>CM061919.1:8618781-9167726 GCA_031002005.1 Vandiemenella viatica | reverse complement strand
ATAGAAGCCAGGGCTCGCTTGTGCAGTAACATTTTAGCTTTGTTATGACAGCTTACCTGATGAAGGCAGTGGAGGTTGCTGCCGAAACGTTGTGTAATGAGTTAAATAAAGAAACTAACTGGCAGAAAACCCGAGAATTATTCATTTCATCTGTTCGCCGGGAAAAAGCTTAATTCTCATAAGTCTGCAATTTGCCAATTTTAGCTCCATTTAACACCGCAGGTCATTTTTGTGAGTTCTTCACTGCATTGTGGAGTTTGTTTTTGTACCAGCCGGTATGTTGGTAACATTTTGAAATAACACTATGTGGCATTGCTTAGTGTCTATCTTATGATTTATTTTATAGACAATGTGTATATTCATGTTTTTTTTTTGTGCATGTGTGTTAGCCTTGTCTTATCTGTGTTGAAGGCTGTACTTACTTTCGTTAGTATTGCATATTATGTTTGATCTGTCCGATTTTTGTATTGATTTATTACGTTCTTTACTTCGTCCAGTGCTTTATAGATGTAGTTTTTTTGGAATGTTATTGTTTGTGGTTTACTCTTGCTTATGGTGAGTATGAGCATGTCTATGTTTGTTGGTTGATGGTCAAGCTTGTATATTTAACAATATCAAATACATTCCTGTCACCAAAGAAGACATTCACCACCACAAATTCAATATATTACACTCCTGGAAATTGAAATAAGAACACCGTGAATTCATTGTCCCAGGAATGGGAAACTTTATATACACATTCCTGGGGTCAGATACAACACATGATCACACAGACAGAACCATAGGCACCATAGACACAGGCAACAGAGCATGCCACAATGTCGGCACTAGTACCGTGTGTATCCTCCTTTCGCAGCAAATGCAGGCTGCAGTTCTCCCATGGAGACGATCGTAGAGGTGCTGGATGTAGTCCTGTGGAACGGCAATGCCAAGCCATTTCCACCTGGCGCCTCAGTTGGACCAGCGTTCGTGCTGGACGTGCAGACCACGTGACACGACGTTTCATCCAGTCCCAAACATGCTCATGGGGGGGACAGATCCGGAGATCTCGCTGGCCAGGGTAGTTGACTTACACCTTCTAGAGCACGTTGGGTGGCACGGGATACATGTGGACGTGCATTGTCCTGTTGGAACAGCATGTTCCCTTGCCGTCTAGGAATGGTAGAACGATGGTTCGATGACGGTTTGAATGTACCGTGCACTGTTCAGTGTCCCCTCGACAATCACCAGAGGTGTACGGCCAGTGTAGGAGATCGCTCCCCACACCATGATGCCGGGTGTTGGCCCTGTGTGCCTCGGTCGTATGCAGTCCTGATTGTGGCGCTCACCTGCACGGCGCCAAACACGCATACGACCATCATTGGCACCAAGGCAGAAGCGACTCTCATCACTGAAGACGACACGTCTCCATTCGTCCCTCCATACACGCCTGTCGCGACACCACTGGAGGCGGGCTGCACGATGTTGGGGCGTGAGCGGAAGACGACCTAACGCTGCGCGGGGACCGTAGCCCAGCTTCATGGAGACGGTTGCGAATGGTTCTCTCTGATACCCCAGGAGCAACAGTGTCCCTAATTTGCCGGGAAGTGGCAGTGCGGTCCCCTACGGCACTGCATAGGATGCGACGGTCTTGGCGTGCGTCTGTGCGTCGTTGCTGTCTGGACCCAGGTCGACGGGCACGTGCACCTTCCAACGACCACTGGCGACAACATCGATGTACTGTGGAGACCTCGCGCCCCACATGTTGAGCAATTCGGCGGTACGTCCACCCAGCCTCCCGCATGCCCACTATACGCCCTCGCTCAAAGTCCGTCAACTGCACATACGGTTCACGTACACGCTGTCGCGGCATGCTACCAGTGTTAAAGACTGAGATGGAGCTCCGTATGCCACAGCAAACTGGCTGACACTGACTGCGGCGGTGTCCAACCGCTGCGCAGCTAGCGCCCTTCGACGGCCAACACTGCTGTTCCTGGTGTGTCCGCTGTTCCGTGCGTTTGATCATTGCTTGTACAGCCCTCTCGTAGTGTCCGGAGCAAGTATGGTGGGTCTTACATACCGGCGTCAATGTGTTCTTATTTCTATTTCCAGGAGTGTATATGCCGAACACAAAATTAAATAACACGAAATGGCGTGTAATAACTTGTATCAATAAAGAAACACACAAATAGCAAATATATTGAGTAAAAAATGATTCGGAATAACATTGAAGAAAGACAACTCAATACAGAAAAACAACAGACTCACCACAGAAATCAAAACTCGGACAGATACACACTAATTTGCAATCACTGTTATGTGCATAGACATCATTAGTAGAAAATTTGAAATAAGATACAAAGAACACCCAAGAACACTAAAATACAATATTTATTCACCATTGGTTGGATATCTACTAGATCAAAACTGCCAATTAAGAAACACAACATATGCACACATACTCAGCATAATATTCCAAGAAAACTGCCACAACGAGAAAGCATTAGCTGGTGGAAAATATGCAACAAATGAATACACAAACCTAACAGATCAGACATTATATGCAATACTAAAAATTAAATAAAAAGTACTGCCATCAATCACACAGATAAGTCAAGGTTAATAGTCACACATAACAAATTAACATTTCTTGTGGTTTTTATTTTATGTTTAGTGTAGTTAAAACCAAAATTTTGTTAAGGAGAAGGTCCTAAAATTCAACACGTTGGATTTATATGTTTTCGGAATGCACACCGCCCAAATAATAAAACATAAGCTATACACAAAAACAAAACAGTGCTACATAACATAATTTCAAAATATAAACAACATACTGGCTTGGTGAGACCAAACAGTGTAGTGAAGTTATAGCATGATAAACGTAAAAAAAGGGCCTACAGTCTTAAAGTATGCTGGTAATAATTTATAGAAACAATCAGTTGTAAAAGAATTGAAAATGTAAGTGATTCAATCCTTATACATTACAACCCCAATTATCCGACTCAGTTTGGACCAGACCCCATTCAGATAGTAAAAAATTCGGGTAATTGGATTTTATCCGAAAAAGGGTCTGGTTTAATTAATAATTTTATATATTTTGAAAATGGGAGAAAAACAATTTTAAAAGAAAAAGGGCTTTTAATTAATTAAATGTTAATTACATGTTAAGTGTACTTACAAGTGCTGTACATTATTTTAGTATGTATGTACCGTACTGTAAATAAAAATCATTGCTTGCTGAACATCTCGGTCAAAGTAATAAATGAATGAATGAAGGAAGTCAATTGCATTGGTGGTCATGATGTATTATATATTTATAATTTATTTTGTGCTATTAAGAAAAATGGCCCAAAGAATTAAATTAATTTATTCATATGACTCCGTTTATATTTGTTTTAAGTTTTATATAGCTTTTTCACTTTTCTCTTATTTTCAGAGAGAGCACAATAAAAACTGAACCGATAATAAAACGATTGAATTCAACTACTGTTGCAACACGATCATCATTGTTCAAATTGAAGGGCCCATTTGAAAATTCAGTAGTCGGTAAGTTATTTCTAAAGTTTATTTCTCTATTCTTTTTTGAAAGTAAGTGAAATATCTGTGGTGGTTTAGAGATTTAAAGATATTTTATTCAGGATTCTGTCCTCATTTTGCATGAAAAGAAATAACACATATTAGTCCAGTATGTGTTGTAATTTTTACAGTGTTGGTCATATTTGCTTTTTTTGTTTTTTTTGTTTATACCACTTGTTAGCAGACTGCAAAATGTATTACTTATTTTTATTTATCAGAATGTAAAAGAAATTAGTTTTATGTTAAGTGTAAAATAATGTAATGTAGACTATAAACATTTTTTTTTCAATTTATATACAAATGATAAGACAACATAATGGGAATTTCTTGATGCATATTCTTCTTGTGAAAGGAACTGATATATATATATATATAATAACAATGAAAAAAAGACGCTAAGTAGCGGAAAGGAATCAAATTAGGATAGGGAAACGAGCCACCACTTACCTTTAGATGATGGATGTGGGGCGCGAACATACAGAAGACACAAACACAAATAATAAAGAAATTTTTGGGAAAAAAAAAACCCTTCGTCAACAAGAGAACATTATGAGAGGTAGGTGCAGCCGGAGATTACCTCACAGAAAGACCGCCGTCGAGAAAATGGTGGGGGTAAATTCAAACATCGGAAAAGCAGAGGGGCAGTGAATCAGAGGTAATACCCTGAGCCGTGCTCGGCTCGCATTATTTAATTTCCCCGCCCGCGATCATCTTCTGATGCTGAGCCCGCGAGAGAGCGCTGTGGCCCTGTGGTGCCCTCTATCGGCTGAATGTGTTGATATAATCGGGGACACGAGACCGGGAAAGTGAGTCGATCGGCAGCAGCGTCTTGGTTGATTGGGCCTAGTATATCCTCAAAGGACTGCGATGTAGGAGGCCCGCTGGTATACCGAGCTTTGGTAATTTGCCCAGGCAGTTTGGAAGTTCTACTTGAGGTGGATTTGTGGTTCCACCGAGACCGTTCCTCGCTCTCATTAATCGAAGGAATTCCTCTGCTGCGCCTCATGTCCGTGAGCGGTTTCCGCCATTTCTGGAGTACGGTAGTGGTCGGGACTGGGGGTGACTTCGAGGTGGTAAATTGCCATTTTCTAGCCGCGTTGGGTATTTGGGGATAGAATACCTGACAACTCCAACTACAGAGTGCGTCGCTTACTGCATTCTTATTTATTGTGTTACGGGAATGGACAAAATTGCCCGGTATGTGGTGCTAATCGTTCCCGCCACCTTATCAGTGTGTGCAAGTGGTAACGACTTATGCGCCGGTGTGCACACATTGTAGTGTGTCAGAAGCTTTGGGTAAGAACTCCCTTCTTAAGGTTAAATTGAAGGACACTGAGGTAAACTAATTCCTCTTCGTTGCAATAATTGGTGTATTTTGTTTCCTCTGTACAAATTGTGTTTGCTACTAGTTATAGAGTTGTTACATGATGGCAAATTGGTGAGAGCCTTTCCTGTTATATTACGTTTCTGTTTGGATGTTTAATACAAGTGGAGATATTGTGATTGGGGTTATTCTTATGGCTCAACCTGGTTGTTACCGCATTGACTCATGTATTATATTATTTGTGATTACAGGATTTATTAAGATCTTAATCTGCAAGATCAAAGTTTTCTTATGTATTATATTGTATTACATTATTTGTGATGACAGGATTTATTAAGATCTTAATCTGCAAGATTAAAGTTTTCTTATGCATTGTATTGTATTATATTATTTGTGATTACAGAATTTGTCAAGATCTTAATCTGCAAGATCGAAGTTTCCTTAAGTATTATATTGTATTATATTTGTGATATTCTCTATAAGTTCAATCGTTGGTCATGATTCTTGCAATAAAATGTTTGAACAAGGCTTGCTTTTTATAACCATGCTCCCACATGCTTCCCACTGAGTACTTAGCGGCTGCCACTCATATCATACCCGAGCAATAATAAATATCCAAACTAATTTCTGGTTGGTGGGAAGATCAAAATATAATTAGAACTATATATTGAAAAAAAATTATATAAAATATTATACAATTAAAATAATAATAATAGTTATGAAGTAAACATCACCTCAGGTTTAGTGGTGGTTCAATATAGGTAATGGAAAGGAGAGGAATAAAAAAAGTTTAAACCTATGTACTACTCATAATAATGACCGGGTATTATCTTAAGTTCAGACCAGGTGGTTGCCTTGTGCAAAGTTTGTACTGGTAGGCAAGTTCCCACCTTCTGAGTTCAGAGAAACTGCTGCTATTAGGGAGAACTCTGATAGCACGGACTGTGTAACAAGAGTTGAAATTATTCAAGTCGTGGGTTATGGCATGGGCATCAACTGGGTGCTTTGGGTTCTGTGTGAACACCATCTGATGGTGGCCATTCATTCTCATGGAGAGTGCATTTGTGGTCAAACCTATATATGAAGCCAGGCAGTGGTTGCTTGTTAACTGGTATATTACATGCGTGGTTTCACAGGTGGCGTGTCCTATGATAGGGAAGCTTTCCCCTGTGACTGGGTTGATGAAAGTGCTGGAAGCATGGTGCATGTCACACATCTTGCAGCGTGGTCTATTACATGGGAAAGAGCCTTGAGGCTGACTGTTAGGAAGAGGAAGACTGTGTTTGTGGACTAGAAGTTCGCTGAGGTTAGGAGGTCTGCTGAAACAAGTTTTAGGAGGGGCAGGGAGGATTTTAGGAAGAATGGATCTCATTTCAGGGCATCTTTGTAAGAAATCATAGCCCTGCCGGAGGATTCGGTTGATGGATTCGAGGCCTGGGTAGTACTGTGTAACCAAGACTGGATTGTGGTTGGTTTTTGTGGGTCTGGGATGATTGATTGGCTGATTCAATTGTGATGTAGCACGTGAAAGTTGTTTGTTAACCAAAGCTGGAGGATAGTTGCGAGATATTAATGCTTCTGAAATACTGTTTGAATAATCCATGAGAGACTGTTGGTTGGAGCATATGTGACTACCTCGAAAGCCAAGACTGTAGGGGAGAGAACGTTTGGTATGGTATGGGTGGCAACTGTCGAAATGGAAATACTGTTGAAGATTGGTTGGTTTGATGTGGACTGAAGAGTTGAGATAGCCATTGGATAGGGACAAATCCACATCCAAGAATGTGGCCTGGGTGTGGGAGTAGGACCAAGTGAATTTCAGCATGCTAAAGTTATTGAGATGGTTCAGGAAATTTAGCTGTTCATTTTCTCCATGCGTCCAAATCATAAATATGTCATCAATGAAACGAAGCCAAATGAGGGGTTTGAGAAGGACTTCCTCCAGAAATGTATGTTCCAGCCGGCCCATGTACAGATTAGCATAAGAGGGGGCCATGCGGGTGCCCATGGTTTGGTGATAGATGTTGCCTTCGAAGGAGAAGTAGTTGTTATTAAGGATAAGGTGGGCTAATTTAATGAGGAAGGATGTCATAGGAAGGCTGTTGGGAGGGCGCTGGTCCAGAAAGTGTTCCATGGCCCTGAGGCCATGCCAGTGTGGAATGTTTGTATACAAGGGCGTGACGTCAATGGTAACCAGTATTGAGTCGGAAGGAAGAGGTGTGGGTAAGGTAGAAAGCCGGAAGAGAAAGTGCTGGGTGTCCTTTATATGAGAAGGGAGCTGATTAACAATGGGCTGTATGTACTGGTCAACCAAGGCGGAGATGTGCTCAGTTGGCGATCCGTAGGCTGCAATGATAGGGCGTCCTGGATTGCCAGGTTTATGGATTTTGGGCAATAAATAAAGGGTGGGTGTACGGGGATTTTGAAGAGTGAGAAGTGAAATGGATTGTGGGGTGAGACCTTGGAGAGGTCCACAAAACTGTACATATTCTTGTATTTTTTTGTTGACAGCAGGAGTTGGATCTTCCGATAGGCAGCAGTAGGTTTTGGTGTCTGATAGTTGACGAAGAGCTTCAGCCACATAGTCACTCCTGTTCATGACTACAGTGGTTGAGCCCTTGTCAGCTGGAAGGATAATGAGATCTGAATTGCTGGAGAGTTGTTTTCTCGCGCGGGTTTCAGCTGGGCTAAGATTATCGGTGTTTGCTAAAGATTTAAGGAAAGTGGGAGAGGCCAAACTGGTGGAAAGAAAATCTTAAAAAATATGGAGGGGATGGTTCTGGGGAAGAGGTGGAGGGTCAAGTGTGGATGATGGTTTGAATTTCTGTAGACTTGGTTCTAGGTTGTCCTGATATCCCTGTTCACTGCTGTGAGTGGCAAAGTGATACCGCCAGCGGAGTGTAAGGCAGAACGATAGAGAGTCACGGACTAGTTTGGCATGGTCAAATGTGGGGTTGGGTGAGAAGGTGAGTCCTTTGGAGAGTACAGAGAGCTGGGATTCAGATAATGGTGATGAGGATAGGTTTATAACTGACAGTTTAGGCTTGGGAGTAGGGCTTTGGTGCAGAGAGCGAGGTGCGAGATGTTTATATATCAAATTTTAGAATGATCAAGCAGGTTGGGTTCAAATGAAAAACATGAAGACATGTTGGTGTTCTTGGATTTTAGAACTGTGTTAATAGCAGGCTAAGTGTAAGGGAATTACTGGTTAAGGAGAAGGGGGAAGAGGGGAAGAAAAGAATGGAACAAAAACTGTATAATTTTGAGATGAGTGGAAAGTTGTAATGACTGAACAGTATAGCACTATTTTGATTATAGTTCTATCACACTCTTAAATTTGTCCTGTCATGGGAGCTGTGTAATGATATTTTTTGGATAATTATCCTTGCCATTAACTATTGGGAGCTATACCTCTTCTTGTGGTTGCCAAACTATTCAACTCCATAATCTACAAAACGGTTAAATGCTGTTTTTTAGTTCATTACTTTTTATCTACCAACACTTACAATTAAGTTTGTACTTACTTACAGGCTCTTTTGAGAATGTTCTTAAACCACAATACTCAAAGAGTATTTCATGAATGATGAAAACCAATTATATTAGCTTTTAGAATGAATGCTAGATTAATATCACAGCCCTCCGTTACGAAATACCTATAACACCTCTTGGATAACTGGTCTTAAGGCATGCAACATAATTCCCTATAATTTGAATTCACAAGTTATATACTAAGACAAAACTTCCAAAATTACTTGGCACAAAAGATTCAGACTCTTGTATCACTTAAACAACATACCCACTAGTTGTTTTTCCCTAATATGTAAAAGAGCTTCGTTTCCTTTGCTGATTTTTCCCTTTTTTGCACCTCTTGGATAACTGGTCTTAAGGCATGCAACATAATTCCCTATAATTTGAATTCACAAGTTATATACTAAGACAAAACTTCCAAAATTACTTGGCACAAAAGATTCAGACTCTTGTATCACTTAAACAACATACCCACTAGTTGTTTTTCCCTAATATGTAAAAGAGCTTCGTTTCCTTTGCTGATTTTTCCCTTTTGTTGTACCAATACTTTATTGGTATTCTGAAGCCATTTTCAACAACACAATTGCCTTTTCAGTGTACCACTATTTAACTTAATGTCTTGTTGAATTTTTCAAGTAACATACATACTATACAATGCCATGCATACTTCCCTCAGCAACATTAAAGGTCACACACCCTTTTGTTTGAAATACGCAGTCAGAGAAACAATTGCTTAATGAAACCTGTGGTTATTTACAATTTGCTTCATCACCTTTTCCTATTGGTACATGATTTGTTTTTCTTTCCCACTGAGTTTGAATTTTGTAATTTATATCACTGTTTGTAGCTCCTATTTTTGTGTACCATTACTCTATATCAGCTCTTGTTCCCTTAATTTGGCTACCTGTAACAATGGAAGATTAACTGATAATGTAAAATAGATAATTGTATTATAATAAATTGTACTCAATAAACATGTTATACCCATAAAATAGATTTAATTCTGTAATCAATATTTAATTCCATTTTTACATAAAATTTTCAGTCCTTTTATCCCAAACATTTCCTTTAAAATGATCCTTGTCAGAGTTATTGATAAAATTTAAGTAGATTCAAATTTTAAAGATATATTAGTGGAATCTGCGTAGAAAATTATTTTGTATCAGTCTTAAGTTTGAGGATAAAGTTCAGATAATCTATTACTACAATTTTTTTCCTTGCAAATTCTTCTAGTCCAGAAGAAACATATTTGTTGTTTTTGGTACAATGTCTTATATTGATCATGACAGCAGGTATCATAGATACAAATGTGTTCTTGAAACTGCTAGAATTAGTATTGAGTTAGTATAATTATTTTTCACTAACCTTATACTGTACATTACATTTAATATTATGCAGGTAATAAATCATTTAATAGCATCACAGACTTCGTTAAATTGATACTCTAACAAATTGAATATAATCTGTTGTGACTTTTGTTCAGAATAATAAGTATATAAATCTGAATAATAATGTTGAAAATAAACTTTTTCAGCATTTTGAATATATTTTCATAGTGATTTTAAACTTATTTTATAACATTTTAATTCCATTGTTTTAATGTAATTTTTTTAAATTTAAATTTACAAATCTAATATTTGTTAGGGAGAGCTGTTGGACCTACCGGAACACAAATTATATTAGAAATTAATTGTAAAGCATCCTTGGTTGAGTATTTGATTTGTTTTTACATCCTTTCCAGTCTTTTTCATATCGAGAATTCAAAATCTAATTCCAAATTAACTGATTCATTACAATTTTGGGATTGCCCGGATCACAAAAAAAGGGTCAATCCATTAAAAATCACCCAGATATAAAAAAATTTGTTGCTTAATATGTTTGTTTTTCTTATTTTTTTTCACCAGTTACTTCCCAATACTAAGTGAGCTCAAAACAGTGTTTAAAATTGTTTTTAGGCTTTTACTTTTTTTTTTGGCGGCCATTTTAAGTTCGCTTTGAAACCGAATTTTAGCTGAAAACAAGTTTTGCGTAAATGTTTATAACTCTGTTAATTCTGAAGATATCAAGACAAAATAAAAACCAAAATGTTCAGAACAAAATGCTCTAGATTTTTTGTCATAACATAGTTTTACCTAAATAGTAATGGGAGTGGAGAAAATTATATATAACTTCCAAGATTAAATTAACTGAAAACAAGAACTTCAGAGCTGTAAAATCACTAAAAGGAAGAAAGTCTCACCTTCAATTTTTTTTTTCTTTTGTAGATTTATTATAGGTAAGCTTGCTGTAAACATATGAAACTTGAGAAGTTTGTCCGTTTTTTTTTATATAAATTTTTAAAAATACCTAAACGGCGAACTTTTTCAGTATTTGAAGAAGAGTATCTCAAAAAGGACTGAGTCAAAAATTATGAAATTAATTAACCAAGCACATCTTCATGACATAAACATTAGTTAAAAATTTGGTGACTGAGACTCAACTGGTTCCAGAGTTATATGGAATCAAACTGTGTCGTATGTACAGTACGTATAATGGTAAATTAGATTTGAAACTTACTTATTCACTAAGAAACATACTTTTTCAGTTAATAGCTAAAAACATTAGAGTTTCACAAGAACATGCTGAGCGTTATCGTTGATGTAACCAATCTTACTAAACATAAATAATTAGTCGCATTTAGAAGAAAATTAAACACATACATGACTGATGCACTAAAAATGCAATGTTTATTAATATTTTAACCTTACCAACATGATAAAAAGCTTGACAGATCATTTACACAATAGGTCTTAGCATGAAAGTTCATATTTTAATTAAAATCTTAAAGAGTGTAGAAATTTCATTGCAGTTTTTCGCTAACGTTGTGCGTTCTCCCAGAAATTGTTGTTAGTTCTGTAGGAGTGATCTTCCTTAGAACTTTACTCACTGGAACCCATATCTCATCCATTTTAGATATCTGGAAAGCAGTTTTTGGGCCAGCTGAATTAAAAAAGTGCACCAGTAGATCATTTTCTTGATCACTCTTGTCTTTGACGATACCCAGCCATCACTGATCGTCGTAAATGCATGCAACAAAGTCATTGTTTGTAAAGGATGTTGTGTTAGTGAAAATGACTGAAGTTTTGTGCTCATCAAATTCTTTACTTTTTGATGTGGTGTAACATCTGATTACATTGTCAGTCACAGGAGTGAATCGATGAAACCCTCTTGTACCTTTCACAGGCAAGCAAAGCTCAAATCTTTTTGTTAGTTTGTCTTCTGTTTGTTTGTCTTCTGTTTGTTTGTTTTCTTCTGCAGGAACAAAGATGTATGTAATTCCAGTTAGTTTTTCAGTGCAGTATTTTACATATCCTCTGGAGTAAGAATTTGGTCATTGTAAGGTCTTTGCATGCTGGCTCTTGTGACTTCCCTTTTGGTAGTACCACCTATACCATCACAAGAGTTTTTTCCATGAGATGTAGCAAAGAAACTCCACTCAGCTATCAAGCCAAAATCATTCTCATGTTGGCACATATTATAAAGTTTTTCTTATTTTTGTATTGGCTGCTGGCACCATCGCTGAAGTAAATCATCTTCTTCACTTTGGGTAAAGCTTTATTTACTTCTTTGATAAGATGCTTTTGAAATTCATAAACTGTAGAAGTGTCATGAATGAGATGGTCACTAATGATACAAATACTTTTGTAACAAAGTTTTTTTAAAGTAAAAAACAAATGGGTGTAGCGTTGCTTGCCTGTTAGTCCAGTGAAAGCTTTGAATTTCATCCTGAACACAAAATTTAAAGTTTTCTGCAAAGTCGCAAATGACTAAACACTCACTGTCTTCGAGGTTACCTTTAAGTTCTTTAAAATAATCAGATTGAATTTTTGAAATGAAATGGTGTGATTTTAGTTTTTCCATTTCTTCTACAAGTTGATTTAAAAACTCATCTTTTGGTAATAATCTTGTGATGAGGTCAGCTCTGTCAGTTTGTATCCACTCCTTGAAAACAAGTTCTTCTGGTAAGTTGTCAATTTCATTTGAAAAAACTTGACGAAGTTCTTCTGATCCAGGGCATTCTGAACATTTTCCAGCATACAGCTGTCTTTCTTAACATCACACATGAGATATTCCATCATGTCTTTGTAACTTACAGTGAGCTTGGCTCCTTCAATGATGAGTTTGATGTTTTGATGGTATTTACATACGTAAACGCTATGGGTGTCAGATGAAGTTCTTTTGTTACTTTTACAATATATTCAGAAACACCAAATTCTTTTATTATTTTATTTCTTGACCATGAACTAGGCTGAAGGCTGACAATTTGGATTTTTTCTTCATTATTAGCTAAACTGCATTTTTCTTTAAGTTTTTGTATCAAAATATCATATTCGTTTTCTTTTGAATTGCTAGTAAGGTCTTCTTCAGCTAAATCCTCATGAAATGATTCTTCTAATTTCCTCTTAACAGCAGTTGTGATTTGAACTGTCTTTTTCTTTAGAGCTGAATGTCTTTGCTCTTTATTTAATTTAGCTACCTTACTTAAAGGGGACAGATCTAAAGAACTACTTATTGAGCTAACTTTGTGTAAAGGGGATTCATTAACTACCTCATATGCTTCAGGTATGAAATCTGTATCCTTTTCCATTTCGGTCTCTGCATGATCTGGTTCTTTTACAAATATTTTTGAAAAACATGTTGGACATAGAGCTTTTCCTGGTATTAAATCAACTTCAAAGTTTTTTTTTCCTTACCAAGGTGATCCAAAAGAATTTTTCTCAATCCATTTTTAATAGGCTTTTTGGGTACACTCATAGGATCTCAACATTCTCTCCCAAAGATATGATTAAACTTTTCTAAATATTTAGATTTATAGTAATGGCAAACATTATTGATTTCATTGTTAACTCTCATTTTTAGAAGTTTTGTTCTTCAAAAGGTAAGTCACTCACCATAAGTATATCATTTGGCACAGCTTTATAGACCTGCTTATGACACTGCTCATGAATTAATTCTCCCACAAAACAACTAATTTTCTTTAACACAAATGCACTGGTTCAGATTAACAATGAGTTCACTCAATAATAAAAATTATTAAAGAATATTTTTTAAGTATTAAAAATATAAAAACTTTGATAAAAGCACTACAGTAAAATATAAAACATTACTACACAACTTGTTCACTCAGAAAGGTTCCAAGAGCTACTGGCTACTGAGTCATTGCAACACTTGCTTGTGGAGGGGATTGTTGAAGTCTGAACATGCAGACTTCTTACACCTGCAGATGAAGATGAAGACTTGTACAGACAAGAAAGCTTTTGTATGAAAACTTCAACCAACAAGTAATAAACTGAATATTGCTTACAGGTGTCTAAATGAAACCTTACAATTTATTATTTGGACCATTTATTATTTTTAGTATAAATATAAACGAGTATAAATTAATACTTATTAATTTATTTATTTTTCCATTTAAAAATATGCTATCTTCTTTTTCATGTTTATGCATTTTTATGCAATGTGGACTGATTTTTAATTAATTTCTTTTAAAAGAAAAGCATGTTCATCCTTCATTACCATTCATTATGCACATAATGCATAGTTTTTCTGAAAACTTTGATTCCATATAACTCAGGAACCAGTTGAGTCTCAGTCAACAAATTTTTAACAATTGTTTATACAATAAAGATGTGCTTTTTGAATTAATTTCATAATTTTTGACTCAGTCCTTTTTGAGATACTCTTCTTCAAATATTGAAAAAATTCATCGTTTAGGTATTTTTAAAAATTTATATAAAAAAGTGGACTAACTTATCAAGCTTCATATTTTTACAGCAAACTTACCTATAATAAATCTACAAAAAAAATATAAAAAATAAAAAAAAAAAATAAAAAAAAATAAAAAAAAAATAATTTAAAGGTGAGTCTTTCTTTCTTTTAGTGATTTTACAGCTCTGAAGTTCTTGTTTCCAGATAATTTAAACTTGGAAGTTATATTTTTTTCTCCACTCCCCTTACTATTTAGGTAAAACTATGTTATGACAAAAAATCTAGAGCATTTTATTCTGAACATTTTGGTTTTTATTTTGTCTTGATATCTTCAGAATTAACAGAGTTATAACCATTTATGCAAAACTTGATTTCAGCTAAAAATCGGTTTCAAAGCAAACTTAAAATGGCCGCCAAAAAAAAAGTAAACGCAAAAAAAAATTTTATGGATGGTTTTGAGCTCACTTAGTATTGGGGAGTAACTGGTAAAAAAATTAAGAAAAACAAAAAGGATGAGCAACATGGTCTGGGTGATTTTTTAATGGATTGACCCAAAATCTTGATGTTTCTCTTTTCGTGCTTTCTGTTGAATGTATCACATGTGTCAGGTTGTAATAAACTGAATATTACAGTAAAATGTATTTGTGAAAAGATATTTAGACATAGCCAGTGGACTGCCGAAGCTGCGTTGGCCACACATGGTGGACAGCTAAGCTGTCGGGCATGCTGCTGTGCACGGTCATTTGGGATTAATAGTGCGTATAGGAAGGTGCGCTAACGATAGGGTCAGATGCAGAGCACGGTCAGTTGGGATAAATCGCCCGTATAGGAAGGCATGCTACCGTCAGGGTCAGATGGAAAATGAGTATCGTGTAAGCAAGAGTTGATGGCACCCATTGGTTTTGTTTACAACTACACTGGTTGAGCAGATGTGCTGCTGCTCATGGGCAAATAAGATCTAGCCGATTGGCATGAGGTTATCTGTTGTCGACTAGTATAAAGGATCACAGGGACCGCAGTGAGGGGCCAGTACCATCAAGTTGCTATGTAGTGCTGTACAGTTTGCATCGCTGTGCTGCTGCGTGTTATTGCTGCCGTAGTTGACCAGCTGATCTGACTTGGAGAAACAGTAACTTTCTCTCCTGCACCTAGCATAACCTAACATCCTATTTCAAGCTGTCTGTAGAGTGGTTTGAATGCGTTAAACTCCAATGTACTGGAATTGGCTTTTGTCATTTCTAGCACGAGTTTCCATGGCTACTTTCCATCAAAAATCCTTTGGCGAGAGCCGCTCCTTGCCTCAGGTATCGAACCCATGTCCCTAATATTTCAAGTTGTGGCCAAAAGTTAAGTGGCTTTCAATCTGGGATAGGACAAGATAAAATTGCAGTGTTATGAAATATGAATCTTTCTTTGTATGTCCGTGAAAATGTAGTTTTATGGTTTTTGTTAAAGAAATACTGCATCTTATTTTTTTGTTCTGTTGTATGGTCTTGAAACAACAGAGCTGAATTTATATTTTCCCATTCCATGAAAGAGATATTTACATCATCACTTCTATTAATTTCATGTATAATAATAATAATTCCGTGTGGTCGTAAAGACCTGGTGAAAAGGTTTTTATTGGCTGCACATTCCGCCCCTGTGGTAGCCGCCTTAACTTAACCCGGTAAACATACCTGGTAAAGGGGACCTACAGTTTAACATGAATCCAAACCACGGAAGCATTCTGGCATACTTCACGATACACAGCACACCGTGCCAGAGATAAAGGTCGGGTTAAGGGCCTTTGAAAATCCCCGCCGAGACAGGGATTCTTACTAAGAACCTTTCAATGTCCAGTCAGACGCCTTACTTAATCACTGAACCACCAGACTGTTCATTGCATGTAGTGATGATGATATGGGAATGTTTGTTTACAGCCTTGCAATCTTTTTGAAGATGATAAAGATGAATCTAGGTTTTCTAATTCTGATGTGTTTGAGAAGGTTTGCAAAGATTACTTTTATACTGGTCTTGTGAGAATACAGAATATCTCCAATTGCTGTCTCCAAATCCATTACATAATTGTTAACAGATTTTTTTCCACGTTATCTGTTCCCTTAGTTTGAATATAATCACTTTTAGAGATTTTTCTAAGGTGTTAATGAAGCCAAAGAATGCAACTAGATATTCTTTAGAATTTTTAAAGGGACACTTAGTTTTAAGGAGTTAATTATTTATTCTTAGTTAATTGGCAAATACAAGAATTAGATTTGTCTAATACTAGCTTTCTTTCATGTTTGGTTTTACTTATTCTTCTGAATCACTAATATTGCCTTGGTCACTAGATACATTATTTTCTTTGAAATATGATTCCTCACTTTAAATGGAAACCTGGAATATTTTTGTCGTTTTGTGTTGGTGTATAGTACCAAAATTACTTCAGAATCATTAATCAGCTTTAAAATGCTTCTGAAACAGATTTGAATGATTTTAGGGAAGTTTTTTCCCAATTACAAACATTAAAGATTCTGATGATTTTGTAATTACACTTCACAAAATGTAGGTTCTAAGCAAATATTACAAATTGCAGTTTCTTATTAATTTATTGTAAAAATTGCTCAGGCTTGAACCAGATGTATCAAAACCATGATCACAGCTAGGAGAATATAGATTTGCTGAAGTTGCTGGTTCTTTGTGAGGTATTGTTAATAATTCATTGAGCTGTTATCTTTTATTTTTTTTCATCAATATTTTATTGCAAACATTTAACACACCAGGACTTGTACAAAATAGATTATCTCAACCATTCACAATGATAATGTGGTTGGTTGATTTGAACAAGCTTAAAGTTAACATCCATTATTTTTTGTTTGTGCACGTTAAGCTTTTCCATTCATATTTCATTTAAAGAAGGAAACATTGAACAGCTAAATCATATGATCAAGACATATATGTATGGTTTTTATCCTTACGGCTTTATGCCTTGTCGACATCCAGGTAATTAAAGGTGGGGGAGGATTGATGACAAAGAACAGGAAGGAATTTGGCCATAATGTTTTGATCCTGGCATTTGCAATCTTCTGATCATCTCAGTATTTGGAACATCTTGTAATTTTTTTTATCATAGTTTAATTTAAGATTTGGATTACTTAAGCATGTTGGATATTGCAAGTTATTTATAATTTCTTTTTATTTATTGCTTAATCTGTGTACCGGTAATGGTGATAAATCAGTTTTCTACAAATCTATTGTATACACACACACCTGGATATTCCTTGAGTGCCCACCTTGCACATTTTAAAATATATATTTTTTTAAAGGCATTATCAATTCATCAGCATCATCTTTAGAAAAGTCCTTTTACTTCTTAAAAAAAAAAAAAAAAAAAAAAAAAAAAAAATGTACCCTGAGTTTTCAGTTTTATAGTTGATGTTACAAGCCAAACCTTTCTGCTCTGGTTTTAAAGCAATGTCACTTTAGGTCTGCCCCTAACCTACCAATACTCTATCCATACATACCTCACAGACTTATCCCGTGATTACCAAAACACCATGTCTTGCTCATATTCTAAGTCTCACCCACCCACCTCACAAGCAATTACTGTGCGTTTAGATATATCACTACAGTCAGTCATTAATTCCCTAAACATACCACTCGATAGGCAGCCCCTCTTTATACTAGCCCTTTGCTGGACTATCTGGAGGAACAGTTTCTGAATAAAATCTCCCTCAAAATCCCTTTTGTGATTGAGGTACATAGATGATATATTTGTAGTCTGGACCCGCAATGAAAACCACCTACTAGACTTCAATTCCTTAAACAATAGCCACTACATCAGTTTCACTGTGATATACTACCACACACTTATCACCTCCTTCAGTGTTAAAATTTCCCTACAGAAATGTAACCTTCATATCTCTCTTCAAACTTGCAAACTTACAATACCTTTGACAGTTCTCATTCATTTCTCACCAAACATTCCGTTCCTTATAACCTTACCATCCAATGCAGATATGCATGTTCCAGTGAATGATAACTTTCCAGGTACTGCCAGACCTATCATAGCCCATATATTCCGCTATTCCTAATCTTGTACAAAAACAAATGCTCCTCCCTCCTTTTTCACACAACTTCTTCCATCCTAACCTCTAAAATCTAATCTCAACCCTGTATGAATCACCTAGTTCTATCTTAGTCTCAGGTCCATTAATCAAATCTTTTGTAGTGATCATGACTTCCTAAGTTCATTCCCTCAAGTGCATGTCCTTGTCCACAAAATCCTGCCCTTTGTCACCCTCCTCGCACACATGCTTCAGCAGACCTTGGCTCACAGATACATTGTGATTATCCCAAACAGCCACACTGATCCTTCCTGTGGAGAAGACCTTGCTGAAAAACTTGTAGTATGCATCTAGACAGTACTACTTATTCCAATATGACTACAGGAAAAACATTTGCCCATCACACAGTGGGGCGAAATCTCAAAAAGCTGGTCAAAATATGGAAACGTTATCCAAGCTTAATGAAACTTTGTACAGAATCGGTTTTGAGCACGCTGATTACGATTCCAATGTCAACTTTACAAAAAAAAAAAAAAAAAAAAAAAAAAAAAAAAAAAAAAAAAAAAAAAAAAATAGAGGATTTAATATGGCGGATTAAAAATGTTCTAAAAATGTTTCAATTGTCATAAAAATTTGTATACAGGTTTTAATGAGCTCGCTGATACCGATTCCAATGTTAACAATGCAAAAAAAGAAGAAATGGAGGATTCAATATGGCAGATTAAAAATTAAGATATATTAGAATGTTAGAATTAAAAATGTTTCAATTATTATAAACTTTTGTGGATAAAAGTGTGGTGTACTATACATTCCTATTTCCTTTCGTATGATGCCAACTTTATCGTCGCTCTCCTTGGTTGGACCAGCAGATTCTGGAGGAATAAAATATAACTTGTATTAGCCTTTTATATCCCATAAAGTCTATTTGAAACTAACCCCATACATACAGGTATTATTAAAGATTATTTAAAAAGAGGAAGTTAATTTCGTCTGGCGTTCTTCAGTATATCGTATTAATGAAGTTAATTTTGCCAATAACGGACTAAGTAATAACAAAAAATTTGGCACACCTATAGGTGTATCCAACTCTAGTGGATTTTCTATGCGAGATTTGGAAGAACAATGTTTTAAACTGCTAGATTTTGAAATGATGTGTTATTTCAGATATGTAGATGATAGTTTTATAATATTACCAAAAAACAAAATTTATTATACTTTAAATATTTTTAATAACTATGTCAATAAATTACAATTTACACATGAAATTGAAAAAGACCAAAAACAAATACAGGTAAACTGCAGATAAATTAAGCTTCACAAATTGTGGAATAGCAGTTTATAGCAGCATTTTTTTAGAGATTTCAATAGATAAATAGTAGAGAATGAAGTTAAAATAAGGTTCGTTGTGGAATTCCGTGAAACTTATAGCTATTTTCAATTTTGAAAAAAGAAAAATATTAATTAACTGTTTAAAAATTATTTATTAAATAAATAACATGTTTTTTTATGTATTTGTAATAGATGTAAAAATTGTACTCACCATCACGATCTCTGTCCATTTTGAATGATGAAAAGTGCTAAAAACTGAAAAATTGTACACTAGTTCAAAGTAACGGTTGATTTACTTTCTCTGTATCTCACAATAGTTGCTCGCTCAGCAGTCACTTTTCAAATGATATATAGCATTTGCGTCAAGCCTTGTACCTATTCAAACCATGAAGTTAGACACTTTGGGAGTCAGTGTACCCAACTGTATACTTAAAATTCCCTAAATAAAAACTTTTTTTTTCGACTTTTGGCCAGCCTTTTGAGATTTTGCCCCACTGTGCATCAATGGGCACTACAACATACCTCATGTACCAACTTTCCTGCCTCTACCACAACAGTTGATATGTATGCCTCTCCACTAATGAATGGCTGCAGGCAAACAGTTTACATTACCAGCCTAGATCATCCAGTGGCAGTCCATGCCATTTCTCTCAACTCAAACAACTGTTCTACAGTGAGAACCGTCTGGGACTTCTCAGAAATTAAATCCCCTTGTGAACTCTGCATATTAGAATAAGCTTTCCGGCATATCTGGCATCTACCCGACTTCAACCACCAGTATAACCCTACCAGCAGACTTAACACTTATTTGACCACATCTGACCCTACCAAGTTTTCATCAGCTTGCAAAAATAAGGTTCAACACTGAGATATTGTGTTACTTGTGTTCGTCTTTTTTGTTTTTGTCGTTCCCAGCAGCTTTCATCTATGGTAAGTGTTGGGTTTTATTTCTCCTCTTAGTAAATGTATGTATTTATTGCTTTTACCAGTAACCCCATCTCTAGTGATAATATTTCCTTACAGTTATTGATTATCTCCTTAGAAATCCCGCTCCCCACAATGTAATTTACCACTGCCAGCCCCATGCTTTCCACCAGAGCCATCTCACAGTTCTTTCACATGGTGAACCTTGGTGTTTGCACATCCAATTACCTTGCCATGTGTCTTGTTAGTTTACATAAATAAGGTTGTTTACCAAAATATCACAATATTGGCTTCGGCTGGTAATTTGCCCATGTAAAACAGAGAAGCTCATGGTATTTATTCCTTCAAATTATATTAATTATTGTCAATAATTTAGTGACAATTGGTTCAACTAGTGATGCATTGGTTTTTCATAAATTCATTAATAGTAAACATTTCTACTTGAGGAGTCTAGTTACAGGTAATCTTAAATTGATAGGTTCTTCTATCGAACAACAGGTGTCGTGGACGAAGCATGGCGGGTGAGCGGTAATGCTCAGGCCTCTCCTTCAAGAGATGTGGGTTCGAATTCCCGTTTGGCCACCCAGATTTGGTTTTTCTGTGGTTTCCCCAAATCACTCCAGGCAGGTGCCAGGATTGTTCCTTTAACCCTAGGATGCATATACAGGGCCTCCGAGGCCCTTGTATGTCTTCATTTTTTTTAAAAAATCTGTAATTTTTTGTTTGATTTCAAACTGCTTTCTAGTACTCTTTCACTAACACTGTGACATTCCTCCTACCAAGTCTGAACGAGATACCTTTTTAAGTTTTCTGTATAATTCTATACGTTTACCCATACACCGTGAATGCATAAGCAGGGCTTGAGAAGCCCTCACATGTTTATAAATGTTCTTTAGCCTATATTGTCTTCAACATTTGTTTGGTAGCAGTTATTAATTCAACAATAACTGTAGTAGGATTTCCAGCAACTGGAGTGCCAACAGCAGCAATAGCTGGAGTAGTAACTAAAAAATAATACACACTGCTTTCACATATTGGCGATGTCGGTGTATCATTGATCTTTTTGCTATCAAATGTTTTATTATTGCATAGTATTGTTATCCTGTGCTGCTCTTGTCAGCCTCATTGTTACTGTAGTTTGTTTGTTGCTGCAAGGCCCATATTGTTACGAGTATGACTCGTTTAGTGCTGCACAAGCTGCTGTTCAAGAGACACGTCTTTTGCTATGGCTTCGACACGCAAAGCAAGAGAGTCAGTACGTGCAAATGCAGCTAATTTTGAAAGTGTTGTGGCTCAGTGGTTTGAAGAAGATGATTCTTGCGAGGAAGGAAATATTTTTGAAGATGCAAGTAGTGAAGAATCAGCAAATGAACCTGCAGATGTGAATATTGAGGCAGATGACAGTCCTTCCGATAATATTACTTCATCAGAGTCTGAAAATGAAGAACCACCACAAAAAGGTATAGAAGACCACACATACATTAGTCGGAATGGAACGATTTGGAAATTAGAACCTCCTGCAACTTTTCGTACACCTGTCCATAATATCGTAAAGAAGGCACCTGGTCTAGCCCATGGTTTGAAAACATGTAAACCTAAGGATGCCTGGGACTATTTCATCTCCAAGGAAATACTAGAGGAAATCATCAACTGCACAAATATTGAAGGCAGAAGAGTGGCTGCTTTGCGTGGTAAAACGTGGAAAAACGTTTCGCTTGCTGAAATGGAGGGTTTTTCTTGGTCTTTTACTGCTTTCTGGTGTTGAGAAGAGTTGGGATGTCCCTATTAGAGAATTATTCTTGGATGAAAATGCAAATCCTACATATAAGGCCACCACGTCAGTAAATAGATTTGAGGATATAAGGAGAATGATTAGATTTGATGACAGGCGTACCCGTGAAGCTCGATCTGCAGATGACAAACTTGCAGCTGTTCGTTATGTATGGGAACTATTTCTTGACAAGTGTAGAAATAGAATGATTCCCAACGATTCGCTCACAGTTGACGAACAGCTAGTCCCATTCCGTGGAAGATGCAGCTTCACCCAGTATATGCCCTCTAAACCAGCCAAGTATGGCATAAAAATATTTTGGTTATGTGATGCTACATCTGCATATGCTTTAGACGGAATTGTTTACACGGGAAGGAAGCCGCATGAACCTATTCAGAAAAATCTTGGATTGAATGTGGTGAAAGATCTTGCTAAAAGCATTGAAGGATCATCAAAAAATATTACTGTTGACAACTTCTTCACTAGTGTCCAGCTGGCAGAAGAGATGCTTCAGTGGTGGGAACAATCAAACAAAATAAACCAGAAATTCCTAATGAGATGAAACCATCAGCCTCAAGAGCGATTCATTCCTCTTTGTTTGCATTTAGAGGTGACATTACAATGGTGAGTTATGTTCCCAAAAAGAAAAAGTCTGTAGTTCTCATTAGCACAATGCATCACGACAGAAACATTGATGAAACTCGTGCAAAAAAGAAACCAGATATAATAAAGTTCTATAACTCTACAAAGGGTGGAGTAGATCAAATGGACCAGAAAATTCGTTATTACACTTGCAAGAGACAAACAAGAAGATGGCCATTTGCATTATGGATGAATATGATGGACGTTGCAGCAATGAACAGTGAAATTTTATTTTCCGCCCAACATCTGACATACCACAGTGGAAGAAGTGATAAAAGGCGTTTGTTCCTAAGAGATTTAGCAGAGGAAATGGTAAGACCACTAATGGAACTTCGTATTCAGATCCCTAATCTTCCAAAGAAAATCGTTGATGCCATGCAAAGATGTGGTGTTCAGAAAGATGTCATATTGCCGAACCAACTACCTGTTTCAGGAAAAAGAAGAAGATGCAATTATTGTCCATATAATAAACACAGGAAAAGTGCTATGACATGCATTAAATGTAAAACCAACATTTGTAAGGAACATAATGGCGTTCTTTGTGCTTCTTGTTTGTCACATGTTAAAAACTAAGAAAAATGTAATTTTATGTGAACAATGAATAACAACTTTTTGTCAAAATATTGCCTATATACATAATATTGTGAATAATGAGTATGTTTTAATTGAAGAAATTGGTTGTAATAAATGTTATAAAATGTAAACTGCAACTTATAAGTGAATTAATTAATAAAATGTTAATCAGGCCCACCAGATCCTGTTACTGTATATTAGGAATCTTTCAATATGACAGTAAATTTGACAGAAATAAATTTAACTCCAAAAAATGATTATATGAAAATACGAAAATTTAAAATTAGGCAGGGCCTTGGAGGCCCTGCATATGCATTCATGTGTGTTTTCGGCACCATGCATCCTAGGGTTAAAAAGCCATGGCCAAATTCCTTCCCATTCCTTGCCCCCAATTCTTTCCCGCTTCTAATAACCTCGATGTCGACAAGGCATATAGCCGTAAGCAAAGAAAGAAAGTTTCTTGGTCATTGATGATAATGACAATGATTTTATCATTCATCCATACTTCATAGGCAGGGTCAATGTTTTCCTGGTCGTATTTTCAACTCTTGAAGAGTTTCTTATCTATCCAGTCATATCTGATACAAATTGCCATTTTTTAAAGCTCTCTTTATCAGTCATATTAAAAAAAAAAAACTGTTTAATGTTCAATTGCTTCATCTAACAGATTTTCATCCTGGATGTCCACTTCCCTAATTCCATGTCCACATTTTAATATATAAGCCAACTGGTAGTTGTTTTAACATCAGTGTTACTGCTACTTTCTTCTTCGTATCAAGAACTTTTATCACAAATCAGAGGGCTGCTTATTGGCTGTCTTTGAGTATGTCCCTGCATAAACCATATGTAAACTGCAGTATCTAAAACTATGTTTTCTGCCATTTTCATCGTGTTTGTATGCAAGCTTCCGTCTTTGCTGTCACGTATACTTGTAGATTTTGTAAAAGACATCCCTGTTCTTTTTAATGTCTGATAGTGTTGCATTTCCAATGCCATATTCTCATGCTAAGCTTGATCCTCTAGCTCCATTCTCGAACTGATCTATTATTTTAAGCATACTGTGAATACTGAGAACGATGTGTTTCTGTTTAGCCACTATTGCAAATTGCACAACTACTGCACAGCATAATCAGTCACAAGGCTTATAGTCCAGTCATTTAAGCTTAAATTAGGTAAGAATCTCGGAATTCGAGATACCCAGCTGTAAGTCTGTAAATACTTGTATATTGACACCCTAAAAGTTGTCTCAAAACCTACATATGGTAGGGTGTACGCAACTATTAAATTTCAAGGTCAAAGGTCACAAAAATCGGTTTTTTGTGCTTTTTTTGAAAATATCTCTTTTCCTATGGGTTTTTTGCTATTTGTATTTATTATCAATATTGTAGAATACAAAATTCTCTACAAATTTTGTCTAAACTGTTTTTTTTATATGGTGAACCGTTTTCGAGATAGAGGGCGGAGAGCGCGTGGTCACAGCATCACTTCAGGTCAACCGGTGCCTCCGGTCGAAAACGCGCCATATGTAGTTGATGAACTATCGATAAATCAATGATTATAAATATTTGTCAATTTTTATTAACTATTATATTATATTTTATCATTTTCTTCATGCATTCAATCTATATCTATTCAATAATCCTGATAACAGTTTCCTAAAATTAAAAAATAATTAAGGGTAAAACTTAAATCATAATATAATTATATTCCCATTTACACTAATGACATTTTAAATAGAAAATAATTAAGTGCATCTTCTTTAAAATCTGTAAATTTTAAAATCCTTCCACTACGTCAAATATTATACCTGGGAATTATAAGGGCCCCTATTATACACTACGGACCTTTCTATTTATAGCCAGTAGGGACAGATGTTCAATTGTATTGTGTAGTTACGACCGTCTTCTTTTCTTTCAGTTTGAATCGTATCTTAGTAACTACGGATGTACAATTTCTAGAACTATGGCTGATTTGTGTTTTCTATGTAATAAGTCAGATTTGGGAGGTGAATCGCTTATTGAAGTAGTGCGCGGTATGAAATCTCTACGAACTGCAAGTGTCGAACGAAATGACGGAAAAATTGATTATTTAAAATCAGTAACCTCTGTTAAAGTGCATGAAAAGTGCCGAAGTGTTTACATTAGTAAAAACTGTATCCAAGCAGCAAAACGGAAACAAGAAGGAGAAACTATAACTTCTCCATTAGTACTCCGTAAAAAACTAGGTGAAGTGTTTGATTTTAAGAATCAATGTTTATTTTGTGGCGAAGTTGCTGATGAGGGTGCAGAGAAAAAGAAAATAGAAAAATACAGGCAGAAGCTAAAAAATGTGGGTACTCTTGAGTTCAAAGATACTGTTATCAAAAAAGCAGAAGAACGTGGGGATGATTTCGGAGAATTGGTGAAAAGTCGTATAATTTTACAGTATGATTTGATCGCTGCTGAAGCGAAGTACCATGCTGCTTGCTTTACAAACTTTTCAAATAAATCATCATCATCATCGCCTCTTGAGAAACCTCGTCAAGATAATGAAGTTACGCTATGTTAGAGATTTTCAATTACATCGAAAATAATAATGATTCTCAATTCACACTAAAAGAGCTTAAAGATGTCTTGACAGGGTATGTGCCAGATGATAAAACTATCAATACAAGACTACAACAGAAGTACTTAACCTATCATGACAATTTTACCACCTGCTCCAGAAGATTTGCTAAATACAATTTTCTGCAACTGCAAGAGTGGTTGTGGTTCGCGATGCGGATG
This sequence comes from Vandiemenella viatica, assembly GCA_031002005.1. Taxonomy (NCBI): domain Eukaryota; kingdom Metazoa; phylum Arthropoda; class Insecta; order Orthoptera; family Morabidae; genus Vandiemenella; species Vandiemenella viatica. The sequence continues at coordinate 9,141,521 of CM061919.1, read as the reverse complement.
CAGGAAAGCGGGCTTGCAATGCTCTTTAGCTTGTGGCCAATGTAATGGGCAGGCTTATCTCAATGCTCTACCATATCAGAGCGACATTAACGAAGATGGAACCTTTGACCCCGAAATCATGAAAGAACTTGAGACAAATGTTGTTGAAGACGATAATGAAAACCAGTTTGAAATTTACCAGCAGCCGGAAGATGACGAAGAAGAGGAAGAAGATGATTAAAATTATAAATTGTAGTTTTTGTACCCTTTATTCCATTTTTTTACTTTTAATAAAAATAAATTATTGAATGATATTTTTTAATAAAAAGATTAATTCATAATTTATTTGTTTTTTCATCATGTAAGAAGTTATTAATATTAATTAGGTTAAAATTCAAACATAATTCTTATATTTTCATTAACAATTCTGCAATTACATGGGCAGGTAAGTGTTGTTAAATAAATTAATACTGAATAAAAAGTGGATAGGTTAGGAAAAAATGATAAAATATAATATAATAGTTAATAAAAATTGACAAATATTTATAATCATTGATTTATCGATAGTTCATCAACTGTATATGGCGCGTTTTCGACCGGAGGCACAGGTTGACCTGAAGTGATGCTATGACCACGCGCTCTCCGCCCTCTTATCTCGAAAACGGTTCACCGTATAAAAAAATTTTTTAGACGAAATTTGTAGAGAATTTTGTATTCTACAATATTGATAAGAAATACAAATAGCAAAAAACCCATAGGAAATGAGATATTTACAAAAAAAGCGCAAAAAAACCGATTTTTGTGACCTTTGACCTTGAAATTTAATAGTTGCGTACACCCTACCATATGTAGGTTTTGAGACAACTTTTAGGGTGTCAGTATACAAGTATTTACAGACTTACAGCTGGGTATCTTGAATTCCGAGGTGAACTTACTATAATGACTGGACTATTACATGACGTGCTATTTATGACCAAGTGTCTGTCACTTAGTCTGGTTGGCAGCTAAGGGGAAAGCACTAATGGCACAAGCACGGCAGCGGAATTCCATCCCGAACACATGCAAATTTGAGTTTTCTGGCTGGATGGAATGCTTTCAGTTAACTGATGTTTCAATTGATCGGTATTTGGATAATTGATGCTCTACTTTAATTGGGATTAAAAGTGACATATATTAGCTGACGACATAAGCTATCACTATGTACAGTTTCACTGATATCTGTTCTTTACTTTTTGTATGATGTGAACCCAGATATAGAATACAGAATTTATTGTTTGGCCTTTGTATCACCAAGAACAATGTTTTAAATGTAGATATGAAGTATCATTTGTATTCACCCATGACATAACCTATTATTGATACAGAAAGGATTAATAAAATACACCCAACACTCACCAAAGTTGAAGGGAGGAGGGCAGCAGCAACACGAAACAATACACTAACACAGAAAATACAATATTTCAGGGCTAACACTTTGTCAAGTTAAAAGACGTAAGTGACTGAGATAGTGCATGCCTTGTGGTCAACAATAACCTACCTATTTTTCCGTACAGTGTGGTAAAATTAATTTCCTACTTTTCCTTGATGCGTAAACAAACAAACAAAAATTACAAAATTCACAGTTTTGGCTTTTATAATAATCTGGAAGTATGATACAACACAAAATAAATGTATCTTTTATATCAACTGGCCACATAAGCTATCACTGTTTGCAGTTTCGTAAAATCTGTTTAGTTCTTGTGTGATTTGGAGACAGACTGATTACATTTCAAAATATTAAAACTTTGGCCTCAATATTATCATTATTTTACATTAAAATTGCTTTTTTTTTTTTTAAATTAAATTTCTGCAACTTTATTGTATGGAGGAAATGTGTTACTTATGTATTTTCGTGTTAAATGTTGCCCTCCTGACTTTATCTTTGGAAAGTGTTGGCTCTTCTTTGTGTATCCTCCTTATTTACAGTTATGTAGTCTTGAGTCTTCCAAGAACCCTGATTGTCCATGTGCATTTATTTATGTTCTGTTCCTGAAAAAAGTGTTTGTGACTTTCATATTCCAGAAAGTGATAAAATCACGTTGTTTTTAATTAACATTTTGCTCACCTTGGCTACCCGTGCATCCTGAAATTAGGTCATAATCTGGCATTTAAGTCCTCAATTACTATTGTGTAGTTATTTTTATTCTGCAATATATGTTTACTGCAAAATGTCATAGACTTGTCATTATTCCATGATTTTCCCCTTTTCAGGAGCTTCTACTCCCATGACTTCTCATTTTTGTATCATCTGTCAGTAACCATTTATTTACATAGGTATACCTGCTTACCAATTCCTGAATTTTCTGTTTCCTGAGTTGCTTTACCAACTTTTGATCCACTTCCCTGTGCTGCACATTCCATTTGACTAGTAGCCCAGGCATTTTAGGTTTTAACCTAAAAAATAATAATGTAGAGCTGAAATTTGGCACAGACGTTCCTTAGTACCTAAGAAACAAGTAATAAAAAGTCCCCACCTCTAGGGTGTCCGCGTCACAGTTTTTTTTAGGTCAAAAGGGCTTAAATAGGGATTGAGTGCCAAATCTGTATAAACTCGTTGTAAAATTTAAAATATCAGACTCTGTAACGTTTTATTGCACCCTAGGTAATTAGGATAGGCTAACCACTGCATAAAAGTGTAATATCGGCACTATTATTATTTAAAAGTAAAAGTATAGTCACATTTTATCATGAAGGCAGTACGAAACATAACTTTTTTTTTTCAATTTCTCTGCATTGCGGAAAAACTGTCAAAGTTACCAGGTCGGGACCTATGATAAAAGTTGTAGTACACACTTTCAGCATTAAAATGGTATATCGTTCATTCCTCTGCGACGTATGGTTGTCGAGATACACGTTGAAACAAGCACACGTGAGTCAACGCTGGGCCGAGAGCTCCGCGCACCGCTCCCCGGCCATTATGGGTATTAACGTGAAAAAAATATAATGTAGACCTGAAAATCGGTACAGCTATTACTTAATACCTAAGAATAATGTCTTGAAAAGTCCCCATCTCTGAGGTGTCCTGTTCATAGTTTTATTAGGGTAAAAGGTTTTAATTAGGGCTTAAATGTCATAATCAGTATAAACGTCTTGTAGGTCTTAAAATATCAGCTTTTGTATCATTTAATTGCACTATAAGTAATTGGAAAAGCTAATTATTGAAAGACGGCGTAGTTTTGGACGTAATTAATGGACAGAAGTAAAAAAATCTCACATTTGATAGTGAAACAGGTACGAAATATGACCTGTTTTGTAACAAAGTCAGATTTGCTAAAAACTATATCAAAGTTACAGAGCGCAGTTTCAGCATTGAAATGGTGTATTCATCATGTTTTTCTGACAAAACGGATGGTGAGATATCATCGAAACATTCGAAACAACGCGCAGAGCTAAGCATAAGCGCCGTTCCACTTACCCTTCCTCGTCTGTCTGCATCATTCTAATCTCTTCGAACAGAGCGCTGAGATTTTGTGCCCTTGGCATTATATTTAAACTGACAGAAAGAAACCTTGAAAATGACGAAACATTTTGCAAAATTATAAATTATACAAATTTTTATTAAAATCTTTGAATGAAATTTAAAGTTTAGCTTCATCATCATACTCATCATCTGAACTATTATAGGTGACTTTATCGCATGCAGATCTTCGACAATGTCCACACATTAGTTAACACTCCAGCCCACAACGCACACATTCAAATCTATTTCGCAGATGTTCTTACAATTGCAGGGCACCAAATTGAGGAGATGATCCGGAGTAGGTGCAAGTTATTAGTCACTAGCACAAGAGCTCCATTCTGAATTTTCCAGCCCCAATCTTCAGGACCAAAAGAATTTCCTAGCCATTCTTGAACCTGTAAGTATATTCGTAGAGAATGGATGGCCAATGTACCATATATTCGTAGAGAATGTCGCTCACATGCTGTATGTGTTGGCGGAAGTGACGCAAGCTGGAAGGATGCAGTGACTGGTTGGGTTGCGAACTCACGACTGTATTTTATTTCCAGAAGTTCATGGATATTTTGACACTGAGATTTAAAATTGTCTGTCTAAAATGCCTGTACTATAGGTAATTCTCAGCATATGTTGTACATCTGACTTGTTCTTTTTTTTTTTTTTTAAATTTATGGAAGATCAAGCATATTTCTTCTTTTATTACTATTGATAATAAACCCTATTTTTCTGTAAAACTTTCCCTTACATTCGATGCACCCGTATTCATTACAAGTGAAATTCATTTATAGTGTCCTTTTGTGAATATGGCCATCCACTTTGGAGCTTTCTTTACATTTATGAATAAGGATGGTTTTATATTGCTAATTTATCAACCCATTGTACAACACGTAAACCTGGAGGACCTCAGTTTTCTGTGCGGGGTTTCTTTCCTTAGCGAAAAATCCCTCTAATCCATCTATCACACTCTTATGCAGAGGATATGTGGAATTTCACGAAAGTTATTAAAGGCCTCACGCATCGCATTCTTAACACGTCCCCTTATCTCCAATAGCTTATCTAAATCAGTCCGATGCATCGTCCTTTTTGATCGTGCATGTATCTTCCTTTGCTTCTTGAGTAACCTTTTAACCTCCCGTGTGTACCATGGTGGATCATTCTCTTCCCTGATTGTCCGTTTCGGTATATGCAAGTTCATACCTTCCCCGACTACATGTAGGAATCGATGCCACCTCTCTTCAACGGTGCCTCCTGCTACTAAGAAGGTGTGGTAATTATGCCTCAAATACGCTCTAAAACACTCTTTTGAAGCCTTTTCGAATCTGTAAACGATCCTCTCTTTTCTCTTTCTGCGCGTGGTTGTTAGTTTTACTGTAGCAATTACAGCTTTGTGATCACTTATTCCTGCGGTGGTAGAAATATTCGTGAATAGTTCAGGCCTATTTGTAACAACTATATCTAAAATATTTTCGTTACCATTGAGGCATCGCGTTGGTTCAATTACGAGCTGTTCAAGATTGTGATTTGAGAAGAGGTCTAGAATGATTTTGCAAGCTGCTTTATCCCTGCCCCCAGTAACGTGAACGTAATTAATCCAGTCGATATCTGGCAAGTTAAAGTCACCTCCTAGCATTATTGTATGGTCCGGAAATTGCCGTGCTATATTATTTACATTATTTCTTAAGGCCACGGCAATATTTACGCTTGCATCGGGTGGACGATAGAAGGAGCCTATCACAAATTTTGTCCTAGCTACGTTGAGCTTGATCCATATGATTTCGCAGACAGTATGGACATCTATTTCGCTACATGGGAGGTACTTACTAACAGCTATAAATACACCACCTCCTTGAGAATGCAACCTATCCTTACGGAAAATGTTCAAGTTACTATTAAAAATTTCGGCTGAACTTATATCTGGTTTTAACCAACTTTCTGTGCCTATTACGATATCAGCATCTGTACTACGAATAACGTTTTCGAGTTCAGGCTGTTTATTACAAACACTTCTGCAGTTAACTACTAGAACTTTTAATGTTTGGGATTCTTTTAAGCTGCCCCTAACACTCGGTGAAGAATTTATCTTGGCTGTCCGCAACTGAATTTCCTCCTCAGGGTCATCCTCCCTCAGCCTAAAAAACCCCCCCAATGCATTCCACACGGCCCCTCCCACCCGTGTAGCCGATTCCCGTGTGTAGTGCACCCCTGATCTATCCAAGGGATTCCTACAAGACTCAACCCCAGGGCGAAGATCAAGGAATCTGCAGCCATGACTATCACAGAAGCGCTGTAATCTCTGGTTCAGCCCCTCAACACGGCTCTGAACCAGAGGTCCACAGTCAGTCCTATCAACAATGTTGCAGATGGATAGCTCAGCAGAAATCTTGCGGCCAATGGCCACAGAGTTCACCCGTTCTGCAAGTCGCCCAAAGGACGAGAGGATAACCTCCGACCCTAGGTGGCAAGCATCATTGGTGCCGACATGAGCCACAATCCGCAGCTGGCTGCACCCTGTCCGTTCAATGGCATCCGGGATGGCCTGTTCCACATCTCGGATCAGACCCCCTGGAATACACAATGAATGAATACCGGAATTCATCCCCGACCTCTTCGCCATTTCCCTAAGGGGTTCGATAAAGCGCCTAACGTTGGAGCTACCAACCACTAAGACCCCCTTCTGCAGTTGTCCAGACTTAGCGGGCTGCGGGGCTGCCAACTCACATGGCCGACGATTGCAGGACTGAATCAGTTCCAGACAATGCATCAAACCTGATTGGACAGAGGTACAAGCTCGCCTTCTTGGGAATCAGGCTTGCACTGACTGCCCCCGCTTGCGCCGACGACGTCCAGACACCACACGCCAGCCACCACTAGGCGACGGCCGCATAGATTCCGACGTCTCGGCCTGGACTGCAGGTACGATGACTGGTATGAGAGAACCTGCGAGCCGATCAGCGTCTACAGGGTCACCAATACCGCATCTACTGCACTCACTTCGCGGCATCTTCCAGCTGTGTAACTCTTGTTACCAAAGCTGCAAGCTGGGTGCACAGGTCAGTCACCTCAGCCTGCGTCTGCACACAACAACCACAGTCCCTACACATACTACCTTACAGAAAGAAAAACTAAGGAGTACACGAGAGAAAACGGACTCACTATGCGTTCTCAGTAGGAGGCCCTTTGTCAAAACTCAAATATACAAAGACGAAGCTTACGCTAACTACGCACTTTAAATTAAACTTGAACTGGAGGTACTACTTCACGTAACGATTCTGACCAACGACTGCAGCTGCTGCTACTGACTAACTAATATGCAAAGATGAAGCTACTACTAACTACACACTTTTAATTAAATTATCACTAGAGGTACTACGTCACGTAACGGTTCGACGATGGCTGCTGCTACTGACGAATAACTATACAGAGTACGAAGCTAACCACACACTTTGAATTAAAACTATCACAGAAGGCACTATTCCCCGTAACGGCTGCCGAAGAACGTCTGACTACTGGGGCTGCTAAACAAATACGCAAAGATGAATCAAAAGAAAACTACACACTTTAAATTATATTAACAAAGAAGGCACTTTAGTTGCTGTGGGATTAGTATGTGCCAGTAGAGCTACTAAGAGAAAACCGTAGAGGTTTCCTTGCCCTCATTTGGATTTAATTAAGTCTCTCGGGACCACACCAATTTTTTAGATTTCATATTCTGATTTAATTATGTTCTTATTCTCAGTGATACCAAATTTTTGCATACCACTCACCTCTGCCTCCTAATCAGTTAATAAGAATGAGAAGTTGCATGCACTGACCTTTCTACTATAACATCTTCAGCTGACATAACATCTGAACCTTTCTCTTACTTTAGGAAATGATTGAAGTATAATATTTTTGCCTTGCTTCTGCCATATGCTTAAACTTAACAATAGCGTCTATAGGAGATGGTTTATCTAGAAAATGTTATTGTGCATTGTACATAATTTGACAGTTTAATACTTCTATTTCACATTCAAATGGCTGATCCTTAAAGTTTCCTAAAAATGCTAAGTTGCATTTTTGCCTCCTTTGACTTTTGTGAAATATATTTACTGTAAAACCTCTATTGGTAATCCTGCTGTATTACAGATGAACTGTTTTCTCATGTGTCTAAGGGGTTCGGTGGTTGTTGCTTTTTGTTCCGCTTGATGTAATGTGGGCCAAATAAATCCAGCAATTCGGCGATGAACGATTGCAGAATGTTAATTTGTATTTTTCCTTGCATTGTAACTGTTGACGGCCAATTTTTAGGATTCGATAACACAATAATTTTCAAGTCTTCTTTTTGATCATTTATTCTTCACAACATGTTAAACTATTAAATATACCATGATGTAAAAATCACTAAATATTGCTCGACCATATCAGGTTTGTCAGCTACCAATCCAGACTTAATACTGCCGCCGATTCTTGCTGCCTAAGTTGCGGTCACACCTGTTCCACACCCCTCTTATTTTTTGTGGTCTGCCACAGGCATCTCTGATGCGCGCATTGGGACAGGCAGTATTTCAATAACACACATACTCAACAAACTACTCCACATGTGAAACCTCTATTTTCAAAGACTTTTCAATACTATATGTGCAGATCGTCACATGTGGTATTTAAGATGGTGAATGTTCTACAATGAATCTAATGCATTCATTAAGTTCTTTTTTAGAAATAACCTTTCTAGGTATGCCTTGTTGGAATTCCATTTCTAACTTCTATCTTTCAACAACAATGGTTGCACTGTAATCTTTGTTCTTTGGTTAGTAACTTAAAACGAATATTAATTGTTTTGGTCACTTTCTGTGGACTATCTTCTTCTACATCTGAGAAATCCTTGAACTTGTGGTACCGATTTTGTTTTGCTCCATGTGAGTTAAATCCAAATTTACCTGATGAAAGTGCTCACAATTTATTTGCTCTTATCATTAATGCAAACAAACTGTTGGGGCACTTCCAAACTAGAATATGAAACTCGTGGCAAATTCTGATTCTACAATACATTTTTTATCCCAGTATATAATACTTCCTACATTTGTTACAAATTTTCAAATAGTTTGTAACTATGGAGGCAAGGATGTACTTACTGGCACAGTTATCACTAATAATTACTCTTACATCAGTAATCATGGTCAAATAATTTATATTAGTTTCCATAGTTTTTACTATATCTCATAGAATGTTGTGTTTTAATGATCCTACTAATTCATACAGGATACCACAGTCAACTAAAAATGAATTGAAGTGCCGTTTACTTCTATCAGATGATTGATATATTAGTTTAGGGTGTCCATTACTTTGTTGTTAATGATCTTATACACTGAAGAGCCAAAGAAACTAGTACACATGCCTAATATTATGTAGGACCCCCGCGAGCACGCAGAAGTGCCGCAGAACGACGTGGCATGGACTCAACTAATGTCTGATGTAGTTCTGGAGGGAATTGACACCATGCATCCTGCAGTGCTGCTGTCAATAAATCCGTAAGAATACTAGGGGGTGGAGATCTCTTCTGAACGGTATGTTACAAGGCATCCCAGATATGCTCAAAAATGTTCTTGTCTGGGGAGTTTGGTGGCCAGTGGAGGTGTTTAAACTCAGAAGAGTGTGGCTGGAGCCACTCTGTAGCAATTTTGGGCGTGTGGGATGTCACATTGTCCTGCTGGAATTGCCCAAGTCCGCCAGAATGCACAATGGACATGAATGCATGCAAGTGATCAGCCATGATGCATACATACGTGTCACCTGTCAGAGTCGTATCTAGACATATCAGGGATCCCCATGTCACTCCAACTGCACATGCCCCGCACCATTACAGAGTCTCCACCTGCTGACATGCAGGGTCCATGAATTCATGAGGTTGTCTCAGTAACTGTACACATCCATCTACTTAATACAATTGTAAACGAGACTCGCCAGACCAGGCACCATGTTTCCAATCATCAACTGTCCAGTGTCAGTGTTGACAGTCCCAGGTGAGGTGTAAAGCTTTGTGTCGTGCACTCTACAAGGGTACACGAGTTGGCCTTCGGCTCTGAAAGCCCATATCGATAATGTTTCGTTGAATGTTTCGCACGCTGACACTTGTTGATGGCCCAGCATGAAATCCGCAGCAATTTGCGGAAGGGTTGCACTTCTGTCATTTTGAACGATTCTCTTCAGTCTTTGTCGGTCCCGTTCTTGCAGGATCTTTTTCCGGCTCAGTGATGTCGGAGATTTGATGTTTTACTGGCATGCATTCGTGAAATGGTCATATGGGAAAATTCCCACCTCATTGCTACCTCGGAGATGCTGTGTCCCATCGCTCATGTGCCGACTATAATACCATGTTTAAACTCACTTAAATAGTGATAACCTACATTGTAGCAGCAGTAACTGATCCAACGCCAGCACGAGGACAACTGTTGTCTTATTTAGGCGTTGCCGACCACAGTTCTGTACTTCCTGTACTTCGAGTGTTTACATATCTCTGTGTTTGCATATGCATGCCTATACAGTTTCTTTGGCTCTTCAGTATAGTATGTACTGTTACTAGAATATTTATTTCACCATGTTCAGCTATTGCTTTTCTTGCTATCGGAGTTCTTGCTCTCAGTTTACAGATTTGAAATAGTTTCTTCATCATCTTATATTCATGTGGTAGGATCTGAACTCAACTTTAAGAATTGTCAGCTGCTGCGTGCCAAGCTGAAAATGCTTTGTTACTGGTCAGCTGCCATTTTGTCTTCTGGATCCTGTGTTTTTTCTCCTGATTTGACATCAACTATATAGCTTTGTAGCTAACACGGTGTGAGGGTAACATATATGTCTGGAATTTGGGAAGATTTTGGCTCAACCTCTCTTTCAGTCAGCTAGGTCTTAGTTTTCCATAGTTTACTGAAATCACTTAATGTGAATTCTATCTTCATAAAGGTCGTAGTCGATTTTTATCCTGTTGCTTTTCTGCAATAATCCCCTAGTTCTGATGGCCTAATCATTTACGTGACCAAGTTCCGTTGCGGAAAAAAGTATTCTTTCTTTTGCCCTACTTATTCAACATATGAGGATTGATCAGACTGTCTCAGCGGGGGTAGGTATCTGAAAGCTGGTATATTCTTGACTGTATGTTATGAAGGGACAGTAATCTTGCAATCAATGATCGTCTATGAATCTACTGTCCCAAACCTCTTCAGTATTAACTTATGTGTAATTTTCAGCAAACAGATTGAACGACTAACTACGGTTCGCTATTTTTTTTTTTTTTTTTTTTTTTTTCAGTAGCTTAATTGAATAATGTTTAATACAATCAAGAAATCAGTTAAAAAGCTTTGGTTATTTAATATTTTCTTGATTTACTGGAAAACATAGGAAGTCTCCCTGAAATGTGTAGTCAGATGCATTTAGTTATTCAGATAAAAAAGGGTGTGATGATTGAGTAATTACTGTATTAATGAGAATTGTTTCAAATATCATACTGGTACACAAGTATAAGTTGCACTACAGGAACAATTATAGATATTGGTGAAATTAAATGGCCAGAAATTTTTCTAATTGGTGGAGTCTAAGGTGGACACTAACCTAGGCTAGTGAAGAGTATTTTTATATGAATCAGATTTTACATGATTAGGATGAAAGATGCTCATCTTGAGTGCTCTTTCCTTTCGAGTCTTGTTACTGATTGCTAGGATGGAGTAGACATTGTAGCTTGACTCAATGAAACTGTTGATGTTAGTTTTACAATATGATAGAGGTGTATAACTCAGTGACCCCTGAATGCTTCATAATTTTCCAGGCTACTTGTTACATATTTTTGCGCTTCCCTCATCACATTGTAGGTTCTATCAACACATGGATTCCAGCAGTATTTAGTACCACCCTTTCCTTTGTACAAATTAATTGATTTTTAGAAAGGTTTATTGATTTTTGGTGGAGTAGATCACCATGTCTTTTTCATCATCCCCTAACTAGTGGATGCTATATCATCCCATAAAACAGTTTTTACATGAATGAACAGAATTATTGGGGTCTTAGATTTTTATCTACTGTAACACATTTAAAAAAATCTTTTAAACTGACGGGGCCAAGATCATGCCTGTGGCATAAATGTGATGAACTGATATTTGGGGTAGTCACATGAGATACCAGGTTGACAAAATGTTTATTACCCTTTCTAATGAGAACCATTTTGAAATTTACTTCATTACAATAGATTGTTTTTTCCTATTTGCATTCTTAACATTTGGGGGCTATTTTACCCTAAGAATATGGTTTTCACCTAATAAAAATATTTCAACCATAGATGTGGAAAGGAAAGATAAATTATACCCAACACTCACCAAGATTGAAGAGAGGAGGGCAGCAGCAACGCGAAATAATATACAAACACAAAAAACACAATATTTCAGAGCTAGCCCTTTGTCAAATGGAAAGAAACCACATTGCACACAAAACCCAAAATCAACTGGAACCCCGTTTTTCTCACCCGTTTTTTCCCTGGCTTGGAATCGCTAAACCAAATTCTATGTTTTGGCTACAACTTCCTCAGATACTTTCCTGAAATGCACCGTATTCTTCCCACCACACCACGTGTCACCTTCAGCAGATCACCTAAGGGAGCGTCCATAAACTATGTAGCTCGGTCTGTGGGAGGGGGGGGGGGGGAGTTTGCTGGAAAACTTCGCTGATTTACGTGAGGGGTGGGACGAGGGAAGGGTATCTGAGCCGGCCATGTAGCTTTTCAGTCATAGTTAAAATGAGGTACAGGTACAGAACACTCAGCAGCATGTAAATATTTATTACAGTCATTTAATTATCTCTGTGTGTAATTTAAGATAGTCTGACAAGAGAAAACAGTTAAAATGTCTTCTGGAATCAATTGGGAAAAAAAACTGTGCTATGGGATTTGGGGGGGGGGTGTATGGGGTTTCATGAGAGGCCAAGATAAGAGCTACGTAGTTTATGGACACTCCATAACCTAAAAAATATACTTGTACACAAACATCAACCCTAAACCACCATTCAGATCCTTCCTGTGTAACAGGCCCGAATGCAAAACTATCAGTGTGCGTCCACCTACCACAATGTATTGCAATCCTACTACTGGTGAAACCTACCTCATCATAGGCCACTTGTACCAAAACCCATCTCATATACCAATTCACACCTTGAACTCTTTTATCCATCAGAATGAATGGTCACTGGAAAATAGTTTACTCCTAAAACCTAGACCTTCCTGTTGCTCATCATGACAGCACTCACAATACCTGCGACCTCAATAATTGCTTCACATTTAGAACCATTAAAGTTCTTCCAGATACTACCTCCCAATCTGAACTCTGCAGGTGGAATTGGCCTACCAACACATCCTGCAGATTGGACACCTCCCAGGCCTCAATTTCAGATAATTCCTTTCATCCTCACCCTGTTATACCCATCACTGGCCAGTGCAATAGATTCATTATATATAGACTTTATTCCAAATTTATTTTCAAATTAGTATTATCATTATTACCCCTTTAACATGTCTCATTTTTCTTTCTTGCAATTAATACTTGTGAGTCTATTATCATTGCTCCCCCCACCACCTCCGATGGTCAGTTTCATTCTGCATGTAGCTGTGTTGACCGTGAAGCTTGCACGAGCTCAGCCACATGTTTCTTTCTACTTGACAAAGGGTTCGACCCGATCTATTATGTTTTTTGTGTTTGTATATTATTTTGTGTTGCTGCTGCCATCCTCCCTTCAACTTTGGTGAGTGTTGGGAATAATTTATCTTTTCCTTTTCACATAAATATCGGCTCGCAGCAGTTCTTCCACTCCATTGTTACCGATACAGAATTTAGTCACATTGTGTGTTCATGCTCCACATGCAGTTCATTTCCTTATCCTAATCAGTAATTCCTTTTTGCTGCTTAGTGTCTTATATATATTTGAGATTGACACTTGGGGATCCTTTCTTACAGGTTTATCAGTATTGTGAGTTGTTAGTATTATCATTATTACCCGTTTAACATGTCCCATTTTTCTTTCTTGCAATTAATACTTGTGAGTCTATTATCATTGCTCCCCCCACCACCTCCGATGGTCAGTTTCATTCTGCATGTAGCTGTGTTGACCGTGAAGCTTGCACGAGCTCAGCCACATGTTTCTTTCTTCTTGACAAAGGGTTCGACCCGATCTATTATGTTTTTCGTGTTTGTATATTATTTTGTGTTGCTGCTGCCATCCCCCTTCAACTTTGGTGAGTGTTGGAATAATTTATCTTTTCCTTTTCACATAAATATCGGCTCGCAGCAGTTCTTTCACTCCATTGTTACCAATATAGATTTTAGTCACATTGTGTGTTCATGGCCCACATGCAGTTCATTTCCTTATCCTAATCAGTAATTCCTTTTTGCTGCTTAGTGTCTTATATATATATTTGAGATTGACACTTGCAAGTTTATCAGTATTGTGAGTTGTTGAGACACTGGCTAGAAAGTGATTTTTCATTCCTGTCTTTATTCTTTTGAAGCTCAAATAAAAATATTATGCAGTTGTTTGTTATAGAAAAAGTAAGACATGTTTGTTAGAAGTAACACTGATACTATTTTGCACAATGGCGTAGCTAGGTCAACAAGGGCCCCGGTGCAAAAAATTTATTTTGGGCCCTCAGGTCAGATGGCGACCTTTCTTTTTGATTTGTGTTGCTGGTAGGGGCCCCCTGAGCTGTGGAAAGGGACCTTGAGTTGTGCCTAGGGGCCCCTGAGCAGTGGTTGGGGGCCCCCTGAGTAGTGAGGGCCCTTAGTGAGGGGGTCTTCCTGTGTCTCAGGGGCCCCCTTAGATGACTGTAGAGCTAAAAGAAAAAGGTCGCCAGTTTGCCATGAAGGCTCGTGGGCCCTCTCAACCGTGCTTGGGGGTCCCCTGAGCATAGGGGCCTCGGTGCACTGCACCGCCTAGCCCCATAGGCATTTTTTAAACTTCTTTTTTAGGTGGATTAAGTTAAACATTAAATTTGTATAATGTCAGAGAGCTAAGGTATTATTATAGTTGATAGCAAATATTTATAGGTTGATGAGAATAAGAGAGTGCAAGATGTTGATCATGAGAGACAAAATCATATTTTGTAAAAAAAATATTGCAATAATTCTTTCTATTCCCTTCTGATATCGGTTAGGGCTCTCTGTGAATTTAGTAAATGTGTAATAGAGCTGTCTCTTGTTTGATTTAGAGACTTTCTGCTGATTGACTTTGTGTCATGGCTGGCATCTATCGATACAGTCAATTTAAATAGGATGTACGAGTTGACTGGAAGAAAGACACAAGTTTGATAACTATACAGTTGTCTCCAACCTATTAATTGGAAAGAAATTATTCAGCCTCCAGAAATAAATGTTACTGTTAGTTAATTAATTCTCTTTTAATAACTGTTCATTTGATCTGCTAGCCATAACCCAATATCCTTCTATGTGGGACTTAAGTGAATGACTTACTCAGTAAAGTACAGTTTGGTTTTACACAAAGGTGTTTCAACAGATTTAGCAATTTTTGCTTTTGTAAACAACATACTGGAATAAATGCATAAAAAATTAAATTCCCTAGGTATATTCTGTGATCTTGCTAAGGCTTTTGACTGTGTTGATCATGAGATTCTACTAGATAAATTAGACCACTATGGAGTTAGTGGTAAGCAGGACTGGTTTAAATCATACCTGGTAAATAGAAAGCAATGTGTATCATTGAAAGATGCTAATACAGGAGATGTTATAAACTCAGAATGGGGTATAGTTAAATGTGTTGTGCCTCAGGGTTCAATTGTTGGCCCTCTGCTGTTCTTAATCTATATAAATGATCTCCCACATATACTAGGTGATAATGAATACGTGGTGCTCTTTGCAGATGATACTAGCATATCGTTGAAAGACCCATCAGCACAAAACCTCGAAAACACAGCAAATGATGCTATAAAGAAAATTAACAGGTGGTTTAATGCCAACAAACTAATACTTAATGTAAAAAAGACACAGTTACTTCAGTTTGTTACAAAAAATAAAACAAAGGACAGCTATAATGTGATATCAGAAGGAAAAGCAATCAGTGAAAGAAGTTTCACAAAATTCCTGGGTGTATATATAGATAACAAATTGAACTGGAAGCAACATATTCAACAACTTCTTAAAAAACTGAATTCTGCAACATTTTCACTGAGGGTAATATCTAGAATAGCTAATATAGAAACCAGAAAGTTAGTATATTTTGCATATTTTCATTCCCTGCTCACATATGGCATCTCATTCTGGGGAAACCCGTCACAAGCACAGAGGGTATTTAAATTGCAAAAGCGTGCTATAAGAACTATTTGTGGACCAAGCCCACAGACGTCGTGCAGAAATCTATTTAAAAACCTGGGTGTACTAACAATGGCAGCACAGTATGTATACTCCGTACTATCATTTGTAGTGGAAAATCCTGAATACTTCAATCTTAATGCTGACATACATAGCCATAATACTAGGAATAAATATAATATTCACAAGGATTACAAATCACTGTCAATTGTACAAAAAGCTTCCTTATTCAATGTCTTACCAACAGAAATTAAATGTTATCTACAAAAATCCAACTACTTTAAGTCCAAACTGAAAGAATTTCTGCTTCAGAACCCATTTTACTCTGTGAAAGAATTTTCTTCTTGGAATTTGGTAACTAGGAATTACTGATAAAATAGTATATATGTTGTATGGAAGGGGAAGGTGACAAAGTTGTCCACAATTACTAAAATGATATATGTTTTTTTTATCTTTCTGTTGAAACTTTTGACAAATGAAGTAATTACACTGTTTACAAAATTTCACTCATATATAGGTACTAACATGGGATAGCATGCACTCAAGTACTGCTGTGAAAAATTATCATACTAACAGGTTTTTAAGTAATTGACAGCTTATGAGTTGTTGGTAATATAAGTGATATTGTTAATAGGTGTGTGTCCTGTTTCACATAAATAGCAACTAACATGATATAATATATAGTCGCAAATTACAGTGAAACTTATCATGGTAACTGGTTGGTAAGAAAATAACTGGTTATTAGATGCTGGTAACAAGTGTATACACTGTTCCACATAATAAGTATTAATTAACTCGGGATTGTATGTGTAGATTACAGGAGATATTGGTTATACTAATGGGTTGTAGCTAACTTGTCACTATATAATAATATTATCAATTATATAGTAATTAATATTGACATAAAAAATAAGTGTATGTACTGTTCCACATCCCCGAGTTTATTCTCACATGGGATCAAAGTGAACATATCTATCTATCTATCTATCTAAGTAAAAATGAAGATTAGGTATTGACAGATTAATAAGAAACTAATTATTCAGTATTATCTGTACCATTGGATTTAACTGTTATGCACTCTTTGGAAATTTGTGCAAAGAATTGAACCGTGTCAAATTAGCCTCATGAATGGAAAGTTATTACAACGTCCCATATTCCTTAATTGTGAGATGGAATTTTAATATTAATAGTTCTGTTGATAATTACTGATACAAAATATAATATGTTAATTTAATATAAACTAGAATTGAGCATACTGTGATATGTGTAAGATTTTCATCACTTTGCTATAAGTTACATTCTGTCTCCGTAGGTGTACCGTGGTTTATAAAGAAAGAGTTTAGGAATGGATTTCCTGAAAATTGGAAGGCATTAAGAAATAAATGGTTCCTACTCCAGCATGAAGGTATTTGGGATTTTCCCTATGAGTCTTGTATTTAAATTCAAAATTGTGTAGTGTTTGGATTTTATTTATGTTAATAAGGTTTTTTTTACTTATATTTTATTTCTATTTCAGAACATATGAAGAAAAAAGTAGATGATGCAGGGTGCTCAAGTGCCAGTTCCAGTTGTGATTTAAACATCTTTACAAGTCAGCAAGAACATTTGACAGAATCAAGGGATACCAATTGCAATGTAAGACAACCAGTCATTGCTGGATGTTCAAGATATCAGGATGTTGAGCAGTCCAGCAGAGAAAATGTCTCATTTGGAGGAAATGTTTCAAGAAGTCTAAACAATTCTAGGCTCTCTAAAAGAGTTAGTAGGAAACTGGATTATTCAGATCAGGAAAGAAATGATCATTTGCAAGTTGCCTCAGAAAAAGATTTCTTAAGCAATACATCTGAAATGGAAAACAATAAAACCAACAATTTTGTTTTTTCAGCTGAACAAACAACTGTGGCACGTGTTAAGCAGTCTTTGTCTGAAGAAATCACTGCAGCACAAGATGAGCAGCAATTAGAAATGATGAAAGCTCTCAATTTGTGTTCAGTAAAGGATATTCCTTTTCAAGAAAATCGGTCTTCTATAAGTGACACAAAAAGGAAAAAGCCTAATGAATCCATAACCTCCTTTCCTTTACGTGCAGACCTTCCTGTTGATCTTCAAGAAAGTTTGCAAAAGGGTTCTAATAAATTAGATACAATGAAGAATGTTGATGTACTTCAAGAGAGAACTGCTACTAGCTTTGACTGCACAAAAAAAGCAAATGAAAGGCTCGGTGGTGTATTAGCACATCAAGAAATTTGTGACAGAATTGGTATAAGAAGTTGTAATTTGAATCCTGTTGTAATGTTAAAAAAGCTGGATCTGCACATATCAGAGCAGAAACAAGAGGTAATTTATTATTTACAGAAAAGTTTAAAATTTGTATTTGGCATTTCATTTAATTCAGTATACAGTTGACTAATCACTTTATTGCTGACTGACAGGTTCTCTCTCTGTCTCGTATACACACATGGGGAGGTGGGGGAGGGGGTTCGATGGGATTCTTAGGTTACCATTTTTGTAAATATGAATAAGAAAATAGAAAGCAGGGATTGCTCACTAACTACAGATGATGGCAAAATATCACAAATATGCAAAAAAGACAAGATTAATAAGAAAATAATTTATTGATTTAAAGATTTAATCAAAATGTATATTTGTATTCTTATCTCTCAGCCAATGTGTATGTCCTTTTGCCAACAAAGGGCATCAATCTGTTAAGTGAAATGTGTTATTTATTTATATACATCTGCACCATCCAGCCATTATCTGAGGATACAGACTGTTTATTTTTCTCTTTGTCTGTTAATCAGACCCTTCTATATTGTGAACCAATCACATTAATTTATGTTTCTTGGATAGTGATTTCGAATCATCTTCAAACTTCATGTGGATCAAGGTTTTCTCCCCTTCAAAGAAAAGTTTGCTGTCATTTTCTGACTGACTGTTAAATTATCATCATTAATTTACTGATATTTGAAAACTTATAAAATCTAATTAAAATAAAAGTTTGAGTCAAGCCTTGCATCTTAATGGTTCTGTACTCTTATAGTAAAACATTCATCTTGCGTATGGTAGGTCAGACGGCTGTTGCTTGACAGATTTTCATGTTAGGTAGCAGACTCTGCTCCAATGCTGAATCATGTTACTACATGCCCTATTATTCAGTTTCAATCAAATTTACTATAGATATTTTTAAAATCCAATGCATTTTGAATTTACAGAAGTTTAAATAAAATTATTTTGATATGTGACAAAGTAACCTCAAAGTTTTTGCTTACAACTTAGAAAGTATTGGTCATTTAAATTTAGCTTTTAGTCAATATGGAGGACAAATTCAGGTTTCTTGGTAATATAATTTTCGAAATAGCACCAGTAACTAAAATGGTAAAATTGAAATCTTTGACAGCCATTCATGTTGTTGTATCATAAAAAGCTGACAACAACAACAACCCACAAACTATTTGGTAGATCAGCATCAGTTTTAAAATGAGCTGTGGCCATCGATCCTAATATGTATTTTTAGTACTTGCAGTTTGATTTTTTTTTGTTAAGTTTGCTTTTTACAGTCATCACTTTAGTGTTTACATTATTTTTCTGTCTGTTAGACTACTATACAGCCGTCTATATGATCAGTAGTATGGTTTAGTTTTAAGCTATGTAGCCATATCAGTTTCATGTTAGCGCGATCATTATCGGTGAGCTCCAGAAACAACAACAACAACAAAAGGGAAAAAATATTTCAGTTCTCTGCTTGACAAGCTGTAAACATCATTACCCCCTCCCCCACATTTTTTCTGTGTAATCCCCCTATAAAATGTTCTACAAAATTTTGAATGTGGTGTTTGGTTTGGGTCAGCAAAATACATAATATCTCCAAATTTGAAGTCTTCAACTTATTCTGTTTATTTAAGCACTATGACAAGTAGACAGAAATTGGAGTGTCAACAGTAGGGCAACATTCCCCATTGGTTTTGGAACCCTAAAAATATACAAAGGAATCCTAAAATAAATAGTGAATTCCTTCCATTGTAGTAAAAAAAAAAAAAAAAAAAAAAAAAAATCCAAACAAGGTGGAAAACTGAAATCCTCTAAGGCAGGGGTCGATCGCGGCTATTAGTCCAGTCGATCGTGGAAGGTAGCTCTCTTTTGTTTTCGAAACATGATGGACAATACGCGGGAAGCGTGTGGGATACTGTCAGTCCGTCACTTGACAGCAGGTACTAGCGGAGGTACGACGTCAACGTAAATGTAAATCACGATTGGACTCTGTATCGCACCTTATACGCCTTGGATAAGTGATTGAAAGGAAGTGCTAAAGAAACGTCAAATGAAGAAAGAAATGCTCCTGAAGGTTCATTAAATAAAGTAAGACAATTATGTCCGTTTTCGCGGCGGCAATGCTTGATAAAAACTTCTCGGGTTTCAAGCCGCGTCAGAATTGAGCCGTCTGGCGACGTTTCGGAAGCTTGCACTGCTTCCATTGTCAAGCCCCCGCTTAACATTACTGAAGTCTGCCGCACGGTAGTCTATTATATAGCGCCAGCAGCCGGGAACGGAGGGGAAAGCGCGTGGAGGGGCGATCTAGTTAGGCCCTGCTCGCTTGGTGACGTCACGATCGGGTCACTCGTATGCCCTAATATGGCTCGATTCCGTCTCGTTTGTAATAATCCAAATGCTGGCTTCCAAGCTTGGCTCAAATTGAGGCCTTGATCACGATTAATAACATTGTTGCTAAGCCTAATCTCAATAGCCTCCTTCCCGCAGTAGCTGACTTCTACATGGAACATTTTGAGCATATAGCTCTTGACACGGCTCCTTTAAAGCCTAAATGTTTCTACAGGTTTGTTGACGATACGTTTCTCGTGTGGTCTCATGGAATTCCGGCATTATATGAATTCGTGAACCATCTTAATGGGATTCACCCTAACATTAAATTCACGGTAGAAATCGAAAAGAATGGATCACTTCCGTTTTTAGATGTTCTAGTGCGTCGGAAGCCTAATGGAAGGTTAGGGCACAACGTTTACAGAAAACCTACACACACCGATCGCTATCTTAATGCTCAAAGTTTTCACCATCCTTCTCAGAAACTGGGAGTGCTCAATAGTCTTGTCCATAGGGCAAAGGTGGTGTCCGACAATGAACATTTGAAGGAGGAACTGCAACACCTGGAACGCGTATTTCGTGCCAATGGATATAGCACTAAAGAAATCCGACGTGCAACCATCGGAAGACACAACAGAACCAAGACAGATGACAGAGATCAAGACAAGCCGCGTGCCTTTCTACCTTTCTGTGGAGCAGTAACGTCAAAAATAGCAAGATTACTCAACAAACAGGGCATCCGTTCAATTTTTCGACCTCCGCCAAAAATTGGACAGCTGTTGCGAACTCCGAAAGATAGTCTCAATCTTCGGGCTCCTGGAGTGTACAAAATTCCATGTGAATGCGGCACTTCTTATATAGGGCAAACCTTACGGACAATTAATGAAAGACGAAAAGAACACATCAGATATTTTAAACTTGGACAAAAGGAAAAATCTGCCTTAGCCGAACACGCCATTGACAACGGACACGAGCCGTGCTTCGACAAAACGACACGCCTTTGTTACGCTAATAACTTTTGGGACAGTGTTGTGAAGGAGGCTATTGAGATTAGGCTTAGCAACAATGTTATTAATCGTGATCAAGGCCTCAATTTGAGCCAAGCTTGGAAGCCAGCATTTGGATTATTACAAACGAGACGGAATCGAGCCATATTAGGGCATACGAGTGACCCGATCGTGACGTCACCAAGCGAGCAGGGCCTAACTAGATCGCCCCTCCACGCGCTTTCCCCTCCGTTCCCGGCTGCTGGCGCTATATAATAGACTACCGTGCGGCAGACTTCAGTAATGTTAAGCGGGGGCTTGACAATGGAAGCAGTGCAAGCTTCCGAAACGTCGCCAGACGGCTCAATTCTGACGCGGCTTGAAACCCGAGAAGTTTTTATCAAAGTAAGACAATATTTTTCGATACAGTTACTATGGCAAACGAACCTTTCAATAATGTTCACTCGCTAACTTTGTGCTATCAGTATGAAAATAAATTTAATTCACGTTTAGTGGTATTGTTATATGAATTATGTTATTAATATTTTATTTTTCTAGATCCTTGAAAAATGTGCTCCAAAGAACTCAAAAACTAATCTCTTTCACCAAAAATAGGAAGTCAATTACTTCTTTACTATGGTCAGGGGCGTAGCTGTTGGAGGGCTAGGCGGTGCCGTGTACCGGGGAGCTCAAGCTCAGGGGGCTCCCAAGCGCAGTTCATGGGGCCCTAGCTTAGCTCAGGAGAACCCCCTAAAGATTGGTAGAGCTAAAATAAAAGTCCACAACTGTTCTGAGGGCCCAAAATATTTTTTAGCAATACCAAAAAAGGAAATTTAGATTGACATTTTAACACAATGCATAGTAAATATCAGACAGAGTTTCCACCTAACAGCAAAATAAGAAAGAGTGGTTTGTAAATTGCAAGCATTGAAATCGCAATTAACAGTCCAAGAAAACATGTTTTCTAAGCCCACTGAGCAAAGTAAGGCTGCAACTAAAGCTTCTTTCCAAGTAAGCTACAAAATTTCACAAAAGTGTAAACCTTTTTCCGATGGAGAATACAACAAGGAAATTTACGAGGCAATGTCAGATTCGCTGTTCGTGAATTTCAAAATAAAAATGAAATTAAACAACCTAATCATAGTTTACAGCTGTCTTGAAATACTACGGTGTGCCGTATAGAAACGATGAGTGAAAACATAAGCGAACAACTACAAAGAGATATCGTCCGCTGCGTTGCTTTTTCGCTACAATTTGACGAATCAACGGATGTCACTGATACTGCAATTACTTATTTTTATTCTGATGGTATTTGAAGATTTCTCGACGAAAGAAGAACCGCTAAGTATGATTTCCTTAGAAAGGAAAAACTCGTGGTCTTGATATATTCACGGAATATATATTAGCAAGATCAAGCTACCTTTGTATAAACTTGTATCAATGACTACTGATGGGCCTTCTGCAATGGCAGGTATTCATAATGGTTTTATTTTCTTTGTCACAAAGATGAAGAATTTCCAGACTTCATTAGCTACCACTGCATAAGTAATCAATAAGTACTGGCTAGACAGAGACTAAACACAAAACATGTAATGGATATTTCTTTCAAGATTGTAAATTCCAAAAAAGGAAAATCTCTCCAACTAGATGAGAATGAACCAGATTTCGCATTGCACACTGACGTAAGGTGGTTAAGTAGAAGCAAGTTTTGCAAAGATTTCGAGATCTATTGGACGAAATAATAAATTTCTTGAAGGTAGGGGTGATGATTACCGGCAACTGCGTGATTTAGACTGGCAATATGATTTAGCATTTTTAGAAAATTTTACTGGAAAACTGAGCACATTAAATCTGGAACTACAAGCCAAGAATAAAAGATTAATAGAAATTATGAGTTCTTTTGCAGCATTCCAAAGTCAAACAGTGTCTATAATAGTTGACATAGAAAGGAAAAAATCTCAGCTATTTATAAACTTCAAGGATCATATGGAAAAAAATCTTACCTTTGATTTCATTCCTGACAAGTACATGGTAGAAATTAAGGCAGTGATATCAGACTTCAAAATTGGCTTTAGCGATTTCAAAAAATTGAGAAGTTGGTGGAATTCTTCAATTATCCGTTTAATAATTCCATTGATCATGGGGATTATCTATGAAATGGCTAAAAAAATTGCAGATGCATTTCAAATGGACCACATCATATTTCAAAACGAAATTATTAATGAGAAATATGTAAATTTGAAAAAAAGTGTGTTGAACAACTTGATTCATGTTTTAGTTCAACATATTTATGTGAATCAGCATTTACTTACTTAAAACAAACAAAACAATAAACACCGTTCTCGCTTGACAGACGCTCATACATTGGATTCTTTAAAGTTGGCTATTTCCAACTATAAACCTGATTTTGCTAATCTAGCGGAAGATGCTCAGACGCAATGCTCACACGAATGTAAGTAAGTAGATACTAAGAATTATTTTCAGTTTAATGTTTTCCCTCTTAATTAGCTAAAAATACAACTAAATTGTCTACTGGAGTTCATTTAAAATGTCAAGAACTATGTCATTGGTCGATCGCACAGGGTTTCGTCAGCAAACTGTAGATCTTGGGTCTAATAAAGTTAACCACCCCTGCTCTAAAGTAATTGAACGGGGCTTAGTTTACTGAAATAGTTAGGTTTGGCCCATTATTTCTCTTGAAAAGATATATATAACACATTTCAGAATCTTGTATATATTCCAACTCATGACAAAGCTGAAAGCTTTACATCTGAACAGATTTTAATTTCCCGTTCTACCATTATTTCAAATAGCATAGTGGTACACGAGTCCAATTTTAATCTGACACCAAACTGTGAAAATGCTGT
Organism: Vandiemenella viatica; assembly: GCA_031002005.1. Taxonomy (NCBI): domain Eukaryota; kingdom Metazoa; phylum Arthropoda; class Insecta; order Orthoptera; family Morabidae; genus Vandiemenella; species Vandiemenella viatica. The sequence continues at coordinate 9,117,268 of CM061919.1, read as the reverse complement.
CAAAATTTGTTCAGTAGGTTTTGCAATGATGCTGAATCAGACAAACTGAAATTCTAAAATCAATTGTTTTGGTTTCAGGAAGCTTCAAATGGTCTGTAGCAATCAATTTTTCCCTTCAATGATATCTTCAGTATACAAATACAACCCAGTTACAGTTTAATAATAGTGTAAATCAGTGTTTCTCAACCCATGGTGCACAGACCACTAGTGGTCCGCAGGCCGAATATTATAAATTAGATATTTTATTCATACTTTCTAAGGCTATAAATGAGCATAAACTATATGCTCAATTTTTATAAAGACACAAATATTTCAGGCAAAAATCTGGCATTTCTAGGTTGATGATAGAACAGCTTGCTGTATTTATTTCCAGTTAACATCTAAAAGACCATTGTTTGTTTACGGATTTGACTGTTTTCTAAGGGTCTTGCAGTAGATGTGAGGGACCATAGTACATGATATGGTTGATAATATGAGTGGTGAAGTAAACACAAATAAAGAGTGTGAGATCTGGTGTCTTATTTTAATTTTTGCATGTAGCTTGGCGGTATAGAATAGCATCCAGCATTTAGCAACATTCTTATTTGTATGATTACTGAATATTAAGAGCCTGGTATATTTAATATTTTATTTCATAACATTGTTTCTGTAGGAATTCAAAACTTTTTGGATTTACTAGCTGACCTGACAGATGTTGTCCTGTCCAAATTTCAATAAATTGTTTTCGAATTTGTGAAAAGCTATTGAAAATATATAAACAAAGTAAAAATATCCCAGCATTTTTCTGAGTGATCATTGTATTTATTAACAATTGTGTCTGTGGATATTTAGTTTGAGAAGGAGTACATTCAGATGTATGCCAATGGGAAATTTTACATTTGAGATGAATTCTATTGGCAGTACACTGCTGAAACGCTGGAAACGTGTGATCTGCCTGGAATGTTATTGACTTGGAACCATGCAGTTCTGTTCCAAAATTTAAGCCACAATTGAATTAAGTCAGAATTTCACGTTAACCAAATGATTTATTTTCTTCTTTAAAATTTGAAATCTCAATTAATCGCAAGGTGTTTTCTTTACATTTTGATTTCGATCATCACACGACCAAACTGATTTTGTTTCGTAGAGCCTTCATCATTCGGTCTAATGCCTCCAAATACTTTTTACGTGCCGTCGTACATTCAAAAAACAGTTCTTCGAAAAGTTGCAAGTTGGAGTTTCATTGGTTTTCATATTCAGTGGCAACCAAATTGGTACATAAAAAAAAAGCAATTTCTGATTTCCTGAAATTCAAATTTTCCCAACAACTCTTCCAATTTTTCTTTTTCTAAATTTCTTATTCGGACTACAATGAACATATTTTTTTAATTTTTTTTATCCAAATTGGTCCAAACGTTCTCAAGTGATGCGGTTAACAACAAGCAGCATTTAATTTTTGTTTACATAGATAATGGTACAGTAAAATGTTCCTAATGTTAATGAAATAATTGTAAGGAAAGGGAAAATGACTCATCACTCACCAAAGTTTAAGGCAGCGACGAGAGAAAAACATATATTACGAACACACTAATAAACTCAATATTTCAGTTATTAAACCTTATTCATGACGGCTAAAATGAGTCATGAGGCTCGGGAGGTGTGCACACGCCGAGGGTTGCTACATGACTAGGTGGATTATCAATATGGCGGTGGGACTGAGATATTGTATATTAATATGTAAATTGCAGATGGTGGTACAACTAATAATAAAAAAATGGGGGGGAATAAAGTAACTTAATATGGATGGCTAAATTTTGAAAAATAAAATAAGGTAATTGGTTAAATGTCAATAATGCTACTTCTAATCCTACTAATAATGAGTGATGTGTCAAGGAAAGGAATTTTATCTGTGGCTGAGGCCGGGTAGGTGTCTGGTATCTAGGATGTTTTGGTAAGCAAGTTCCCATCTGCGAAGTTCTGAGGCGGCGGTAGTTTCGGGGAAAACTCTGATTGCTCTCACAGTGAAACAGTCATTGAAGTTGTTGGAGTTGTGGTAATTAGCATGTTCTGGTATGGGAAGATATAAATTGCGCGTGTGAACTGTTTGTCTGTGGCCGTTCATTCTGGTCGAGAGTTGTTGTGTAGTCAGGCCTATGTAATAACTCGTGCAATGGCAACAAGTTAGCTGGTCGTTCTTTGGCAGCCGTTACGTGAAGCAGTGCCTTCTGTGTTAATATAATTTAAAGTGTTTAGTTTTCTGTTGTTTCATCTTTGAATATTTGTTTAGCAGCCCCAGTTGTCAGTCGTTCTTCGGCAGCCGTTACGTGAAGCAGTGCCTTCTGTGTTAATATAATTTAAAGTGTTTAGTTTGCTTTTGTGTCATCTTTGCGTATTTGTTTAGCAGCCCCAGTAGTCAGACGTTCTTAGGCAGCTGTTACAGGGAATAGTGCCTTCTGTGATAGTTTTAATTCCAAGTGTGTGGTTAGCTTCGTCTCTGTTTATTTTTCGTCAGTAGCAGTAGTAATCGTCGGAACCGTTACGTGACGTAGTACCTCTAGTGATAATTTAATTAAAAGTGTGTAGTTAGTAGCTTCATCTTTGCATATTAGTTTGTCAGTAGCAGCAGCTGCAGTCGTTGGTCGGAATCGTTACGTGAAGTAGTACCTCCAGTGAAAATTTAATTTAAAGTGCGTAGTTAGCGTAAGCTTCGTCTTTGTATATTTGGTTTTGACAAAGGGCCTCCTACTGAGAATGCATAGTGAGTCTGTTTTTCTCGTGTACTCCTTAGTTTTTCTTTCTGTAAGGTAGTATGTGTAGGGACTGTGGTTGTTGTGTGCAGACGCAGGCTGAGGTGACTGACCTGTGCACCCAGCTTTCAGCTTTGGTAACAAGAGTTACACAGCTGGAAGATGCCGCAAGTGAGTGCAGTAGATGCGGTATGGGTGACCCTGTAGAAGCAAAGCGTCTCGCAGGTTCTTCCATACCAGTCATCGTACTATTATTATTACTCCGCGATTCACTAAAAGTGTGTGTACCTACAGTCCAGGCCGAGACGTCGGAATCTATGCGGCCGTCGCCTAGTGGTGGCTGGCGTGTGGTGTCTGGACGTCGTCGGCGCATGCGGGGGCAGTCGTGCAAGCCTGATTCCCAAGAAGGCGAGCTTGTACATCTGTCCAATCGGTTTGATGCATTGTCTGGATCTGATTCAGTCCTGCAATCGTCGGCCTGTGAGTTGGCAGCCCCGCAGCCCGCTAAGTCTGGACAACTGCAGAAGGGGGTTTTAGTGGTCGGTAGCTCCAACGTTAGGCGCTTTATCGAACCCCTTAGGGAAATGGCGAAGAGGTCGGGGATGAATTCCGGTATCCATTCATTGTGTATTCCGGGGGGTCTGATCCGAGATGTGGAACAGGCCATCCCGGATGCCATTGAACGGACAGGGTGCAGCCAGCTGCGGATTGTGGCTCATGTCGGCACCAATGATGCTTGCCGCCTAGGGTCGGAGGTTATCCTCTCGTCCTTTGGGCGACTTGCAGAACGGGTGAACTCTGTGGCCATTGGCCGCAAGATTTCTGCTGAGCTATCCATCTGCAGCATTGTCGATAGGACTGACTGTGGACCTCTGATTCAGAGCCGTGTTGAGGGGCTGAACCAGAGATTACAGCGCTTCTGTGATAGTCATGGCTGCAGATTCCTTGATCTTCACCCCGGGGTTGAGTCTTGTAGGAATCCCTTGGATAGTTCAGGGGTGCACTACACACGGGAATCGGCTACACGGGTGGCAGGGGCCGTGTGGAATGCATTGGGGGGTTTTTTAGGCTGAGGGAGGATGACCCTGAGGATGAAATACAGTTGCGGACAGCCAAGATAAATTTATCACCGCGTGTTAGGGGTAGCTTAAAAGAATCCCAAACATTAAAAGTTCTAGTAGTTAACTGCAGAAGTGTTTGTAATAAACAGCCTGAACTCGAAAATGTTATTCGTAGTACAGATGCTGATATCGTAATAGGCACAGAAAGTTGGTTAAAACCGGATATAAGTTCAGCCGAAATTTTTAATAGTAACATGAACATTTTCCGTAAGGATAGGTTGCATTCTCAAGGAGGTGGTGTATTTATAGCTGTTAGTAAGTACCTCCCATGTAGCGAAATTGATGTCCATACTGTCTGCGAAATCATATGGATCAAGCTCAACGTAGCTAGGACAAAACTTGTGATAGGCTCCTTCTATCGTCCACCCGATGCAAGCGTAAATATTGCCGAGGCCTTAAGAAATAATGTAAGTAATATAGCACGGCAATTTACGGACCATACAATACTGCTAGGAGGTGACTTTAACTTGCCAGATATCGACTGGACTAATTACGTTCACGTTACTGGGGGCAGGGATAAAGCAGTTTGCGAAATCATTCTAGACCTCTTCTCAAATCACAATCTTGAACAGCTCGTAACTGAACCAACGCGATGCCTCAATGGTAACGAAAATATTTTAGATATATTTGTTACAAATAGGCCTGAACTATTCACAAATATTGCTACCACCGCAGGAATAAGTGATCACAAAGCTGTAATTGCTACAGTAAAACTTACAACCACGCGCAGAAATAGAAAAGAGAGGATCGTTTACAGATTCGAAAAGGCTTCAAAAGAGTGTTTTAGAGCGTATTTGAGGCATAATTACCACACCTTCTTAGTAGCTGGAGGCACCGTTGAAGAGAGGTGGCATCGATTCCTACATATACTCGGGGAAGGTATGAACTTGCATATACCGAAACGGACAATCAGGGAAGAGAATGATCCACCATGGTACACACGGGAGGTTAAAAGGTTACTCAAGAAGCAAAGGAAGATACATGCACGATCAAAAAGGACGATGCATCGGACTGATTTAGATAAGCTAGAGGAGATAAGGGGACGTGTTAAGAATGCGATGCGTGAGGCCTTTAATAATTTTCGTGGAAATTCTCTCTCTAAGAGCCTCACTGAAAACCCTAAGAAATTTTGGTCGTATCTAAAAAAAGTTAGTTGTAGTGGGAACAATAAGCCAGTTCTAATAAAAGACGGACGGGAAATTGAAGACAGCGTGATTTGGATGCTATTTCCGATTGGTGCCGTAAATGGCAGCTTACACTAAATTGCAAAAAGTGCAAGGCAATGCGGATAAGTAACAAGAAGAATCAGTTTGTTCACGATTACAAAATAAACAATTCAGCTGTTGACACGGTTGATTCCGTGAAGTATCTGGGGGTGATAGTACAAAGAAACATGAAATGGGACATGCACATAACTTCCGTCGTTGGCAAGGTTAATTCTAAATTACGATTCATAGGTCGTATTTTGAGGAATTGTAATGCTCAAACAAAGGAGATAGCGTATAAAACACTAGTGCGTCCGCATCTGGATTACTGTTGTGGGGTTTGGGACCCATATCGCAAGGTTCTGATTGACTCAGTTGAGAGGGTGCAGAGGAGAGCCGCTAGATTCGTGACTTGTTGTTATAGCCCTTATGAAAGCGTCACAGAATTGATACATAGATTGGGCTGGGATAGTTTGGAAGACAGACGACGTAGCTTGCGTTCGAATTTATTGGAGAATATGCGAAAAAATTTAAATTTCGAGTGCAATGAAATACTTCTTCCGCCAACCTATTTAGGTCGCAATGACCGGAGGGATAAGATTAGAGAAATAAGATGCCGTACTGATACTTATATGTATTCCTTCTTTCCTCGCACTATTCGGGATTGGAATGGGCGGGTTTAGGATTGGTGCTTAGCACCCTCTGCCACCCACAATTTTTGTGATTTGTAGAGTATGAATGTAGATGTAGGTATATGATGTGCGTAGTGGATCATGTGGCATGTCCGGTGATGGGAAAGGTTTCCCCTGTGACAGGGTTGGAAATGTAGTAGTGGGAGGATGCATGTTGCAGGTTTTGCAGTGGGGTCTATTGCAGGGAAAAGATCCATAAGGTGTTTTTGGAGAGGGTCAGATGGAGGGTATTTGTGCACCAAGATGTTTTTGAGGTTGGGTGGTCTGCTGAAGCAAGTACGGGGGACAGTTGGCAGAATTTTTGGCAAGAGAGTGTGCATTTCTGGAAAGGACTGAAGGAAGTCATGCCCCTGTTGAAGGATTTGATTGATGGATTCGAGACCAGGCGAGAACTGGGTGACAAAGACAGGGCTGTGGTTGGATGCTAGAGGAGCCGGGAGGGAGTGGTTCCATTGAGGGTGGGTGATTGCACGTGTGATTTGTTTATGTACAAGATCTGCTGGATAGGAGCGGAAAATAAGGGCTTGGGATAGGTTTTGGGAATACTGGGAGAGGGATTCAGCATCAGAACAGATACGTTTGCCACGGATAGCAAGGCTGTAGGGGAGGGAACGTTTGGTATGAAATGGGTGGCAGCTGTCAAAATGTAGATATTGCTGTAGATTAGTTGGTTTGATATGGACAGAAGTGTGAAGAGCACCCTGCCTGAGTGTTATGTCAACATCGAGGAACGTGATGTTTGAATGTCAGTAGGTCCAGGTGAAATTAATGGAATGGCTATTGTTAAGGGAATGGAGGAATTCTAGAAGTTGATCTTCACTGTGGGTCCAGATCATAAATATATCATCTATTTATCTGAACCACACAATGGGTTTGAAGGGGGTATGGTTGAGGAAACGCTCCTCAAGACGCCCAACAGGTTGGCATGAGAGGGAGCCATGTGGGTGCCCATTGCAGTGCCACGTATCTGGTTGTATACGGTACAATTAAAGGTGAAGAAGTTTTTGGACAGGATCATTTGGGCCAATGATGAAAGGAAATATGTACTAGGACGGCTGTGTGGGGGTCACATATCTAGGAAGTGTTCCAGGGCACTGAGACCCTGACAGTGTGGGATAATGTTAATGATATACAAATAAGATTTTTAAAAAAATAAAAAAATACACCCATATAAGTTAGTTGTCTGCAGAATTATTTTTGATAATTTACTGATCTTCAGATTGAAAAAAGGTTGAGAAACACTGGTGTAGATTCTGTCAGAGATCTGATATGAACTTATGTTTGGAAAAGTATTAAACTGCGTTATCCTGAGCAGTTTTCACTTATGCCTTTTTTCTTTATTAAAAGAAATTGATAAAGTTTATTGCTATCTCATTTGATGAAGTGGCTTTTGTTGATAGCAAGAGGTGACAAAAATCAATTGTACAGTCTCGGTCTCCAAACATATACCATTTTTAATGAATGCTGTTTTCTGCTTAGCATAAAACAGCTGAGTTTTACTGTGAAAACTGCATTTTGAGGTTAATTTTTTTTTTACCGGTCAGTGACATTTAAAATATTTCCTTTTCCTTGTTGTAAACAATAAGCTAAGACCTCAGGATTGTTTTCATTATTTTTATTCAAATGCATTCAATTTTCACCCATAATGTCATAGCCATCTTGCATTTAACATTTTAGCTGATTGTCAGGTATCTTATAAATTTTGTAACTGCGTGACAAAATTTTATTCACAGAACTGTGAGTTAGATTGGATAATATTGTATTTTATTTCTAAAGCCAGTTTCTATGTTAATTTGGGGTAGAAAGTAGATATTTACAGTTGTTCAGATAGTATTTTTCATTGCATCAGTTTTAAGCATTCGCCTGGAGTAATATTTCAAAAGTTCGTATCTAACTTATTTATTTTTGGCTAAACTATTAAAGTTACGAAATTTTTTTATAATAACTAAAGTTGTCGTTTGCTATAAGGTCTAGCGATTTGCAATGTTTCAGAGATATAGGATTATTTTTGCTGTCAAGGTCAAAACTTGATGATGCAAGAGTTTCTGACATGAGATTTGACATATGATTAGCCTTCCAGAAGCTACCCATGTGAAGTGATAGCTTTGCAGTTTCCCACAGTTCGTGAGACAGCAGGTAGATGCCTAGAACTTTTCCTCGGCGGCCAGTCTTCGACAAGCGGTGAGCGTGATGTGATGTAGACTCGTGCAATCGCTCAGGCAGTCAGGCTCTTGGGAACCGCGAGCGTGATAACATGTAGTGCGTTCGGCCGGTCAGTTTTCCCTTAGAGCACTACTGTGCTACCTTGTTGGCTAGATGAAGTCATAGAAAAGTTTTAAAGTTTCAGTCAGAGTAACAACTATGCATATTTGAAGTAGTATTACGCCATGTGTGGCCTCGCGATTACTTAAGTGTCGGTCGGTTTCAAATCAAGTGTAACAGTAGAAGGGCGTGATGAACTTTACATACTTTCAAATAATAATCAATTATACTTTGAACTTTGGGGTGTGGTCTGGCTCGAACGTTAATCGAATTTGCAAACTTTCCTTCTGTGACTTTGTCTGATGCCTATCCAGTTAAAGTCTTTGTAAGCTCTTTTAAGATTATAGTGATTTTAACTCCAACTAACTTGTGAACATTATTTGTCTATACCTTTTCTTAGGTTGAGGTACAAAATAAAGCTAAGTGGCGACCTTCATTATTACAAATCAATAGCTGGACATATCCAAGGCTTACACGTGGTCAAAGCTAAAACAAATCCTTTGCACCTACCTCAGTGCACATCTAGTTCTTACATGATGGTTGCTTTTACCTACTTCAAGTTTAACCCGTCATAAAAAACTTCATCTATGTCTAGGAATTTCTTTGTAATGGCATCATACAAACTCTACCAAACATGTTTGGTGGGATTTTCACAATTTTAAAGCTTAGAATCTAGCTTAAAATCTATAGCATATCTGTGTTACTGTACGCTGAAACAAAAACTTATAATCTGTTCTTAATTTCATAAGAGATGCATCAACTATTTGTAATACAATCCAGAGCTTTCACATTACACCAGAGACTAGATCTCCAATAAGCCTAGACATTTTACAAGTCTTTTTAATGCTACTTTTCATTATTTGTAACCTAAAATTTATTTTTACGAAAATTCATCAGATTAAAACAGACTTTCAATTTTTCTCTTTGGACTCTTTTAATATTGTATTTTGTGTGTGAAAACTTATACTTCCATATTCCAGCAGCATAATACAAGCAAAGCATTGAACTCCTGCTGCTATGATAGTAAATTTTCACGGAGTGTGGTGGGTGAACAGTAATGCTCTGGTCTCATGTTTTGAAGGATGCACGATCAAATTCACTTCTGACTGGCCAGTGAGAGTTCAGTTTTCTATGGTTTCTGGAAATCACTCCAGGCGAATGCCTTTGAAATGTGAGGTGAGCAGATTTTTGAAAATGAATTCTGGTTAGGTTGAATTTTCACATAATTACCACTCACCAGTAAGCTTATTGTTCATTTATATTACAAATAAAATAATACTAAGGAAATAAAATGCTTTTATGAAATGTGAATAACAAAGACTGGGGAAAAAACATGTATTTATGAAAGTACCGATATGAAAATTCTTGTATACGACAGCAGATCGAAAAGTTAGGTTCCCTTATTTCTTAAAAATAGGTAACAACATTAATTTTCAAAAGTAAATACATCATTTGAAAGCTTAAACATCATTCTATTTTTCAACAAAATCACCATTTCAATCCAAGCATTTTTGTAGACAAACCTCCAACTTTTGTATCCCTGTATTATAAAATTTCAGCTTGGATCCATTGAAATAGTGATTCACCTCTTCTTCGGTCATTGGTTTCAAAGCATTGTCCACCCAAGTGTTCGTTCAGTTTTGGTAACCACTAGTTGCTAGGTCCAGGGGTGTGGTGTGGGGGCATTACAGTCCATCGAAACTGTTACAGCAGGTCCTAGGTTTGATGAGAGATGTGGGGTCAAGTGTTATCATGAAGCAGCGTAACCCACCATGCACACACTTCCCATACTCCAACTTTTCCGTCAATATCTTCTGAATTGTGGTAGGAGATAGCTCAGAAAACTCGATAAAATCCATGAATTGTGATTCTGCAGTTTTCCAACACTATTCCCTAAACTTTTTCAATCATCTCATCTGAAATCAATCGTTCTTCATCATGATCGTCTGTACGATCACCTGTAAACTCTGTACACCATTTGTGAACATGTTGAATGGCCATATCCTTCAGTCAGTAGTCAATGAATATCGATAGGAAAAATACTTTTCGTGAAATAAAAAATTCACGGGTTTTCTGCCGGTTAATTGATATATTTAATTCTTTTAATGACGTTTCGGTAACTGCCATCATTGCCTTCATCAGATTAACTCTTAAATACAAAAACAAGACTGTGACTGACTTGCGAGCCAGTCCTGGCTCCTATAAATAGCCCATTGCCGAGGGAAGCTACCCGCTGCTCTTTGATTGGTCGGCGATGAAAACGGCCTCAGACGGGGTGAAACTGGTTTGGCTGCATCCCGTAGCTCAGCAGCTGGATGGCATTTAGTAGCTCCACAGCGGTATCTTGAGTGGTCACCCATCCGAGTAACAACCACGCAAAACGTTACTTAACAGTTGGCAAGTGCGGTCACCCATCCAAGTGCTCACCACGCACATCGTTGCTTAACAGGTGACATTACACGAGGGCTCTGGAACTGACCAATCCCCCAATCTCCCATTAGTTGACGTATCATGACTGCATCTGCTTGGAAGGCTGTGTCTAACACGTTGCCGTTTCAGGTCCTTAAAGACTGGCTCCCAAGCCTCGCTCAGGAAAAGACCACCATCTCTATTGATGCTGTTGTCACTTATTCGAATCTCCAGCGCTTCTCTGATCACTGAATCCCAGAAATACGATATCTTAGGCAGAACTTCAGTATTGTCGAAGTTGATGCTGTGAAAATTTTCTATAGCATGCTCTGCTATGTGGACTTGTCCAGTTATAGTAACCGCATATATCGTTAGTGCCCATTGCGGTGTTCCTTGATAGTTCTTAAGGTTTGTCCGATGTATACTTTGCCCCATTCACAAGGTATCGAATAAACTCCCTGGACACGAAGGCCAAGGTCGCCTTTCATCGTGCTTAACATATCACGCATCTTCAAAGGTGGACGGAATATACTCCTTATGCCATATCGTGCTAAGATTCTTCTGATCTTTCCAGAAGTATTTCTGGCATAAGGCAACATGGCGACAGTTTTTGGAGACTTTTTTTCAGGTGATAGTTTCGGTTTCGGGGGGAGAAAAGGCTTAATAAAATCGATAAAGAATTTTTACACATACCAAAGCACATGCGTGTGAAGCAGCGGGCGAATGCTAGTCTTTAATAAGATAGTTCATTTATCTATTTAAGTAATATGTCAAGGGAGATAAATTGCTCATGTTAAAAAAAATGTGTTACAGAAATAATTATAATTTTTCCTTTTAAGGGTCCATTTCCAAAAAATTCCTGTCTTACAACATGATTTGATCAAATCGGGGAACATAATCTCTAAAATAATGCCTCATTTTTTAATTTCGGTTAGATATCAAGGGAGATAAATAGAACGTGCCAAAAACATATGTTATTGAAATAATGATAATTTTGCTCTTTAAAGGTAGCATTCAGAAAAACTCCTTTCTTAAAATATGATGTGACCATGGTGGATACCTTGATCTTTAAAATGATACCTCATTTATCTATATTGGTTAGATATCAATGGAGATTAATGGCTCGTGACACAAAAACGCTTTGAAGAAATATTTATATTTTTGCCCTTTAAGGGTCAAATTCTGAAAAATTATTTTCTTAAAATATGATTTGACCAAAGTGGAAACCTTAATCTCCAAAATAATAGCTCAGTAATCGATTTCGATTAGATATCAAGAGTGCTAAATAAATTGTGACAAAAAAAAAAAAAATATATATATATATATATATATATATATACATTATGGTAATTTTGCCCTCTAAGGGTTGAGTTACAAAAAATTCATTTCTTAAAATATGATGTGACCATGGCGGAGACCTTAATCTTAAAATGATACCTCATTTATCTGTATCAGTTGTATATCAAGGCAAATAAATGGCCCATGACACAAAAATGTGTTGCAATGATATTGATACTTTCACCCTTTAAGGGTCAAAATCCGAAAAATTCCTTTCCTAATATATGATGTAACCAAAGCAGAGATCTTAATCTTTAAAATGATACTTCATTTACTGATTTCTGTTAGGAATTGCGGGGAGATAAATGGTTCGCTGCACAAAAAAAAGCATTTTAGAAATAATGACATTTTTACCCTTGAAGGGTCGAATTCCAAAAAATTCCTTTCTTAAAATATGATGTGAGCATAACGAGGACCTTTCTCTTTAAAATTATACCTCATATTCTTATATCAATTAGATATCAAAGGAGATAAATGGCTCTTGACACAAAAATGCGTTGTAGAAATATTGATACTTTTGCCCTTCTAGGGTTGAATTATGAAAAATTCCTTTCTTAAAATATAATGTGACCACGTCGGAGACCTTAATAATTAAAATGATATCTGGTTTACCTATATCGGTTAGATATCAATGGAGATAAATGGCCCGTGACACAAAAATGTGTTGCTCTTTGATACCTTCGCCCTTTAAGGAATTCCAAAAAATCCCTTTCTTAATATATGATGTCACTAAAGCGGAGATCTTAATATTTAAAATGATACTTCATTTATCAATTTTGGTTAGGAATGCAGGGAGATATATGGTTTGTAGTACAAAAAAAATCACATTTTAGAAGTATTGACATTGTGCCCTTTAAGGGTTCCTTATTTTCATATATATGATTTATTTAGGTTTATATTGAATATTTAGTACTGCGGTGGCCAACTCAGATGTTGGGTGCCCCGTCACTTTATCAGCACTCCAGTTTTGGCTGCATCATGTGCCTTGTCTGCCTTTATCAGCTGCATGTGTGCATTCCTGCTACATATTACCATGCCAGAGACTGCTTTTACAATGTTTAGAATACTTATGTTAATCCATCTCGTAGAGCAGACCTTCACCTGATGCATTACAACAAGTGTCCATGTTACAGACAGTAAATATTGTAATACCATAGAAACTAGAAAATATGATAGGTAGGGTCCGCACTGGGCCCGTACACTAGGTTCCACAGATCTTATCCTGCTCAATGCGACTTTCCCTGCAAATTCTTTATTAACTAGAGCCAGAAACTTAGTCTAATCTTCAAAGATTCCTACAGATTAACATCTATTACTCAGGTTATATGTGTACCCATTTACACTTTTATTGGTTACTCCGGAATTTTTATTACCTCGTGAACTACATGCCATGAGCGGTAGGACTGTCCATGAGCACAGGGCTGTCATGAACCTCTGACCAGCTTTAGTTGTAGTTTAATATGAACTGCTAATCTGCTTACCTAATCCTGCTTGTGGCTGAGGGGGCACCAATGGTTTCACCACACCAGCTGCTCTGTTCGAGCCCCACTCGTGTTTTTCTGATCGCTCCACAGGTTTTTCGTGCCAGACGTATGGCTTTACCCCATTTTTGTACCTAATGGCCTCCCTATCCAACAATTTGAACCTTACTGTCAGTGCCGAGGGAAATTCCAGGACTTCATAAGGACCTGCCTACAAGATTTTTCACTTAGCACAGCTTCCTGGTTTCTGGTATGGGTGATTAAGCATAACGAATGACCCTGTTCTGTGCTCTAGCTTTTTATGCCTGTCAAATTCTCTGCATGCTATTCCAGATTCTTTTAAGCTTGTGTGCCAAACTCCTCACTTTTGAATTGTTGACTTCTTTGTGACTGCGAAATATGGTAAAAGGTAACTTCATCTCTCCCCATAAATTACCTCAAATGGCATTTTATCGGTCGTACTGTGCACTTTGCAATTGTAAGCACTAACAAAATACTGTAACAAATTAGACCAGTTCCTCTGGGACTTATTGCTGTAACAAGGCAAGGATTTAGTCATTCTTTTCTGCATTCGCTCACACCTTCCGTTCCCCACATGGTGCATTGGGGTTGTTCTTATCGTCTCTATACCCATAAACTGACACGTCTGAGTGAATAAGTTAGACAGAAAATTGCTTCCACATCCAGTAATCAGTTATTGTGGAATTCCAAATCGAAGTGTCCAGTGAACGACAAATGCATTGGCTACTGTCGTAGCCATCTGATTTGGCAGTGGTACCATTACTAGGTACCGGGAAAATGCAGCCGACATGGTTAAAATAAAGGAATGCCCTCCCACAGTACAATTGAATGGTACCCCGATGTCTAATTGGATGTATTCAAGTGGTGGCATTGTTTCAGGGAGTGACTGGAGTTTTTCCTTCCCCTGGTGGTCTCCTGTGTGATCCCTACATGCTAGGCAACTCTGTATGTTGCTTTTATGTCTTGCCTCCTAGTAGCCTACCAAAATTCCCTGGAAATAGTACAGTTCACACTCTTCCACCCCGTGTTCTCTTCAAAGAGACTGTGGTGATGCAATTTCATAAGGGTTTCATGCAGCGTTTGAGGCACAAGAATATTTTGTAACCCGAATTATGAAGTTCTCTTGAAACAACAAATTTCTTGCTGCTTCACTATTTGTCACACTCGAAATCTCGTGACTGCTCCATAGCAAACTGGGACAGAGTCAGTTCTTCCTTGGCTGTTACCATCCTTATTTTACAACTCAGACTCTCTACATTCCCCTGATTAACACCTCCTCAGTGGCTTCCTGCCTTTGGGTCACAGGTAGGTTAAATAGCCCGGGTAGTCTTCTACCCTCATTACTTTATTACCTTTATTGCCCTTGAACAGCTTCAGCATCACTATTCCCATGAGACTTATTGCTACCTACATGAAACTACAACTCGCCCCCCCCCCCTCATTGCACAATTTCCTGAACATTTGTTACTCTCTATCTTATTTACAGAACCTACTCTCTCATTACTATGATCATATCTCTTACCCCCCTCCCCTTTGTTGGGCTGATAACCCTCACAGAAATTCCCTATGACGCAGTGAACAGTTGTTCCCATTAAATCCACCTCTTCTCACTGAAGCCTGTGTACCTGCATTACCCACATACACATTCCTAGCTCTTGAATTATTACCTGGATTGTAGAAGCGAACGCTTTGCATATGCCCTGTGAGCCACAGCAGAAACACTCTACCACCTTCTTTGTATGAAATATATTTAACTTTAGACTTATCTTCTGGTGCTTCACCTGGTCGTAGAAAATAACACTTTACAGTATGTCCACAATTGTCTTTGGTATCTGTAATGCAACAAACTATGAAATCTCATCTCGGAGTCCTGACAGGAACACATCTAAATTTCTGTGGTCAACTTCAAATTTCATGCTTTGGTTAGCCTGTTAATGCATACATGTGACGACTCAAAGCCTTTATCTTGTCAGAAATTTCTCTCAGTGGGTTCAGCAGTTAAACGTTTCAAATTTCTTATTCTCTTCTGACATGATCTCACGGTTGCTTTGTCTTTATAACATTTATTCAGGATTACAGAATTTTTAAAATCCTTGTCATACAATATCTGTAAGAATGCTTCACCATGTAATGTAACAGAATATAGTGCAGTTTGTTCCAAAACATTGGAGATTACAGGCTTTTTTGGTCAGGGAGGTGAGACAAATTCAGTGATTTTCTATAATGGTTGAACTGGTATATTTTGAATGATTTGGTACAGATTGAAATGTTGTTGAATGTGTTTAAAGTTCAAAAGAGTTTATTTATTGATATTTCTCAAAAGCTGACATTCAGATAATAGTTAAATGATGTAACCATATTTTGAGTTGAAAATACTTGAAATAGCAGACAGTTTGTAACGCTTATATGCCATGTAACGGTTTTATGGCTGTTAACGTATATATTGATAAATAAATGAATAAGTCTGTTCAGATTGACTTACTAAACAAACAGTTGCATTCAGTTCTGAGCAGCTATAAAACTACTGCAGATTCGGTATTGACCACAGTCGCCACGGGCAAATTACCCGAAATAAAGTCATTCAACGGAGCTACTAGCATGCAAATGAAACATCACTCCGGAATACAGTTCACACATATTTATTACGTAAATGTTCTCAAACTACTACAAACCGTAGAAACCACCAAATGAATATTGCTAATCGGACTTCGTAAATCTGAAGATTGTCAGGCTCGTTTAAGCAATGAACAAGACATGTGCTCCATTACAATTAAATTAAATTAATTATCGCCACAACTAACACACATGCCACGGCAACACACTTCTTTACTGCTCACAGTTCCTACTTATTACCACTTTGCACTGAAATCATCACTGCCATTAAGTCTGTAGTCACTCTTAATAAAGTTTATGTAGCTGACTTACAGTTTATTAGTTCATCGAACAACCAGTTATTAGTCCGCGCGCTTACACATCCATATAATCTTCCCTCCGCTCTCCGGTAAGGATCGATATATCGATCTATCGATTGTACCGTTACAAGTTCTATTCAGTGATTTCAGAAATCGTGTAATAAGGAAAGTAATAATAGAAAATATACAGTGAAGTTTCAATCAGAACATCCAATAGAAGGGATAGCAATTGTCATCAATAATATAAATAACTGTTGAGAGATGAAGTTTTTTAAAGGTTAGTAAAGATTGAAAGAAGGCAGTAGATGATATGAGGGTGGTCCTAGAAGTACCCAGCCTGACCGAGAGATGGCAGTAGTTGCTTGAAAAATATCCCTTTATTTCGAAGCACATAGTCTATGAAGCACATGTTTCAAGTTGAAGACGCTACGTTGTTTCGTTTTTGTTTGGCAACAATTAATCTTGAATGTTGTGAGTAAATATGTGAAAATGGAGAAAATTGGTCATCGTTATGTGATACAATACTTTCATTTGAAAGGCCTCAGCCCAACCGATATAAAAACTGAGCTAGATTCTACTCTGGGTGAGTCTTCTCCTTCATTTACAACAGTAAAATATTGGGTGGCAGAGTTTAAACGAGGCCGTACGAGCTGCCAAGACGAACATCGCAGTGGTCGACCAAATGGGGTGACGACTCCAGAATGGTGAAGAAAATCCACAAAACAGTATTGGATGATCGTCGACTGAAAGTGCGCGAGCTAGCAGACATAGTAGGCATTTCAAAAAGTGCGGTACATCGCATATTAACTGAAAATTTGGACATGAGAAAGTTATGTGCAAGATGGGTGCCGTGTTTGCTCACACTCGATCAAAAACAGTGTCGTGAATATGTTTCAATTGAGTGTTTAGCGATATTTCACTGCAACAAAGCTGAATTTTTGTGCCGTTTCATAACCGTGGATGAAATATGGGTCCATCACTTCACCCCAGAGACAAAAGAAGAATCAAAACAATGGACTGAAAAGGGAGAACCTGCTCCAAAGAAGGCCAAGACCGTTCCATATGCAGGCAAGGTCATGGCGTCTGTTTTTTGGGATGCGCATGGGACAATTTTCATTGACTATCTTCAGGGTTCTTACGGGCCTTAAAAAGTCTTAAGAAGGCCTTAATTTTCATTTTAATTTTTAAGGGCCCTTAAAAGGCCCTAAAATTTGCTGAAAAGCCTTAAAATCTTTGAAAAAGCCTTATTTTTTTAACACCGAGATACGCCGTAGTAAGTTTCCCTATCCCGGCGACGCGCCGATTGGCAGATTTCTCTCTGGCTCGACCTTGACCAAGTGCGAGTCAAAGTGTTTATATTTCAAGCAAGTAGTAGAAGCACATACTGGACAAATCTCCTATAAATTATAGAGTTGTAAGAAGTATGACTTAACCTTGATCCTAGACAGATGGCGCTAAATAGTAGCAACTGTTATGAAAAGATGAAATATCTTCTGATTCACTTGTCAAAAATAAATTTAATTGAATTTTTGATTCAGTATCATAGTTTTTTATCACAAGTTGCCTCAAATGCTTCAAACCACTTCAGCTCATTTAATCCACATGATGAGCATTCATGATTAGAGATATTTTTAGAGAAGTATCTAGGCAAAGGAAATTATAACAGAGTACACAAAGTAATAAAAATATTGTTGCTGTTATCACATGGACAAGCTGATGTTGGACGAGGCTTCTCTGTGAACAAGCAGTTGGAAGTTGAAAATTTAAAAGAAGAGTCTTTAGTGGCTCAAAGATTAGTCAGTCAACATTTCAAAAACAGCAAAAATAAGTTGTTAATAACCATGGAGTTAAGGATGTATGCAGCTATGGCTCGTCAAAAGTATATTGCGTACCTGGAAGAGAAAAAAAAATGCAAAGAATACAAGGATTCAGGGAGTGAACCGCAAATCTATTTTAGATGATTTGGAAGATTTGAAGTGTAAAAAGGCACACCTAGTAACTGCAATTAAAGATCTTGAAGATAATGCTGATAAACTAGCAGATAAAGCTGAGGTTATAGGGGATGTTAAGTACACCACACAGTCCAATAGTTTTCGACGAACCGCTAAAGTTAAAAAAGCTGAATTTGAGGATGTTGAAAGTAAAATTAAGGCTATATTGAAAGATTTAAAAGAGAATTGACCTTTGTTTTTAAACAATGTGAAAATAAAAAAAAAATCATTTAAAAAAGTGTATATTTTTTTTATTTAACCTCCATACATTTTAATGACTCTTACCAGTATGTTTTATGTTTACCCTTATAACATGTTGTAGCTCATCTGGTAAGTAAACTTTACTCATATAAGAAAATATTTGATCAAATATGCCCAATAGGAACTACTGCTGTAACTCAAAAGATGTTGAAAAAGTTGTATTTAACCTGTTTCTTAAACCTATGGAAAATTTTTCATCTTTAAAGGTTCTTTTACATGTAGCTTTCAAAAAAGGGGGGGGGTGAGTCTTCGTCATTCAACATTATACCTGAAATCTAATAAGTAATTGAGCTGACAATTTGGCAGTCCTTTCTCTGATGTAACTGCTAATGTGCTATAATGTATAAAAACAAATTAAGTTACATTATGTATTTATATGTTAGTAATTCTTATTACTAAGGTGGTACTATTTCTTTTTGCCCTTGTGTCAGTTTTCCGGGGTATAGTAGTTTTTTTATTTTATGTTTAATATATGAAAAGGGAAAAAGTTTAAATATTCACTGTATTGTGTGAAAACAAAAGTAAATTTATTGTTTATTATTTTATAAACTCGATTAAAGCTTATTTCATTATAATCTTAACATGAATATTTTAATTTCTTTGCTGTAAGTTCCATATTATTTTTTCATAACGTTTTAATATACGTTAAATATAGCCTTAAAAAATATGAAAAATTGCCTTAAAAAGGCCTTAATTTTTTCTTTTGCTAAAAGAGTAAGAACCCTGATCTTGAAAAAGGAAAAAACAATCAACGGCGATTATTATTCGAAGTTATTGCAACGTTTGAGCAAAGAAATCACGATAAAACGACCACATTTGGCTGAGAAGAAAGTGTTGTTTCATCACGACGATGCTCCAGCTCACAGATCCGTTATTGCAATGGCCAAAATTAATGAATTAAAGTTCGAATTGCTACCTCATGCACCCTATTCACCAGATTTAGCTCCCTCGGATTACTTCTTGTTCCCAAAATTAAATAAAAATGGCTCGGTGGTCAAAGATTTTCGACCAATGAAAAAGTGATGTCGGCAGTTAATGGCTATTTCGAAGAGCAAGACAGTTCTTTTTATAAAAGTGGTATTGAAGCTATTGAAAATCGCTGGAATAAATGTATAGAGCTGAAAGGAGACTACGTTGAAAAATAAATACAGTTTTTCCAAATTTTTTGTTTTTTCATTGCTAGGTCGGGTACTTCTGGGACCACCCTCGTAGCTTCATACCATAGAGAAGTGGGAAGTAATTAGTTCTAAATGTTAAACACATAATTTGGAGTGAAGGCATAGATTTGAAATATTTTCATGATTAAGAGTGCAAAACTTTGGAAAATATAGGTAGCTTAGTGTTTTAACATGATTTGAATAATTAATTAGAAGTTTGACTGTTAGATTGAAATTGTGAGACTGCATGGGGAAGTGTAAACTATGGGAAGTTCTTCTGCAGGATCAGTTAGGTACAGGATATCAGGTCACAAGCTTTTTCAAACCTAGTGCAACATTAGGCCAGGTAATAGAGGATATAAGGTTCCCTTTGTAGGAGTTTCACTAAGGATGATAGAGTAGTGATAGTGGGAGGTGCGGGAAATAGTATTGATAGAAATGCGAGTTATAGTATAGAGAGTGACCTGAGGAAGGTGGTGAAGGAGGCACAGCATACCAGGGTGGAGCTCATGCAGGTCCTAAGTCGCCATGACCGGCCACAATTGAACTATGCTGTGAGGCGGGTTAATGTGGAAACGGAAGTGCTACTTGGGAAAGGCATTAGTTCTGTGTTGGGGGTTGTGCCTGTGAACACCATTGGTAGGTGGGGTTTCACTAGGCATGGCCTACACCTAAATAGAAGGGGGAAGGGAGTACTTTCTGAGTTGTTAGCTAAAGCAGTGAGGGAGCCCGTTTCCAGTGATGATGGGGTCAGGACTGTAACTTTTTTTAGGTTAGGGGCTGCTGGTGAAGGGACAGAAATAGATTATCAAAGTGATACTGATTGCAGATTCGCGATGGGGAAAGTCAAAGATATTAAAGAAATAGATGAAATGGCTGAAACAATAACTGACTGCGGTAAAAGTGGGAAAGAGGAGATAAATTCTGAAAATGTAAAGCCAGTAGTAAGGGTGTTAATGGTAAACTGTAGAAGTATAATAAACAAAGTAATCGAATTTGCAAACTTAATAGAGATGCACGAACCACAAGTAATAATTGGGGTAGAGAGTTGGTTAAAAGAAGAAGTACTAGACATTGAGGTTTTTCCTGATGGTTACAGAGTGTACCGCAGAGATAGAGGAGCAATTGGTGGAGGAGTCTTCATACTAGTTAGCAAAAACTACCACAGTTCACTGGCGTTCATAGATCAAGACCATGAGTTACTTGGGGTAGATTTCTGGGGTAATAAAAAAGAAAAAATCAGAGTGTTGGCTGTTTACCGCAGTGGAAGAATGACAGAAGAGGATGAGGCTCTTGGGGAGAAAATTAAATTCATACTCAGATTTCAGAGGTGAGAATAGAATGATCATCATCGGCGGGGATTTAAATTTACCAGGTGTAAACTGGGAAGGGAATAAGATAAATAACACAAGGGAACAAAGATTTGCAAATATCTTAATAAGGGAAGGAGGATTTACACAAGTGGTTGAGCAAAACACTAGGGGACAAAATATTTTGGATATATTTCTAATTAAGCCCGATGAAAACCTTTTGAGGTATCAAGTAACTGAAGGAATAAGTGATCATGAAGCAGTTCTGATGGATATTAGAGGATTCAGTAAACCAGCAGCCAAAATTGAAGGGGGAAATAGGTACAATTATAAAAAGGCACAGGTTTCAAATTTGAGGAGATATTTCAGAGAACAATTCAGCAAATGGAAGGAAGGCTCAGGTACAGTAGAGTCAAGGTGGGAAGAGTTCAAGGAGATAATAAGAAAGGGGGAAGAAAAATTTATTCCAAAGCAAAAATAAAGAGAAGTAGAGAACCTATGTACTATAATAGGGAAGTGAGGAGGTTAAAGAGGTTGGTAAGAAAAGAACATAACAGAGTTAAGAGACAGCAGGGTAGTAGGGAATATTTAAAACAACTAAACAAGGACTTAATAACAGCAAAGAAAATGGCTAAAGATGGGTTTATGAAGAGTATTGTCAGTGCAGGAGGGACCATTGACTGATGCATCTAGAAATTTCTATGGCTATATCAGGAAACTGAGGGGAAGGGAGGATGTAGAGACACTTATAGATAAGGATGGAGAAGAAGTTACTGACGATTTGAAAAAGGCAGAGATTTTAAGTAACTGGTTCAGTGAAAGCATTAGGGACAATGAATCAGAAACAGGAGGGTCTAATTCGGAGAACGAGCTTAACAACACAATTAGAAATGACGATAGTAAAAAATTTGATATCCATCCTGAGGAAATCATGAAGGAAATAAGAAAGCTGAAAAAACATAAAGGGGCTGGTGAAGATAATATTACTACAGATATCTTAAAGATAGCCGGATGTGACATTGTACCTTATCTTGAAATATTATTTAAATTGAGTCTAGACACTTGCTGCTTACCACAGGACTGGAAAAGTGCAATAGTAGTACCGGTACATAAGGGAGGGGTGAGAAATAGAGTTGAGAATTACAGGCCAATCAGTTTGACATCAGTGGTAGGTAAATTAATGGAAAGATTGATATGCAACCACATCAGAAATATATGTGAGGAACGTAATTGGTTTTCAAGCAGGCAACATGGTTTCAGGCAAGGATATTCATGCGAATCTCAGTTGGTGGGATATATGCAAGATATTTCAGATGAAATGGACAAGGGAGGCCAAATTGATAGTGTAGCACTAGATCTGTCTAAGGCGTTTGACAGAGTAAGCCATAAAATGGTAGTAAATAAGGTAAAAACCATTGGAGTGGATAAGAAAGTGATTTGCTGGGTAGAAGAATTTTTAAAAGGTAGAAAACAGAAAGTTAGGGTAGGAAATGTAGTATCAAAAGAAGTGGAAGTAAAAATGGGTGTGCCACAGGGTAGCGTATTGGGACCATTGCTATTCATTATTCTAATGAATAATTGTGTTGATTGTTTACTATCTGAAATTAGATTGTTTGCAGATGACATAATGCTGTATAAAAGAATCAAAACGATAGAGGATTGTAAACAGTTGCAGGGTGATCTGGACAGGATATCTAATTGGGTTGGTAAACATGGAATGAAGATAAATGCAAAGAAGAGTCAGCTTATTAGATACACAAATAAAAAACAAAAGGTTAATTATGAATATAAGGTGGGGAAAGAATTGCTTGCTGAAGACTTGAAATGTAAATATCTTGGAATTACTTTTGATAACAAACTTAACTGGGCAGGGACACATAGGACAGGTGGTAGGAAAAGGTTTCAAAGTTCTGCACTTGTTGGAGAGAGTGATGAGGGGATGTACGAGAGAAGTCAAGGAATTGGGTTACAAAACTTTGGTCAGACCATTGCTCGAATATGGTAGTGTAGTATGGGACCCTCATTTTACGTATCAAATACAGGAGTTGGAGAGGGTGCAAAGAAGGGCTGCTAGATTTGTTTCTGGAAATTATCGCAGAATGCAATCAGTGACGGATATGATAAAGGAGCTGGAATGGGATTCATTGCAAGACAGGAGGAGGATGAGGAGGGTCATGGGAGTGTACAGGGCATATACTGGCTGATGAGGCATGGAAAGATATTGCAATAGGTATGAAAAGTAGTGCATGGAAGGGAAAAGATGACCATGACCACAAGCTGGCACTCGATTTCAGGCACAAGGGTGTAGGGAAGATTCTCTTTTTTAGGTAAGGGTGTCAGGGATTGGAATGAGTTACCAAGAGAAATGATGAATAATTTACCGAAAACTTTGAAGGAATTTAAAGATAAAATTTGTAGAGGGCAAATGTAGGTGGGTGCAGGATAGGGGGAAGATGGGTGTGTAGGGAAATTGCCACCGGAGCCTGTGCTCCATTGCAATTAAATTAATTAAATTATGGGAAAGCAATGCTATATTTTGGAATTATCATATCAATTTTTTTAAAAAAATAATCAATGGTACCTAATGTAGAAATTTGAGGGAAATCAAAAGGTTTCTACATATAAACAAACAAGAAAAAATTAAATTACTGGTGGTCACAGAAGAGTGTAACATTATCGAATTTATTAAGTAACAATGCAAAACGTCATACTTATAGTCAAAGGTATAAATATGAGTGATGAATGATGGAATCAAGCTTTGTTGTTGCTGCATTTTGCCTAGTGCGCATGTTTCGTGGTGAAGATAGTTGAAGGTGGGTCTGATTTAATGTAAAAATTTGAAAATGTAGTGTCTCTGAAACGTTAGATTGTCGAAATGAAAACAAAGATTTTCAATTGCTGCACTAAAACGGAATAAAATTTGGCAACTTAACCTTTTGGCTATTGTTATGATTTTTCAGACATTGTTAGTGAACTATAGATGATAAATTTTTGCTTTGGGGCTTATGAATAGCGGTGTGATTGTTGTAACGAGTTGACTAAAGAGGAACCTGCAATCTGAATTGGTGACTTACAAAGTTATATAGTGGTCAACTTTAAATGTAAAATGTGTCAGTTTAATAAATTTCAGTAAACTGCATTCGTGGACATTTTACTTGATAATACCTATCATTAAACATTCTCCAGTTAACTTGGAGTGACAACAAAAAACTATATTCCACTAAAGAAGATTTAGTTGCTTCATTAAACTACTTTTCAAAACTTTCAACGTTTCCTCAGGTGACAGATTAAGAAACTCTAGAATATTCGCTAGACGGACAAATTTTTTTTTTTTTTCACATCCTCACCAGAATTTCAACTGAATGTCACATCATGCGATAAGAATGAGCTAAAAACTACAGAATACAACTTCCGCGCTTAACAGTGGTACTTCTTGCCAACAAGCTAGCCACCTCATCATTTACCTTTTCTTGAACCGTTACCACTGGAGTCTTATTCGCCGTAATACACAAATAAGGTTGAGATCTACTCACTGGGTTATTTTAACGTCTGCCGTGATGCCGTTCCCAAGCGCCTCTACATCAGCAGCCAATGCACAGGCTACATCCTCCCCCAAAGCCACCGCGTGCGTGGACTTCCTCTCGTCCGCTTTTCTCTACCAACTGACTGGTCTCCAAATGCAGGCTGTTCGACGACTGCGATATTGCCAGCTCTCCTCTCATCTCCGCCTCTAGCTGACCATTGACCCCATAATGTCGCCGCTAAGTCCGTCAGGCAGCTGCCCCTCGCTGCGCCCTGCTCCTGTCCTCAGTGTCTTGGGGTCCTGGAGCTGTATCCCACTTCTGACACCAAAATTGTCATGGCCCTTTTGGTGCAGGTCAAAGCCACGGGGTTTTGTCAAGTTGGTGGTGAAGCAAGAGTGTGGACGCACGTGTGTGGCTTACATTCTCCCTCCTTGTTGGTGCATTGTGTAGCGTTCGTTTGTGTAAGACAGCTGTTATTCTCCTCTGACAGTTTACGAAAATACCTATCAGCTTTTGACCCCACATCCATGGACAAGCAAACAGGATAGAGGAATTCTATCCACTGAATTAATTCATATATGCGATATTACAGATTTATTGGTTGTAGAAGACTGGAATACAGTTGATACACTGAAGAGCCAAAGAAACTAATACAGTGGTACATTGAGATACAAATTCAATTCGTTCCGTAATCATTGTCGTATGTCAAAAAAAATTGTATCTTAAAGCAAAATTTCCCATTTAAAATAATGCAATATATATTAATGCGTTCTAGTGATACGAAAATGCCCCAAAACATGGTTAAATTACATATAATATACACAATGTGTATATAAATTAGCAAGGAATAACACATAATGTTCACACATAATATTTAATTTTAATGTTTACACATAATACATAACACATACAGTAATGTTTAATCATCATTCATCACAATCATCACTTCCACACCGGGCCTTTTTGGCCTCACTTTTCGGACTTTCACTGCGTGAGACCTTCACAAAGTAACGATCAAGAGAGGTCTGTTTCCTCCTCCCCTTTAAAATGCTACGAAAGAATGTGAGACACGTATCATTAAATAAGGCACTTGCTCTCCCTGTAGACAATTTCTCTGGTTTTTTTTTTTCCCCCAAAATCCTACACTTCCTGCCACTTGCCAAGGATATCATGAATTTCACGTGAAGTAAGTTCCTCTTCATGCTCGACTTCCTCCTCTTTGCTGTGTTCCATCTTTTGTAGCTCCTTCAGCTCATCCGTCCTGAGTTCTTCAGCATGCTCCTCAACGAGATCAGTAACATCTGCCTCGTCTACCTCCAGGCCCATGGAGCGACCAATGGATACTATCTCTTTCTCAACAGGCTCGAATCTCTCAAATCTTGCTCTAAAACAACATCTGGCCATAGTTTCCTCCAAGTAGAGTTCAATGTTCTTTTGGTGACACCTTGCCAGGCAATATCTATAAGCTTAAGACAAATGACAAGGTTGTAATGATCCTTCCAAAACTCCCTCAATGTTAGGTTCATATTTTCGACAACTTCGAAGCAACGCTTGAAAAGATGCTTCATGAAAAGTTTCTTAAAATTGGAGATAACCTGCTGATCCATGGGCTGAAGGATAGACATTGTATTGGATGGCAGATAGACAACTCTAATAAATTTAAATTCATCTAAAAGTTCATCCTCAAGGCCAGGAGGGTGACCTGGAGCATTATCAAACAGAAGGACACACTTAAGCGGCAGACTATTATCGGTTAAGTATTTTTTCACCGAAGGCCCAAAAACAATGTTCATCCACTCAATAAATAACTGATGGGTCACCCATGCTTTACTATTTGCATGCCACAGAACTTGTAATTTTTCTTTCATAACTTTGAAGGCCCTTGGGTTTTCCGAGTGGTAGACTAGCGATGATTTCACTTTGAAGTCCCCACTAGCGTTAGCGCAAAAGGCAAGCGTTAGTCTTGTAGCCGGGTAAACTCTTTACTTCTGCCGTGATAAACGCACGCCTAGGCATTTTTTTCCAAAATAACCCTGTTTCGTCACAATTGATTACTTGTTCCGGTAGGTATCCTTCTTCACTAATAAGTTTCTCAAAACCCTTAGTGAAATTTTCAGCCGCCTTAATATCTGCACTAGATGCTTCTCCATGACGAATTACTGAATGAATACCACTTCGTTTCTTAAAATTCTCAAACCAGCCACGACTAGCTTTGAACCCCTCACCACCTTGCGATGATTCTCCCCCCGTCTCGGCTGCATCACGCTTGAGGTCTTCGAAGATGGTGCTAGCCTTTTCACAAATAATTGCTTCAGAAACAGAGTCACCAGCCAGTTGCTTCTCCTTAATCCATAATAAAAGTAGCTTTTCCATCTAATCATGTGTATCAGTTCATAGCTTTGAAATAATGGTGATGCCTTTGGAAGGCTGCAGCTTCTTTATCGCTTCCTTCTGTTTGATGATCGTGGATATTGTAGAAGGACTGCGTCCATACTCATTTTCCAAGTCGATGATACGAACGCCACGCTCATGCTTTGCTATAATTTCATGTTTCACTTCCATCTAGATCATTTTCTTAGGTTTTTTCTTTTCACCAGCTTTGTCTTTAACTTTGGGATCCATGGTTAAAATAAAAAATTGAGTGTATATATCGTATATCCAAAATAACACGGAAAAACAGCCACAAACACAATGAATAACACAGTGACTTGTGTACGATGCGGCGTCAACAACCAAACAGAGCGACAGCGCAGACAGGAAGCTATGGGAACCTCCCAGTGTAAAATTACCATAATACCCTATGGTATTTCACAAAATAATATCGCGCATCGCAAATTCGTATTTCAAATTTTTCGTTGTATGTCGAGGTATACATTTTCGATTATTTTATGTCGTTTCTCAAAATATTGGTATGTTAGGACATTCGTATCTCAAGATACTACTGTATAGGCATACATATGCAAACACAGAGATATGTTCGATACTGCCACCAGCAATGCCTATGTGAGACAACAGGTGTCTGGTGCTGGCGTTAGATCAGTTACTGCTGCTACAATGGCAGATTATCATGATTTAAGGTAGTTTGAATGTGGTCTTATAGTCGGCGCACGAGAGATGGGACACAGCATCTCTGATGTAGCAATGAGGTGGGGATTTTCCCATACAACCATTTCACAGGTGCACCGTGAATATCGCGAATCCGGTAAAACATCAAATCCCCGACATTGCTGCGGCTGGAAAAAGTTCCTGTAAGAACAGGACCAATGACGACTGAAGAAAATCGTTCAATGTGACAGAAGTACAACCCTTCCATAAATTGCTGCGGATTTCAGTGCTGGGCAATCAACAAGTGTCAGCGTGCGAACCATTCAACAAAACATCATCGATATGGGCTTTCGGAGCCGAAGGCCCCCTCGTTTACCCTTGCTGAGTGCATGACACAAAGCTTTACTCCTTCCCTGTGCCCATCAACACCGACATTGGGCTGTTGTTGATTGGAAACATGTTGCCTGGCCTGATGAGTCTCGTTTCCAATTGTATCAAGCTTATGGACATGTATTGGTATGGAGATAACCTCATGAATTCATGGTCCCTGCATATCAGCAGGGAACTGTTCAAGCTGGTGGGGGCTCTGTAAAGGTGTGGGGCGTGTGCAGTTGGAGCATGGGACCCCTGATACGTCTAGATACGACTCTTACAGGTGACACGTACGTACGCATCCTGGCTGATCACCTGCATCCTTTCATGTCCATTGTGCATTCCAGCGGACTTGGGCAATTGCAGCACATATCCAGAATTGCTACAGAGTGGCTTCAGGAACACACTTCTGATTTTAAACACTTCCACTGACCACCAAACTCCCCAGACATGAACATTATTGAGCATAACTGGGATGCCCTCCAACTTGCCGTTCAGAAGAGATCTCCACCCCCTGTACTCTTACAGATTTATGGAAGCTCTGCAGGATGCATCGTGTCAGTTCCCTCCAGCACCTCTTCAGACATTAATGGAGTCCATGTCAGCACTTATGCTTTCTCGTGGGGCGCTACACGATATTTGGCAGTTGTACCAGTTTCTTTGGCTCTTTAGTGTATATACCAGAAGCCACAGTTCCCACTGGCTGCCAAATTAATGAAACAGGGACACTTAAATAGTCCAAGTGATGAGGCTCATGCTGGTAGCTCTGGTGTAGAAGTGAGTGAGTCTTATTTGAGCACTTAAGATGAAAGTTTGGATGACCAATTTGAGCCAGGGGGGCCAACAACCTATCAAACACTGACCCTGTGTACTCGGCATTCAGCACGTTCCTGGGTCGGTGATGTACACTCAGTGCTATAGGTTGCAAAATCGCATATGCTCTCAGGTCAATGCCTTGTCTAATGACACCTGTTGCCTGGAGCGAGTTGCTGTTCTTGAAAATAATCATTGTTATGCATTATGTGCTGACATTGTATTGGTAGGCTAATTGCCACCCATGGAGCTCAGATTATTTCGTGATTTCAGGGAGGCCTCTGACAACCCTCAACTATGAAGCACTATGTGCCAGTGTGGCTGTGTGGATCAGGGAAGCACAATGGGACCATTTTCAAGCCATAGACCCCATGTACTGGCCTTCCTGATTGCAGATTTTAGGCAGTTTTCCACAGTCGTCTTGGGGAATCTGGGATGGTTCCCAATTTGACTTATAAACTACATAGCTACACATTTTACAGTTAAAAATACACTTGTCTTAGAGCCTACAAGTAACACATTTTGCCGACAGATGACAGCACATCAGCTTTCATATTACAATAATTTCCCCAGACAGATGTTAGACGCTAGGTAAAAGCTCAGTAACTACAGTGAGCTGAACTGTTTAGAAGGATCTCCCACCAATAAAAGCCAACACACATGTGCACAAAACTGTGATCCAATTGTTGCAGTTGTGGGTACTAACTAGGACATGTATTGGAAGCTTGAGATTTTGCTTATAAATGGTTTACTAGTGAATTTTCACAATGAACGAAAGTTTGCTGTTAGTGAGCTCAGTTAAGGCAGCTCTGGTGGTGTTAAAGGTGGAACTGATGCAGATTGATTAGGAAGGGTACAGCTTTGGCAAAGTTGGATTTGCTTGTAGTGGCTGGGATCAAATTTGCACGGTTGAGGTGTTAACATTAGTGGAATAGAATATCTCGCATCGGGTATGTGCTGATTCCTGTGTGCAGTAAGTGGGAACAATTTTGACAAGAAAAACTCATTTCAAGAGTCACATGATGGAAGTTATACCTATGACTAACGGTTTGGTTTACAGTTCTAAAAAGAAAAGAAGTGGGGGTAGTGAATGCTGGACTATAAATTGGTATTTGGGAGTCTTAGAATGTGAAAGCTGTACTTGCACTAGCTTGGTGGAATAGCTATGGTATACAGAAGGTTTGTGCGATGTTGTGTGAGTACTAGATATCTGAAGTTTTATTTGAGATAATAACCAGGATGGGTATGGGAGGCTATGTATATGTATATATATATATATATATATATATATATATATATATATAAAAGAATAGGAGCTGTCAGAGTTGGAGGCTTGTTGATTTGATACTGACAGAAGTATGTAGGCAGCCATCCAGGAGTAGTACATCAACATCAAAGAAGTTAATATAGGTATGAGAGCAGTAGAACCATACGAAATTAAGGCTGTGATTGTGATAGAAGCAGATGAAATAATCAGTGAACTATATACTTAAACCACATGAAGATTTCATAGATATTGTCTCTAGCAATCCATAATCTATCAAAGAAGAGGTTGATAACTGAGGTGTGAACCTGATGTAATTAATTAATTTGTGATGAAGCACACGCTTTGGTAGCAATTTCCTTAGTCATCTAATTACTTCCTTTTTATTTTATTTTTAATTATCCCCTATGTACTTTTGAGATTTACAAATATTAATTTTAAATTCCTTCGGTGTTTGTGGTAAATTATTCGTCACTTCAAATGGTAATGTATTGCAATCCCTGACACCCTTACCTACAAAAGAAAATTTTCCCACTCCCTTATAAATGAGTTTTATTGTTTATTTGTTCAGTTTATCTTATTTTTTGTTGCGGTAAACCTGTCTTTAAGTGATACACTTTTTGCAGTTCATATCGCCTAATTTAATTCTTTTGTGTTTTGTACTTCATCGTCCCTAATCTAGTCCCAGCTGAGTTGGGACATGTGAGACACTTTTCCTCCTCCCTTATTGCTGTCAGACCTTAGATTTCGGTGTTTGTCAATTTATTTTTAAGGCCCATCAGTTGTTAGCACCTTTTTATTCTTGCTTGATTCTCATACATTTACATTAAACTTTTTGGCATATAGAATTGGCTTTTGTATATTTTTCTGTTTTGCTTGTACTTATTTTGCTCTGTGCCTTTCCCTTTTTTTTTTACCTTCTTCCTTTCCATATTTTATTAAATTAAATTAATTTTGTTTATTTTTGTCCTTCTGCAGCAATCTGTCATTACTTTGAGAGAGTGGACTCCGGTTTTAGATCTAGAGGGAATTCCTGGTATCATTATTAAGGGATACAGGTACATGAAGTCTTAATTTTTTGTTTGTTTATCTTTCTCGTTTAGTTGAACAGTTTTCAACTCGATAAAATACAATTGACAATCTATTACAGACAGTAATTATCTTTTGCAAAATCATGACAGTGTCGGGAAGAAACATAAAATGACATCAGGAACATAATTTTGTTAGTGCATATCTCTTTAAGTGCAATGAAGATTAATTGATCTTAAAACATATGTTTTATATTTTTTAACGTAGATTGAACAAATCAATACTAATATAGACTTACAAAATGCACAGAGAAAACGTTCAGTTGAGAAGGAAGAAATGAACTGTTAAAATGAAAAACAAAAGTGCAAACAAGACATTTGAAAATCCATATCAGGTTGTCAAATATTTTGTGAATATGATAACTACAGAGTATTTAAGTTAAAAATATACTGAATATAGTAAATTACATTGTGAGTAGGAGTGAAGGAGGAACTGCACAATATCTCTTCTAACATATTGACTCTATAGTGTTAATTTCCATCTTGTACTCCGTATAGTTATTAGTTTTCGTCAAAATGTTTTAAAACTGTGCTGTAATTTTGTCAGTAGGTAACAGTTGACGTTCTCTTAATAGTGATGCATTATTATGATATATATTATTTCTATAAGGTGTTTTTTTGTCACAAGCCATTATCTCCCTTCATACTTAACCAAAATCAATGGATGAAGTGTCATATTAAAGCTTATGGTCGCCACTTTGGTCACATATTTTAAGAAAGTAATTTTTCGGAATTCGACCCTTAAAGAGCAAAATTGTTAATACTACTAAAATGCTGTTTTTTGTGTTATGAGTCATTTATCTCCCTGGATACCTATCTGAATTCGTTTAATGCAGAATCATTTTAAGGATTAAGATCTCCGCTTTTGTGGCATCATATATTAAGACAGGAATTTTCAAAATTTGGCCCTTAAAGGGCTAAAGTATTAATATTTCTGCAAAGCGTTTTTGTGTTACGAGCCATTTATCTACCTTACCTACCTAACCGATGTAGGTAAAGGAGGTATCATATTAAGGATTAATGACTCCACCATGGTAACATTATATTTTACGAAAGGAATTTTTCAGAATTCTACCCTTAAAGGGCAGAAATGCCAATATTTCTAAAATACAATTTTTGTGTTACAAGTCAGTTATCTCCCTGGATACGTATCTGAAATCATTTAATGAAGTGTTATTTTAAAGATAATATCTCCGCTTTGGTGGCATCATACATAAGACAGGAATTTTTTGGAATTCGACCCTTAAAGGGCAAAAATATTAAAATTTCTGCAAAGCGTTTTTCTGTGACAAGCCATTTGTCTCCATGCTTATCTAACCGATATAGATAAATGAGGTATCATATTAAAGATAAAGGTATCCGCCGTGGTAACATTAAGTTTTAAGAAATGAATTTTTCGTAATTCGACCCTTAAAGGGCAAAAATGTCAATATTTCTAAAATTCGTTTTTTGTGTCTCGAGCCTTTTATCTACCTGGATATGTAACCGAAATCGATGAATGAAGTAGGATTTTGAATAGTAGTGTCTAAGCTTTGATGACATCATACATTAAGAAAAGTTTTTTGTAATTCAACCCTTAAAAAAAAAAATCAATGGTTCTACAACGCATTTTTGTGTCATGAGCTATTTATCTTCCTATGTAACCGATATAAATAAATGAAGTATCATATTAAAGATTTAGGTCTCGGCCGTGGTAACTTTATATTTTAAGAAAGGAATTTTTAGTGATTCGACCCTTAAAGGGCAAAAATATCAATATTTCTAAAATGCGTTTTTTGCATTTCGAGCCATTTATTTCCCTGGATATCTAACCGAAATCGATAAATGAAGTAGGATTATGAAGAGTAATGTCTCAACTCTGGTGATGATATATTATATTAAGAAAGATTTTTTTTTTTTTTGGGATTCAAGCCTTAAAAGGTAAAAGTATTAATATTTCTACAACACATTTTTCTGTCACAAGCTATTTATTTCCCTTGATACCTAACCGAAAAATGAGGTATAGTTTTAAATATTAAAGTATCTGCTTTGGTCACATCATGTTTTAAGAAAGAACATTTTCTGAATTCAACCCTTAAGGGGCAAAATATAATCATTTCTAATACTTTTTTTTGTACCTCGCTTGATGCCTAACCGAAATCGATTAATGAGGTATCATTTTAAAGAGCAAGGTGTCTGCTTTGGTCACACCATATTTTATAAAAGGAATTTTTTGGAATTCGTTTCTTAAAGGGCAAAAGTATTAATATTATTTCTACAGTGTGGATTTTTTATTATTATTACGAACCGTTTATCTCCTTCAATATCTAACCGTAATCGATAAATGTTATATCGGTTTAAAGATTGAGATCTCCTCTTAGGTAACATCATAAATTAAGAAACACTTTTTCAGAATTTGATGCTTAAAGAGATCACGTGTATGAGTCAGTTCAGAGTAGAGATGCCATGAATATTCGGCTGCTATTCGGTATTCGGCCTATTCGGCAACTTTTTTCCATATTTGATATTCGGCCGAATGTTGCGTATTATTCGGCCAAATACCAAATCATGAAAAAAGAAAACTCAAATATTACCCAAAAATGTATTTATTTTAATTCCAAATTACTACATTTAATACTTAAAATCTACCAGCGGTAAGTTGTGATGCATGAAAACAATTTTTTCAACTTTTTTTGATAGCAAACGGTTGCACTTTTACTCATAAACTAAACCTGCTTCTGAAAATAGCCTCACTATATACCTTATTGCCAGAAGATGATAAGTAAATCCGAGCGAATTTTGTCAGTCTTGGATACTGTTCAGCGTTTGCTGACCACCACTTGTAAGCGTCTGGCGTCCGATGTAGGCGAACAGTTTTCACATAAAAATCAATCTCATTTGCAATAACACTTTTCTTCTCCACATCACCATTTTGCATATTTTCAGTAGCAACTTCCTCAAAACAGTTCCAGAATCTTTAATGTATTTCAGTGGTTTCATCATTTTCATTAATATGTCTCTTCTTACTATGTGGAGGAGACTCATTACCACAACTACTAGAATATTCACAATTAATTTTCAGAGCTTCTGAAAGAATTTTTTGTTTTGCTCTTTTTCGTTTGAAGCAATCCAAGAAAACTGGTGTTGAAACGCGGGTAAAGAAAAGTGGCAACCAGATATTTATTTTCATCAAAGTTGAACCGTGTTTCAAGCTCAGCTTGTAGTGAAGTTCTCATTCTCAATAATTGGTGTTCTATAATGCAGTTTCTTCCTTCCCCAGGTATTTCAACAATCTGACGATATGTGGAATCACTTCAGAGATGCAGGAAATACCTGAGCTCGTTATTCTCGTAATCTCCTCAAACGACTTCTAGAGCTTGATACATTGTTCCATTAGCTGCCACTGAGAAGGTGTTAAATTGATTAAACACTCATCATCAGTTATGTTCAAAGAAACAGCTCGCTTTTGTTCTAATAATCTCTCCATTAAATAATATATGGAATTCCATCGAGTGCTTACATCTTGTACTAGTTGGTGGTTTGGCAAGTCAAGTTCTGGGTGAATGAATTTCAACTTTTCTTGTGCAATACCAGAGAGTTGAAAATGGGTAGCAATTCGTCTTGCAGCATCTAGCATCTGCGTTATATCCGTTTGAGATTTTAGCTATTCCTCAACTGCTCGTTGCAGGCAATGAATAAAACACTTGGCAGAATCATATTCTGCATCTCGTACACCTTTTATCATGTTGGCTCCACTGTCATGGACAAGTAAATGGGTCTTGGTATGAGGAATATTCCATGTTTCTGCAATGGCAGTGAGTTCCTTTTCGAAATTAGTACCAGTATGTGAGCCAGCGAATGGCTTCATAGCTAAAACGGCATGTTCAAGAATAAACTGAGGAGATATCCAGTGCGCAGTAGAACTCAAGAAACTCTAGTTATTATGCTGAGATGTCTATATATCAGTTGTCACTGATACTGCTGTTGCTCGCGAAACACTAACTTCAATCTTAGAGCAAATTCTATTGTATAGGCCTATATCAGGAATAATTACCTCGGTCATGTAAGTGCGACCAGGTATTTTGTATTGAGGGACGCAAGGTATGGAGCAATCCATAAATCACTTGACTCGGTCGAGGGAGGGAGGCAAAAGCCACGTCGGAATACGTGGGGGGAGGGTTCACAGGAGGTGAAAATGGAGCACGTGGTTTATGGATGCCCCCATGAGACAGGTTATAGCCAGTCACCCACGAAAGCTACACAGTACACATTTTTGCCGAACATTCGGCTGCCGAATATTCGATGCCGAATATTCGATGCTTCGGCCGAGACCGTGGCCGAATATTCGGTATTCAGCAAAATCACTATTCGTGGCATCTCTAGTTCAGAGACAAGTCCCTAGACTGCAGGAGCAGATATCACAGAGATGTCAATAAACTGTTTTTTATACAATAAGTAACTTTTTGGCTATTTTTTTCTGTTATGGTAACATTTTTGCTTTGTTGTACAATTCCAATGTAAACATTTTATTCGCACAGCAACACATATCACAGAAATATTGATATGCTCTGTGCATTTTGTTCAGGTTTTTTGTATTCTGTTAAGGTCAGTGTCAGTTTGTCATACACACAGTATGTTTTAAATTTTCCTAACTGTTTCGTAATATGTTGTAAGAATTTTGATGCGTACTTATTACTCTAAACGAATAAATATTTACTACAAAAGTGCGGTTCTACTTTTCATTATATTACAAGCATTCAACCTCACTATTCATCGTATAATATTAGCGAAATTTTCGCATGGGTTGTCTAGTGTGCTAAACCATTCTGTAGTTACCGTAGTTTTTGTGTTACAAATTATTGCATTAATTGTTGTACAGGGTTGTTACCTGTTTGTAATATACAGACTGATTCTTAGGTATCCAGGAAATTGGACTTTTGTTGTACCGTAACTATGACAGAGTTAAAAAAATGCTCATATCTGTAAATATAGAATCTGTCAAAGTTTCAGTTTATAAGAGGTACATTTGGGAATTGCCTGATTTAGCCACTACACTTCCATCAAAACAATATGGTATTGTGTGGTCATCAGAAAAAAATTTTGCTTCTTAGAATTCACTTAATGTGAGTTATTCGTGATGGTTTAGTGTAAAATTTGTACAAAATATCAAACAAAACCACTTACAGACAAAACAATCCGTGTATTGTACACAGAATTTAAAGAACTGTGTACTGAAATATGCACAACCCGACAAGAACTCAACACAGGATTCTTTTTTGTTGTGTCATAAAAGGTGTATGTATTGTACATTAGTAAGGCACATTTGAAACTTGAGAAATTCTGTATCTCTAAATGTGGTCATTTTGCTGCATCTTTTATAGCCACTGCACAATAAATATTTGACATCTTTGAGAGATGTATATAGTACACACTGAATAGAGTTGTTGGTAGGTTTATTGTATACCTACATCACTTGCAAAACATTATTTTATGTTGTCATTTTCATCGCTTGTTACAAGTTTGTTTTATCCCCTTTTGAAGCAGATCCATTAACTCTTTACTCTTACAGTCGGTCACTTTAGATTGGGGGTTAGTTGTACACTAATCAAGGACGTGCAAGACCTCATATGTCCATGTTAGTATCAAAACTGCAATGTATATTTAATGTTAGTTTCTGAGTTGTAAATGGGGGCCATCTTACCCTGGATGACTACAGAAACTGTTATCAGAGTAGCTGGTACACCAGGCCTGAAGTTAGAAACTGGGCCTTTCATACCACCAAGCAGCCAATATGGTGCCACGTTAATACCCACAGCCAATTTGATGTAGTGTGTTAAAATCTTTGTTTATGTTTATGATTTTTTTAAAATATGAGGGTGAGTCAAATGAAAACCTTAAATATTTTTTTAAATATTATTGATTGTGCAGAAGTGGTACAAAGCTGTATCACTTTTCAACATAATCTCCCCCACGCTCGATGCAAGTCCTCAAGCGCTTACAAAGTACATAAATTTCTTTAGAAAAAAATTCTTTTGGTAGTCCGCGCAACCACTCGTGCACCGCGTCGCATACCTCTTCACCAGAACGGAACTTCTTTCCTCCCATTGCTTCTTTGAGTGGTCCAAACATATGGAAATCACTTGGGGCAAGGTCTGGTGAGTATGGTGGATGAGGAAGACACTCAAAATGCAGGTCTGTGATTGTTGCAACTGTTGTACGGGAAGTGTGGGGCCTCGCATTGTCACGTTGCAAAAGGATACCTGATGACAGCAATCCACATCGCTTTGATTTGATTGCAGGCCGAAGATGATTTTTTAGGAGATCTGTGTATGATGCACTGGTGACAGTGGTCCCTCTAGGCATGTAATGCTAAAAAATTACACCTTTTTCGTCCCAAAAGAGAGTCGGCATAACCTTCCCTGCTGATGGTTCTATTCGAAACTTCTTTGGTTTTGGTGTTGAGGAATGGCACCATTCCTTGCTCGCTCTCTTCGTTTCCGGTTGGTGGAAGTGAACCCAGGTTTCGTCCCCAGTAACGATTCTTGCAAGGAAGCCATCACCTTCTTGTTCAAAGCGCCGAAGAAGTTCTTCACAAGCATCAACACGTCGTTCACTCATTTCAGGAGTCAGCTACCGTGGTACCCATCTTGCAGACACATTGTGAAACTGGAGCACATCATGCACAGTGTGGTGTGTTGAACCATGACTAATCTTTAAACGTGCTGCCATGTCATTTAGTGTCACTCAGTGGTTTTCCATCACTATGGCTTCAACTGCTGCAATGTTCTGTGTAGTCACAACTCGTTGTGCCTGACCTGGACGAGGAACATCTTCCACTGAAGTCACACCATTTGCGAACTTCCTACTCCATTCGTAGACTTGCTGCTGTGACAAACATGCATCACCGTACTGAACCTTCATTCTTCGATGAATTTCAATAGGTTTCACACCTTCACTACTCAATAACCGAATAACAGAACACTGTTCTTCCCTGGTGCAAGTCTCAAGTGGGGCAGCCATCTTTATACTGATACTGTGATGGTATTTGTGCATCTGCACTATGCTGCCACCTACAGGCCATTCTGCACGCTGCTTGTAGCACGCTTACCAACTTACAGGATAACGGCACGAAATTTCGATTTTTTTATTACAAATTTAAGGTTTTCATTTGACTCACCCTCGTATCTTTTATAAAAAAAACTGTGTTCTTTGTAAACTGAGTCCTGATTGTATATATTACTGGAAAATTAATTATTCCTACTATAGTAAATTGTATAAATACATCTTCTGAAGAGCACATAACATTTAAAGAACATATTCAAACTAGTGTAGACACAGTAAACCAACATTTCCCAAAGCTGATGGCGTTAGCATACCTGCAAACTTTTATAGTAGTCCTGTAAAATTTATGGAAAAGTGCTGCATTTTACAGTTTAACACATGAACTGTTTTATTTTACGAATTTCCAAACTAAAATTCGATCGCCTAGTTGAGATATTTCTATCAAACAAGGTTATTGCAGTTTTTATGGACAGTTGTGGTAGGTTACTGATTTTTTTTGGCTGTAAGTGCTCTTTTATGTGAATTGACCTTCTATGACATGACTATAAGATTACACCAAGCTACTCTATATTTTACTGTACTCAATAATTAATAATTTGTGCGATTTTAAATCAGTACTATTTCTGAAAGTCGAATCAACAGTCAATATTGTTTTCTTTTACTTCCAGATATTCCTGTATGCGATGTATTGCTAGCTGGTTATTTGTGTAGATTGTGTAATTATGATTTAACCTTGAATAACTCTGAAAATCAATATTACCTGATATTTAGGGAAGCATATTCCATAGAATTTCTGTGCATATTAAAATCAAGGAAAGAGGGACATTTGCAATTTTACATTGTGTGCATGTGATATTAAAATGACACATAGCAGAAGAAATGATTTAGCCAATCATATGAAGTGTGATAAACACATTGATATGTAAGAACGGAGACTTTCCCTGCGTATGCTTGAAATGAAGTCTTCACGGATGAAGACTTCATTTCAACACATTGCTAGTTTAAAATCAAAGAAAGAGAACCACAAAATCAACTTTTTTCGCTTAATTTTTTCCATTGTTAATGTTAAGATACTGACTACAAACTTTGTCTTGAAGGTTATGCTTATCAACAAATAATATAAAGTAAATGAGTAAGATTGCACTTAAATATGCTGTCTACAAATTTCTGAATTTTTTGTTTATGGTCTATTAAATGTAGATTTTAAAAGTTGGTGGGTATGCATTAGATATCTCACATTTTTTTTTTTTTTAAGATACAAACTAGCAAACAAACAAATAAACACAATGTGCGATAGGTATTAGTATTTCTTTAATATACTTTCTTATGTGATTAAGGGCTCCCCTGACCTATTGATGAAAGAATGAAGTTTTTTTTTTCTAGTTTCAACTATATAAAAATTTCTCAGATATCCCACCAAGAGATTGTGTCAGTCTGATGCAACATTTCAAAGCCACTCTCCAAATTCATCTTCTGGGAAAGTGTCGGCTTTCTGAAGCAGTTGCTCTTACATAGTCCGTGCTAGTAGTGGCTTCTGCCGATGTCATGTGTGCCAAGCACCTCTCCATGTTGAGGTGGTGGGGACAGAATAGTGAGGAGATGGGAGATGCAGGCATTGTAGCAGAATGAGTGATGTGGATATATGCAGTAGAGATGGTTGGTTATTGTTTGGAATAATTCTCACACTTACTTGACAGTTTTGTCTCATTACTCTTAGATGGGCAGTAACTGGATTCCTAGCTCTGCTAATTTGATACCCAGTATTTCTATTTACAGTTCTTTCCACATGATGAATATCCAACCCCTTTTAATCATTTTGTCCCAGTATTCATTTGCCCAGGCTAATATTCATGTTCCCTTGAAGTCAAAACTGTGTTTCTTGTCTATGCTGTGCATTGCCACAGTTGACTTCATCACTTGTTCCAGGTGTATGCGTCTCACATGTTCAGTACCTTGCCGAAAAGTAGAGTGTACCATCTGCCCAATATAATGCTACCCAGACTCACAACGGATGGAACAAACATCAGACTGTCTTGAGACCCAAACCATCCTTTGTGCTGTGTATTAAATCCTTTATCTTCCTAGATGGACAGAAGACAGTCTCACGCCAACAAAGTCACTCCAGCATCAAGTAAAAAGGCCCGTTGATCAGCATCTTGCTGTCTTGCTTCTTCTTGCAAAGGCTCTGTTCTAATCTTCACTGTATCCATTCATGTGGAAAGTACATTATACATGTTTTAGCTCTGCCAGAAGATTCACTGATCGAGCGTGGTGGTGTAACGGTTAGCGTTCTGGCCTCGCATTCGGGAGAACGGCGGTTCGAATCCCGGGCATCCAGATTTGGGTTTTCCATGGTTTCCCAATTCACTCCAGGCAAATGCCGGGATGTTTCCTTCAAAAAGGCCATACCCTCCCATTCCTTGCCCCCCATCCTTCCTCTAAAGACCTTGCTGTTAAGAGTCGTTAGACTCGCTAAATCTGTATCTACATCCACGTCTGTAATCTGAAATTCCAAAATTGTGGGTGACAGATGGTGCGTTGCACCAAAACTAATCTTTACTCTGTGCATTACAGTTCCAAATGGAACAGGGTAAGAATTTATACAGCCATCAGTGCACCACCTTATTTCTCTAATCTTATCTCTTCTGTCATTGCTTTTCTCTAATCCCTCTACATGAAAATGGCACATCCAGAGGGTGATTAGGGCTATTCGTTTTAATACTCGTGTTTGACTCCTGTACGCCTTCTGTGAGAGTTAGCCTAGTTGTGATTGCAATTAGTTTCCAGGGGCACCAGCAGTATTTCTTATTCTTTCACTGAATTGGCTTTCAAAGACATAATAACTGTACACATCCAGGTCTCTCGCATGTCTACAGGTACTGCAACATCTTACAAGAAATTTCTGAAAGCTGTGGAAACAGCAGCAAAGCATAACATGCCTAGGTGCTACAGACCTGACTATATCCCTAGCTGGGGTCACGAGTGTACCCATTTGCTCAAGGAGTTCAAAAGAAGTGGAGACCATACCTTAGCGACAAGGGTGCTGGATTCTCTTAACCAACATCAAAAACTACTGTGGCAGGAAACAACTGAAAAGTTAGACTTCACACACTCAAACAGAAAGGCTTGGTCTTTCATCCGAAAACTGGGTATCAACTACAATCAGAAAGGTATGAAAGGGAGAAAGTCCTGTAATGTTATAGCCAGTAATCCTGCTAAGAACCTCTAAAGTGCCTGGCAATAGAGATACAATTCAATGTGTCAAAAGTGAACTTCGTTAAGTCAAGAAGCTCACTAAACCAAATGCAGAATATTCAAACCCCTTCACTTTGTCTTAACTGGATGCCCTACTAAAGTATACTAGACTCCTAAAAGCCATTGGACATGATTGCGTGTACCAGAATTCCTCGTTAATACAGGCCCTATCACAAGAAAATTGTTGCTTGCACTTTTCAATGAAATATTGCAGACCTCAAAGTTGCCTTCTGCCTTTAAAAAAGCTAAGGTTATTGCCACTGTAAAACTGGGTAAAGAAGAAACTGCACCAGAACACCATAGGCCAATGTCTCTCCTCAGTACAGCATATAAACTGCTTGAGAGAATGGTGCTGGCTCGGATTCACAACGCCATTAATAAACTCATTCCCCCAGAGCAGGCTGGGTTCAGGCCAAAGCGTAGCTGTGCCGAGCAGATTCTGACTCTCGTGACCCACATTGAGACTGGATTCTAAAAGAAACTTAAAACTGGAGCTGTGTTCGTCAACTTATCAGCAGCCCATGATACTGTCTGATGTGAGAGGATCCTTCTCAAATTCCTAAATGCTGTGATGTGTAAAAAAATAGCTGAACTCATGCTGAGTAATTGCAAAATCCAGGTCCACTGCGGGGTCCTAAAGAGTCGCTGGCGTGTTCTCAACAAAGGACTGCCTCAGGGTTCATTGCTGGCACCTGTGCTTTTTAATAGGCTATTTGACAGTATTCAAAATATATTACAAATTGTTGTCATTCGCGTAGATTAATGTTTAAGGAAGCTATTTTTGTTAAATTTGAAAAGAATGATGGATTGTTTTTAACTAAAAAAAAAAAAAAGCAAAATAAAAATCAAATTTTTCTTGCCTCTTGTCATGTGACAGAAAACGCTCTGGGATTGGAGGTAGCTTTAGTGACGTCACCTGCCTGTAGGCACTGCGGCTGCGTATGGAGTGTTTTCCACTGTCGAAGTTTTCAACTATTTGTTGCTGGTTATATCTTGTTACTAATGAGAATTTGTGTTGAATATAAAATGAAGAGCAATTTGTAGAAGCATACAGCAGAAAAATACCGTAAATTATTTGTCGGCTAGCTATAGAAACAACCACTGACTTTTATTATACAGAGCTTGAGAATGTAATAACTTCAATTCGAGAATCATTTATATTTAAACTGGAAGTTAGAGATTAACAGAAATCCTTCATAGGAGTGACTAAAATTATAAATTAAGTTCGTTGTTTTAGGAGAAAATTGCAAGTGTAGTATAAGGTAAGTACAACAGTTAAATAACTGGATGTTATGGACAATATTTCTTAGCTGCGGATAAATAATTATAGATAAATAATAGTTTTTTCCACTGAAACTGAATTTATTGTTTATTTATTTACCGATCACGTTTACTTTACTACACATAGAAACTGTGAAATGTTCACTATTAATGAGAAGCAAAGTAGCGATGCTTTGATGTCCAAGTAACTACGTGGTTAAAGCGTGCTATAGGTGTTTGAAGATCCTATATTCGAACCTTGATTAGGATAATATTTTTTTCGTGTGTGCATTTTTTGTTTTGTTTCTGTTTCCATTTGCCGTTTGTTGTTTTTATTAGAAGTAGTCTTGAAACATCATGCAAACGTTTGAAACGTAAATTGCTGTCATACAAGAAAACATTTATAAAAAGATAACCTCCTCCTTTTAATTTTGAAACGTACCAGAGATACATTATCATTACAACAAAACCCAAGTACTCGGCGGTGAATAATGGGATTTATTTTAACAATAACATTGCACGCTAATCTCGCAACAATTCCGGAATGCTTTGAATACTTTTTGTTGGAATATTTACGTGATGATACAACTGTATCAGGAAGAGAGCAGTACAGGCAATTTAGAAATAAAATAAATAGGAAATGCAAAATAGCAAAAGAAAAATGGCTACAAGAAAAGTGTGAAGAAGTAGAAAAGGAAATGGTCGTAGGAAAAGTAGATGTTGCATATAGAAAGATGAAACAGAATTTTGGAGAAATGAAGAAAAGAGGTATGAACATTAAAGCTGCCGATGGGAAACCTCTTTTAAGCTCAGAAGATAGAGCTAACCGATGGAAGGAATACATTGAGAAACTGTATGATGGGGACGACTTGAACAATAGTGTATTGGAAAAGGAAGGCGATGTCGACATTGATGACTTAGGAGATCCTGTTTTGAGAACAGAATTTAATAAAGCTCTGAATGACTTGAAAGCAAATAAGGCAGTTGGATTTGATGAGATCCCTGCAGAACTTCTTAAATCTCTAGGAGAGGAAGGAATCGAAAGATTATTCAAACTTATATCAAAAAGTTATGAAACAGGAGAAATTCCAACTGATTTTAATAAAAATATCATCTTCACACTTCCAAAGAAAGCACAAGCCGACAAATGTGAGAATTATCGCACCATTAGTCTAACATCACATGCTTCAAAAATACTGACCAGAATAATAAACAGAAGGATGGAAAGGGTAGTGGAAGAGATAGTAGGTGAAGATCAGTTTGGGTTTAGGAAAAATCGCGGTACAAGGGAAGCAATTCTGTCTTTAAGATTAATACTTGAAGGGCGGATCAAGAAAAACAAAGATACTTTTATGGCATTTGTTGATTTAGAAAAAGCTTTTGATAATGTTAGGTGGGACAAGATGTTCAAAATTTTAAAGAAGTCAGGTCTAAAGTATCGAGATAGAAGAATACTCTATAAACTATATAAGAATCAAGTGGCTGTAATAAAAGTAGAGAATCATGAGAGACATGCATCGGTTAAAAAGGGTGTGAGACAAGGTTGTAGTCTATCCCCGTTAATATTCAACTTGTATGTAGAAGAAGCAATGAAGAAAGTTAAAGAAAAATTTCCATGCGGCATAAGTTTTCAGGGAGAGAAAATCAGTATGCTACGATTTGCTGATGACATTGTCTTGTTAGCAGAGAGGGCTGAGGATATTGAGAAGTTATTGAATGGCATGAACAAAATATTGAAGGAAGATTTTGGACTGAATATAAATCAAAGTAAGACAAAAGTGATGAAATGTAGCAGAAATGATACCAATAGTAGCAGATTAAATATAAAAATAGGATCGGATGCTATAGGAGAAGTGAGTGAGTTCTGTTACTTGGGAAGCAAAATTACAACCGATGGCCGAAG
Source organism: Vandiemenella viatica (assembly GCA_031002005.1). Lineage (NCBI taxonomy): Eukaryota > Metazoa > Arthropoda > Insecta > Orthoptera > Morabidae > Vandiemenella > Vandiemenella viatica. The sequence continues at coordinate 9,072,817 of CM061919.1, read as the reverse complement.
CAGGAAGGATGTTAAAAGCAGAATAGCGCTAGCAAAAAGAGCCTTCATGAAAAAGATAAACCTTTTAGTTTCAAATATTGATCTAGGAATTAGAAAGAACTTTTTAAAACTCTATGTGTCGAGCACAGCACTTTACGGTAGCGAAACATGGACTTTAGGAATACCGGAAAGAAAGAAACTTGAGGCATTTGAAATGTGGTGCTACAGAAGAATGCTAAAAATTAGGTGGACAGACAAAGTAAGAAATGAACGAGTTTTGGAAATGATGGGTGAGAAAAGAAGTTTATGGAAGAATCTTACAGGAAGAAGAGACAGGCTTTTAGGTCATATTTTGAGACATGCTGGATTGGTTAATTTGTTAGTAGAGGGAACAGTCGAAGGTAAGAACTGTAGAGGTAGACAGAGATTAGAATATATGAAGCAGATAATTGAGGACGTGGGTTGTAAGGGGTATGTAGAAACGAAAAGGTTAGCACAAGATAGGAAGGGATGGAGGATTGCATCAAACCAGTCTAAAGACTGATGACATCAAAAAAAAAAAACAACTGTATGTTGCCTTTCTGACATAAATGCATCTATATAAGTGGTATTTACTTTTAATGCCCAAGTAATTTTCAGTTTTATTTATTTTTTATTTTTTTATTGGTATGCAAGTAACGTCCAGTTTCAGTTTTGAAGTCTTTTTTGGTTATGTCTCAAATATAATATTTCATCACTACGCCGGGAAAGTCTCCACTCACACATCAAGTGACACCATCGGGCTGAACACCCGTGAAGATTATATTTCATCACTATGCCGGGAAAGGCTCCACTCACGTATGTCTCAAATACTCTTGCTATCCAAAAATTTGTGAAACATTCGGAAAAAAAAAATTTGGTGGATTTTAGAAAAAGAATATGCGGCGCAACCAACAGCAACTAGTATCTAAAGAAAACGCTCACAAATAACAAAACATATTCCAAAACGAGGATCGAACCTAAGAACCCTAATTTTACTGATACTTGCCATAAATAGCGTACTACATTATCTCAAAGAAATTATGATGAAAATTATATTTTCAGTAAATGATATGCAACTTATTTGCAATGTCGTCTGGGTTTCTATGAGTAAGTTGCAGCGACTTTTTTCCCTATTGAAGCTAATGCGGGAACATTTATGTTTATTTGGAGAGTTTTTATTGTTGTGGTTGTAGATTGATGTAATACACACTATTTATAAACCATATTTCCAACAATTTATACGCAAATTCAGAGAAACAAACCAAACGTTACTTACGTAGAGTGAGCGCCTGCTGGCACGTGATGTCACGACTGTCGCTAGTCCGCGCCATGCAGCACATGAGCGTTTTGGCAGGCTTTCAAATACTCTAAATTTTAACGGTGAATTTTACGTAAAATAAGCACTTTTGTCAAAAAATAAATAGTACCCGGTAAATAACGTGTATCAATAAAGTATATAAAACCATTTTCAAAAATAGTCAAATAGCCAATTTATATATTGTGGACATACCTCAACTAAATTGAAGGAAATTTAAGTATGCCGATGATCTGGCTATTACTTTCCAGGATAGAAACTTCCAGATTTGTGAAGATAGACTCTCTGAGAGTCTTAACCAGCTTTAACATTCTTCTCTAAGTGTAGACTAAAACCTAATCTGACAAAGACAGAGTCTTGTTACTTCCACCATTCAAACCAGCTTGATTACATCAGAATAAGACCAACATTTGGACCCCTTGGAAGAGTAGAACACAAAGACCACCCTAAATATCTGGGAGTTAGCTTGGACCGATTCCTCACTTTTCATCAGCATTTATCTAACACTGCAGAGCAAGTGAAGACCCGTGTGAATTTAAAAAAAAAAAAAAAAAACTAGCTGGTACGTCATGGGGTGCAGGTGCCCAAGTTCTTCAAAGAGCTGTCCTTTGCGTGACAGTGCTCATACTGCCAAAGTTGACAACCAGCTTAATGCTGCTACGAAAGTGAGTGGGGTCATTAGGTCTACCCCAGTATCCTGGCTGCTTGTACTTTCCAACATTCCTCCACCACATTTTAGGAGTAAATCAATATTGCTTACAAAATTCGAAGGAGTGGATGAAAACAACTTGATTCCTCTGCATGGTGACCTTCTTCACCTGCCTCAGACACGATTAATATTTAGGATACCTGCCTAGATGGAAACAGCTAATCTCAGACATAACAACTTAAAGGAATGGGAAGCCAACAGCTCACACAATAGGCTATTTGACAGTATTAAAAAAATATTATAAATTGAACTCATTCTCATAGATTGATTTTTCAGGAACCTAATTTTTTCGATTTTGAAAATAAAAGTGGATTATTTTAAATAAAAAAGTGAAATAAAAATTATACTTTTCTTACCTCTGGTCACGTGCCAGAAAATGCTCTCTAAAATTGATGGTCTCTTGAGTGACGTCACACGTCTGTAAACGCTGCGGCTGGAGTGTTTCCTATTATCCAAGTTTTCAACTATTTGTATTGTTTGTTGCTGGTCATTTCTTGTTATTAATGAAATTTCATTTTGAATACAAAATTGAGAACAATTTGTAAAAGCCTACAGCGGAAAAATATCGAAAATAGACGCCTTATTTGTGGGGCTAGCTGTAGAAAAAAAAACTGACTTTTATTCCGCTGAGCTTAAAAATGTAACAGCTTCAATTTGAGACTCGTTTATATTTAAATTGAAAGTTAGAGATTGATTGTTTTGCGTTAGCAAACCATATGTCAAAAAATTCTGTATGCGAAATTTGTTCAGTCATGCTGAAAATAAAGATTAGTTTTATGGGTGTTGCAAATATGCGCAAAGAAATGATGGTATTTCTGGTAGCTAATAAGCAGCACTTTCAAATAAATATAGTAATAGAGCGGTATAATGTGGTATAATGAACTAAAACTCAACATGAAATTGGCTCAGTAGTTTTTTTTTTTGAATTAATAATAATCTTGCTCTGTTTTAATGATGCTAATGTATCACGGAAAAATCATGCGTAAACTTACCTTCAGGCTTGCCAAAAGCAATAGCAACACATAAATCATTTACTAACACACAGGTCACAGAAAAACAGCGTAATCATCCACCAAGCTCAGTGAAATGGCACGGCCGACTGGAATACTTGATCATTGGATCAGAGGAAGTCCAGTGTTCAAACTATTTTTTTCTATTGTTAGACGTGAATTCGTGGAAAATAAACCTTTGTTCCGAGTAATATGGTTTATCTACTTTGAATATAAATAACTATTTTACCTGCGTAGACTATTATCAAAACTGACTTTTGTTCCTCCAGATTTAGAAAATATCACACTGTGTGGCGTCCTCCCGGATGCGAGGCCAGAGCGTCAACCGCTCACTCACCACACTTGGAACAATTGGATGTTGTGGGCCATTTTTTAATTGCAGACTAAAGATTATAGATAAATTATATTTTTTTGTCAATAAAACTGAATTTGTTTATTTATTCATTTACCTACCTCGATTCACTTCATCTCACATGAAGAAACTGTGAAGTGTTTACTATTTACATAAAGAGAAGCAATTAAGAAGTAGTGTCTGGGTAGCTGCGTGATAGATGAGTGGTAATGGAATTCAGAATGTCCTATGTTCTATCCTTGGTTGGAATAATATTTTTTGTGTGCATTTTTTCCATTTTTGTTTGCTGTTTTTTGCACTACCATGTTTTTATTTGAAGGATTCATAATAATTGCTAAGCGTCATGCAAGCGTTTGAAACAAATTTGCTACGATACATTAAAACTTTTAATTTTTAAACTTACCAGAGATAGAATATCATGCAAAAAATACAGGTGCATGATGGTGAATAATGGAATTTATTTTAGAAGTGACATCACTTGTAGAAATTTCATGCTAATCTTGCAACAGTTCTGGAATACTTTGTGTCCTTTTCGTTGGAATTTTTACATGACGATACAACTGCAGGTTACCTTCCTGACATAAATGTGTCTGTTAGGTGGGCGGTATTTACTTTTAATGGGAGAGTAATTTTAATTTTTTTTTTCGCTGTGCAAGTAATATCCAATTTCGTTTTTGAAATCTTCTTTGCTTGTTTCAAATGGTTGTAATTCACTTGTTATCCAAAAAGTTGTGAAGCCTTCAGAAAAAAAAAAAAAAAAAAAAAAAAAAAAAATGAAATTGATGTGTTGATGGATTTTTGGGAAAAAATGATTATGTGATCCAACCAACAGCAACTAATATCCAAAGAAAATAACAAAAGAAAACAAATTGAACATATTGCGAAGCGAGGATCAAACCTTACGACCCTAACCCTAATAATTCTCGCCTTAAACAATGTATTACATTTAACTCTAAGAAATTGTGGTGTAAATGAGCTTCACGGATAATCGTAAGTGACTTTGTCCCAGTATCAAATTGAAGTTTGTAACAGCCCTAATACCTGAATTTTGAATAGTATTGGACTGTGTGAAATATTTGTAATGAGCTAAAGTTTGGTTGAAAGTGATTTGATATGTTTATTTTGTAATTTCTTGTAAATAAGTGTATATAGACTTTGTTTTAGGTAAGAAAATTATTTAAAGACCATTTAATATGTTTAAGAACCGAATGATGCAAGAGAATTTATTAAAAGTTTGTAATTACTTGTATTAATGTATGTTACGATGTCTACAGGACAATTTTCCACCATTTGAAAGGATTTCTGTAAATAATTTTGTATTTAAGTATCTCTAATTACCATTTCCAATCATTTTGTAATGTTATTAATTAATTTTGTATCAATTCCGATTGTTTTTAATATGTTTGATTGTTTGAGTGATTGTTAATGATCGAGAAATATCGGGCGGATGCCTTTGAAGAATTCTCGTAAATTTGATAGACTCTATATAAACAGATCGCCTGGACAGAGTTTGCATTAAGTATAAATTCAGTGTTACAGAGACATTCATGCAAGTATTCAGTAAGTCAGTATTGCATCTTTGGATTGTAACAACTATGCTTGTGAATGTCGCAGACTTGTTTTGATTTGTTCAAAATAAACGAACATCTCAACATAACCTTGTTTTTGGTGGACTTTATTAATTAATTAATGCAGTAATTAACCCACCAAAGAACCTTAACATGGCGACCGTTGACATGACGAGAAGTTCTTAAACATCTGTGGGATGTTTATCTTCTAAAAAGAATCTGCAGAAATTGCGACGGAGTATCGGCGATTTATGCGAACATAACCTGAGAGGAAATTTCGACCGGCGACGACACGGATTTGACGGCCTAAGGCGGAGAATTTTCATCGGGAATCGGCTGTAATCTTCCGACGTCGAGTGGATTTCCTTCGGCCTCAAAATCGTCTTCCTACGGTGAATTGTGAAAAGTGTGGTTAAGTGTTTGAAGTCAGTGTGGTGCTTAATGATCAATTAAGTGCTTCTAAGTGAAAATTAGATGTGTATACAAAAGTTGAAGAAAACTGGAAGGTTAGGAAAAAGTAACTTACATGGTTATGGGTTTCCAGGGAAATCCTGGAACCCACTTATGAGAATTAATTGAAATGCATGGTTTGGGGAGGGGTCCCTACATGTAAATATCTAATTTTGTAAATAAGTTTTTGAATTGATGCATGTAAGTAGTTTGTGTGAGTACTTAAGTTCAGATGCAGATGTAAGCATTTCAATGTATAATTTGTGACAGGTTTGTGTAGAGACTTTTGGTATTGAGATGACAAATTATCAGCTGTAAAATGTAAACCGACTGGTGTAATTACCAAGGAGACATCAAGTGTGTAATTTGGAGTGAAAAAATTGTAACTTAAGGTGATGGCATTGAACGTTTGTTGTGTAAAAAACAGTAAATGATAAAATGATTGGACCTGAGAAATGACAATTATTGTAAAATCAGTGTCATGGACTATGTGCAGATGTTGTATGAAGAATTGTATTTGTTCATTGTAAAAGTCATTATGGTTGATTGATTGTAATCTGTTCGTGTCTGCATTATGTGTACATTCAACCTGCTTAGATTCGTGACGGATTCAATCAATTTTATCTGTGTAAAATTAAGTGAATCCTGGGGAGGGGTTGTAACAGCCCTAATACCTGAATTTTGAATAGTATTGGACTGTGTGAAATATTTGTAATGAGCTAAAGTTTGGTTGAAAGTGATTTGATATGTTTATTTTGTAATTTCTTGTAAATAAGTGTATATAGACTTTGTTTTAGGTAAGAAAATTATTTAAAGACCATTTAATATGTTTAAGAACCGAATGATGCAAGAGAATTTATTAAAAGTTTGTAATTACTTGTATTAATGTATGTTACGATGTCTACAGGACAATTTTCCACCATTTGAAAGGATTTCTGTAAATAATTTTGTATTTAAGTATCTCTAATTACCATTTCCAATCATTTTGTAATGTTATTAATTAATTTTGTATCAATTCCGATTGTTTTTAATATGTTTGATTGTTTGAGTGATTGTTAATGATCGAGAAATATCGGGCGGATGCCTTTGAAGAATTCTCGTAAATTCGATAGACTCTATATAAACAGATCGCCTGGAAAGAGTTTGCATTAAGTATAAATTCAGTGTTACAGAGACATTCATGCAAGTATTCAGTAAGTCAGTATTGCATCTTTGGATTGTAACAACTATGCTTGTGAATGTCGCAGACTTGTTTTGATTTGTTCAAAATAAACGAACATCTCAACATAACCTTGTTTTTGGTGGACTTTATTAATTAATTAATGCAGTAATTAACCCACCAAAGAACCTTAACAAGTTGTTACATTTTTAAGCTCCACATAATAAAACTCAGTGGTTGTTTCTACAGCTTGCCCCACAAATAAGGCGTCTACTTTCAATATTTATCTGCTGTAGGCTTTTACAAATAGTTTTCGATTTTATATTCAAAATGAACTTTCATTAATAACAAGAAATAACCAGCAACAAACAATAAATATAGTTGAAGACTTGGGTAATAGGAAATGCTCTATTCGCAGCCGCAGCTTTTACAGACGTGTGATGTTACGACTGTCATTGAATGCACCAGGCAACAAAGGAGCGTTTTAGCGACCTTTTAAATTTTAACTTTACGCAAAATAAGGCACTTTCGTGAAAAAATAGCTTCACTCGGTGAATAAGGTGTACCAATAAACAATTTAAAACCATTTTTAAATACCCTATTGTTGGCTTGTAAAAGATCTGACAACCTGTGTTCCAGGGTTTGACTTGCCTAGGCGTCTTTGGTGTCAATTAAATAAATTTCGCACAGGTCACTGAATGTGCAATGCAACCACACTAAGGGGGTCTCTGTGAAGATGCGCTGTGTGACTATGGTGGTATCCAAACCACTGAACACATTGTAATGGACTGTCCAACAAGAAGAAATCTGGAGTAGGGGTATCCACTTAGAAAGTACATCGATGTTTTCATTCGATGTAAAACATTGGAAGCCTGCAATATATGTTTTTCGATGCATCGCTTAAAAACATCGATGTTTTTTCAACATCGAATTCTTTTATTTTTTTCTTAGCTCAACGAATACAAACCAACGATATTCATCGGCAAATGTCGTTTCAATTATCTCTTACCTATTCCTTTAAAATCGCCAAGAGAAAATGTGACAATAGTTTGACATTCATCATTTTCAGCTGAACACAGATTAACAGTATACCAGTAGTGCAGTGCTGTAGCTGTAATGATGTGTTTAATTTCATGCTTTTTTTGTTTATGGCTTTATGACTTGTTGATGTTGAGGTCATTGGAAGCAGGAAAGGACTAGGAGCAAGGAACTGGAAGGAATTCGGCAGAGGCCTTTTGAAGCATTTACCTGGAGTGTTTTGGGAAAGTCATGGAAAACCCAAATCTAGATGCCCAGATGTGGATTCGAACCCCCATCCTCCAGAATGCAAGTCCAGTGTGTTACCTTTCACCCAACATTAAAAAAAAAATTAAGTTTATGATCTTGTGTGTTGGTTAAGTAGTGTTGTATGAGTAAGGTATAACTTTGTGAGTGAAACAGAGACTACAAATTAACAGAAATATTTTATTACCATACCAGACAATTACAATAAAAAACCAGACATTAAATACTAAAATCTAAATCTGCCTAAAATATTAATTTTAAGTATTTAACCACTTAACACCAATCGTGTTTAGGCAAATTTGCAGAAACAAAAGTTCACTGGCAAACAGTAGGAGTGAACCTAAGAAATTGATTTTATTCATCCGCTCGTGCAGACAGCACAGCCAGCCACCAAGAGAAATTCATAATTACCATTGTTATGTCCCGCTAATTGCTCACAGTTGTCAGCACCTGTTAGTGACAGTTGCTTTAAATTGAAATAATTTATTTTAATCTTGAATAAATTTAGTAGTTTTAACATTCATTTCTATTATTTCTGTCATTATTAAACATTGTTTATTTTTTTATTGATTTGATGTTCTTATAAAAAAAAATCAATGCATCAAATAGAAAAATTCTTTGTCAAAACATCGAATCGAACCGATGTATTCTATGATAAACATCAAATGGATACGATGCATTGTTATTTAGTGAATATCCCTAATGTGGGGGCCTTCTCACACTGTATCAAGCAGGCTGGTCCAGCTGCCAGAAGATGGCTTCAATCCCTAGATACAGTTATCTGATTGACCTGTCTTTTTTTGTACTTGGCATACGATAATAAAAATGATAATAATAATAATAATCCTGTCATTGCAACCCCAATAAGTTGCAGGATGAAGTATTTCATCGCACTTGTAAATGATAGTGGGGTTAAGTAAGTTTACCAACAGGTTCAAATGAAATCTGCTCAGTCTGTCTACCTGAGAATCCCAGCCCAATCTACAAATCAATTTTGTAATGCTTTCGTAAGGACTGTGGCAAGAAATCGCAAATGGAGTGGCTCTTCTTTGTACTTTCTCTATAGTGTCAATCAACCTCTTAAGAATCGGATTCCAAATGGCGCAACAGTATTCAATGCAAGGGGACACATTCTTTCTTTTCTTTTATGCTATCTCCTTTATTTGTATATTACAATTTTTCAAAACTCGATCTATGAATAGCAACCTGGAAACAGCTGTATCTACAGCCAAATAGTCTATACTTCTTTTTCAGTTGAACCAGAAAATGCAATTTTTACAGAAATTTTTCACTTTCATAGGTATGAAGGAAAAGGCAAAATGGCATATACATCAGAAAGAGTCATGATGCGAAGAAAAAATGGTCAGGTACTCTTTGAAAATGGGCAAACTTGCGAACTGATAGGGCAAGTTCACGATCCAGACAAGAGTAAGTAAAGTTTAAGAACAGACTGAGTGCCTCTTTTATCTTAGTGTGATTTTTGGACCTTCATTTAATTAGTTTTTGATTTACATTTGATGTCATAATAAAGACTGGATACAAATATGTCTTGGTTTTTATTTTTCAGTGATGGAAAAAGCTATAGTTGCGGTAAATATTTTAATTCTCAACTTTCAACACACTCAAGAGTTTTGTGTCAATTGAAATTGTTTTTACTATTTTTAAAGTGTGCATATTACAATTAATGTGTGCTTAAAAAATGCGTGTGGTAATAATTTAATACAATAAAATTCTGTTTAATTTTTACCTGCAGGATAGTTAATTCCAAATTGGTTTTTGTTACTATTTTTGCCTTATTTTCAGTGTTCCACTACTTTTTTTTCATTTTTTTTTTAATGGTTACTGGAAAAGCTATGTCTAGAATATCTTATACATTTGTAGTCACTGTTAGTTTTTGAATGATTCAATTTTATGGTAATGAACTGTTGTAGAAAGTAGCTGCTACAGGATTTTTAATGTGTAGCATGACATGTTCTGGGTTATTAAAAGTGTGTTAGAGATTTCAGCATGTTTGTTGCAGTCAGTGCTGAGTCTGTCATAGGAAGATACGTTTTGAAGTGTCTCCTCGATTATGCTTCATGAAGACTACATTAACCAATGTCTTGTTTTTTACCCCACCAAATTTGGTGTTTTTTTTTTTTTTTTTTTTTTTTTTTTTTTGTCACCGTTATATGAGATGAGGCAATCCGGACTCCACTCATGTAACAACTCAATTGTTGCTTGGGATGTGTGACAGATGGCACCATCCTGCTGAAACAACAACTCTTAAATGTTTGTTACATTAAAGTGAGGGCACAAAAAATGTTAGGATTTCCATTAACTGTCACAGATTGTCCTGCATCATCTTCAAAGAAATAAGGGCTGAGGATGCCACTCACCCAAAAGCCACCCCAAACCATCACTCCCAGTGGATGCATTTCCCTTTCTTAAAACGTGCAAGGATTTTCTTATCCCCAGATATGGCAGTTATGTTTACTCACACACCCATTTGAGTGGAAATGCACCTTGTTACTAAATATGATTTTGCTCACAAAGCCGTTGTTGTCCTATTGCCACTCAGCAAAATGTCTTTTCATGATCAATCGCTTTCTGGTCCTGTGTTAATTGAATTTTGTAAAGGTGGTAAAGGCGATGATAACAGAGAATTCGCTGTACTGATGAATATCCTAGGCCCATTTCTTGGGAACGGTGATGAATCAACATCATTGGAGTAACAGCACAGTTGCACGAACCATCTCGATGTTTTGCACAGAGCAGTCACGACTTTTCAATTCACTGTTGAACCAGTTTCATTGACTCTGTGAACTGTTGATTCATTCAGTGCTTCATTATGCCCTGGAATTGCGCGATGATGGCTCCCAGTTGCTGCATAACTTTTGTTGTTCTGATAAAAAGTTTTAACAATTAGCACATGATGTGCAGTGCTAAACTTCTCCATAGTTAGAAACACAATTAAGTAGCAGTGTGAGAAATTCAGATTGCATCACCAATCAGAAAGTTTATACCATCCTGAACACAACAAAGTGACCAGCTGATAAAGAACATTAAAACCATATGATTCAAAACCAGCATCCTTTTTGCAACACCCTATTTAAGTGTGTTAGTATTTTGAAGGAGGCTGATAATAGAATATTTTATACAATATTAAATTTCTGTTTATTTGAAAGCTTGCCATATTTTTTCATCATACTTTGTAAAAAAAATTTTTTTCTTGGAGTGAGGATTGTTGGGAGGTGAACATAGAACAAATACAGTGAATTCTGAAGCTGACTTGTAAATGTACTCTAGCACTCCTAATTAATCTGGTCCTTCTGGACAGAGAGAATGCAACTTAATTGGCTACATACCACATCTTTGGATATTCATTCCCTTTTCAGTACTTCATTTTGCCTAGCATTTATATAAACCACCACTTATCTTACACGTGAACACACAAAAAAGACAAGAACACGAATAACATTGAATATTTCAGGTCTTGGCCCTTTGTCAACAGGAGAACATTATGGAAGGTGGGTGCTATAGGAGACCTTCTCACAGAATCTGTGAGAAGTGCTCCTATATCACACCACTTTGATCCCACCAAACACAGAGTATTGCCTTCTTTCCATTGTGATTTGGCCTTGAAGTTGATGTTGACAGTTCACCTGGAGTTACCCATAATCTTTTACGCCTAGGGTTCTCGAAATATATCCACTTTTCATCACCTGTCATAATTCGATGGAGAAACTACTTCCTTTAATACCTTGCAAACAGCATGTCAAAAGTGGTTTTTCGTTTTTCTTGCTCTCTTTCATTCAGTTCTTGTGGATCCCATTTTCCCATCTTCTGGATCTTTCCCCATCACTTTTAAGTATATGGAGCTTCCCATGTTAAATTTAATTGATCTGCGAGTTGTCGTTGCATTTGAGCATCATCCTCGTCCAACAATGCTTGCAACTCACTGTCTTCAAACTTCTTCAGAGCTCTTCCACATTCTTCTTTTCTCATGTCAAAATCGCCAGTTTAGAATTTTTCAAACCACTCAAGACACTGCGATTTATTGAGAGCACACCCACCACCATAAGCTTCGACAAGCATTCGATGCAATTCTGCAGTAGTTTTCTTTAAATGGTAACAGACAAATCAATGATGTCCACAAATCCTAGTTTGTTGGCTCAAAATCTGTCATGTTCAACATTATTAAAAACTACACTGTCATATGAAACTTGTATTGTTGTGAGCTGAAAATCTGTCAGCTATCAACAAAAGAAAGTGTCAACAATGACACAATCTGATGGTTACTGCATTGATAGCTAGAGCTCTCTATCGGGAAATTGTGGTTTCAAATTCAGACTGGTAGACACATTTCAGTACACTTTGTCAGCCATTAGTTTGGCTCAACACATTGATAGTAGTATTTGTGTTTTCTTCCATACTATCCAACATGTTCTTATCTGCTTCTGTTCAGCACAGTGACTTGAAGTTTTTAATGATGCCTTGGTCCATTGACTGCAGTTTTGATGTTGGATTGGCGGGTATTGAATTTTAACTGCTTTCATTTATGGAATATCATTATGAGCCGTACAATTATCAATGAACAGGAGAATTTTTCTTAAGCCATTTTCTTCTCATATTTTATGAACCAGTTTTTGAAAATTTTAGAAGTCAACCATGCTTTTGTATTTGCTTCATATTCCAGTGGTAGCGATTTACATCCCTAGAAACAGCGAGGTTTTTGGCTTTACCAATAACTGATAGTTTGTGTTTCTCTGTACCAGACATACTTGCAGTGAACAGTATAGATAACTGTTCCTTGATAAGTTTCCGATAATACCATTTATCTTTTTTAAAAGTTAGGGTCTTATCAGGAAGACATTAAAAAAAAAAAAACCAGTCCGATTTTGTCGGCATTGAAGATAATTAGAGCACATTTTGGCTTTTTCTTGTAATATTGATCCATTAATACTAATGTTTTGGTTCAGACACTGTTTAAACCTTTTAAATAAACATTTTATCAAGTTGGGAAATTCTGCAATTTGTTGCCCTTTCAGAACAAATTTTGACTGCTTTCATTTTTTTTTCACGATTTCTGATTTTTTTATATTACTATAGTTGACAGAGAACTCATCTGTAAGCCAAATTGATCAGCAAAATCTTTCTCCTTTTTACAGTTCTTTACAACTTTTCTTTCCAACTTTTCAGAGACTCAAAGTTTTCAATTTATGTTTGTTTCACAGCACTCAGTCTTCAATAATCCTTTTTATGCACTGAAATTGCGTGTATGCCAGTAGAACCAAATTAATTCTGCAACATTTAGACTTGCTTCCGTAGAGCTTAAATGGAAGCTACAACAATACACAACAATAAATATCCAAAATGAAACAAAGGGACACCTGGTAAACACATGTTTATGTCAGTCGTAAAAATTGTTAATCCTTTCTTCGAAAAAATTGTGTAAGAAACCTTGTGTGTTGTACACTTGTAAAAATTACTTCTAACAAGGGGCACCTTTGACCTCGAACGCTCAGACCCACATGAAAACATACTTAGAATAACAAACAATCATAAACAAAACAGTGGTGTGTGTCATTTCCATGCAAAACGTTGCATTCTATCTCAAGTAACATTTTAATAGAGAGAAACAAAATAACAAGATATCAATACCACATGAAGGAAATTATACGTAATTCAAAGAAGTCAGTGTACCATTACATTTTCAATCAAAAGGGCCAAAAACTCTCTGCTTAAAGTACTTAATATAGCGCAAAACATGTATATACAGCAGTACCACACACCTGATAGTGCTTATATTAGTCCTCAAAAGTGCAGATGTGGGTTTTTGATGAAGTGCTTAAAACAAAGTGGAAGAGAACAATGTGCACAGCTCACTAAAGCCACGTTATCACATTCCAAATCACTTTCGCATTCACACAGTCCAATATCAAAAGTCACACTAATTACATTTTCAAATGATGTTGGTATGTCAGTGTTATAATCTGGCTTTCGCCAAGCATATTGCAACATAGGATTGTACATATGTGCAGCAAATTGTTTGTAAATCACAGAGTGAAGTTTCATGACAAAATAACGATCATGTATCTTCACTTGTGGTTTGGCACATTGTAGTCTTACAAAATTAGTAGTTCCTTCTGCTTGTAAATGACACACACCATTGTTTTGTTTATGATCACTTGTTATTCTAAACACATTTTCATGCGGTTCCGAGCATTTGAGGTGAAAGGTATACCTTGTAAAAAAATTTTGCTGGAAATATTCTTAAAGTTGGTACCTTACTTCTTTTTTCTTCAAGATATAGAGGTTATTAATTTAAAATCAACGAGTTGTAGACGTAGTAGAATCAAGCATTGATATGTTCAAGATACAGAGGTTATATATTCTCAGAGTTATAGAGGGAAAATACGCAGTAAAATACCTTGTATGGAAATACTGATTATTTCGACTTATCGATGTCTCAGATTTCGATTAATGGAAGGGAAGGGAACAAGTGTTTCTTTGAAGTTGTATAGGTTTTCGACTTGTGGAGGTTCGACTTAACGAGGTTCTGCTGTATTTGAAACTAGAAGATTTCTCTTTCTCATGAAAGCTCTTTTCGCTAGTGCTATTCTGCTTTTAACACCATACCTGCTTCGACCATTAGTTGTGTAATTTTACATCCTAAGTAGAAAAATTCATTTACTTCTTCTTTCACATGCTATCTTTTTTTTATATTTAATCTACCATTACTGTTATCATTTCTACTATATTTCAACACTGTTGTCTTGTTTTGGTTTATATTTAGTCCAAAATTTTCCTTCAGTGTTTTATTCTGTTGTGCTAACAGGATCAGCAAATTAGCAAATTATAGCATACTGATTTATTTCTCTTTGAACACGTGTGCCACATTTCAATTTTTCTTTTACTTCTTTTATTGCTTCCTCTACATACAAATTGAATATTAATGGAAATAGACTACAGACTTGTCTCAGCCACTTTTTAACTGATGTGTGTATCTCATGATTCTCTACTTTTATTACAACTACTTGATTCTTATAAAGATTATAAAGTATTCTTCTATCTTGATCCTTTACACCCGACTTTTTTTTTCAGTTATGAACATCTTGTTCCACTTAACATTATCAAAGCTTTTTCTGCATCAATAAACACCATAAAAGTATCTTTTTGTCATTTTCAATCAAAAACTGTTTTTAGAATAATTTCTAAAATATGATGGTGACATGGTAACACAGAAGGTTTTACTTTAATAATTGCTGTAGCAAAACACAGGTTCTCCTTAGGTGACCAGTGTTTACTGCAGTGGTATCAAAACACATTGCCTGGATTTTCCCAACTGCCCTCCACTTTCCCATTACTGAAAATGCAGCTGAGTAATTTCCCTACTATTTTCAAGCTGAGGAACTCCTTTCAACTGTTCTTCATCCCCACAACTGATAAAAACAAAATAAGAGTTTCAGAAGTCCGTTTTGAACAAACCTAAACTTCAGTACAAATTGATGAGACAATTATTTTTTGGGGATAGAATATATTAATTAACTACACTTAATGAAAATATTTATAAAATTACAAAAATTGTTCAATTTATGCCTTTTATTGCAAATAATACAAAAGTGAAGAAAAAAGTTTTAAAGTAATTAAATCTTTTCTGTTATCGTTTTTTATGCTAAATAACATTAAATCTAAATTTTACCAAAAATTGATGAAAGTTGAAGACAACAAAATTTTATGCAAAATGAGACAAAAATCAGGTTTAGATTGCAAATAGTTTGCACTTTATGAAGGAAAAACTAATTTTTCTGCAAAAATCTCACTTTTTCAAGATTTTAACCTTGCTTATCCATTTTCTTTTTTTATCTGCTTTACGTGTCTCTAACAGCGAGATCTTTAGAGACGAGAAAGGATGGAGGCAAGGAATGGGAAGGAATTCGGCCATGGCCTTTTGAAGGAAGCATCCCGACATTTGCCTGGAGTGATTTGGGAAACCATGGAAAACTCATTTTCTAGTCTATTGGCAACTTTTAGAGATGCTGAATTCCCCCTCCCCCAATATATCTTGTGACCACACTATCATACATCCTTCCATTTAATCTCACTATTCCGAATGAAGACCCAGGAAGAAGCGATAATTCTATATGTAATTTGAGAAAATTGCATGTTCTTGGGATACCCTTTGGGTTTTCAATGCAGTGGCTTCTCATTGCCTTCTTCATCCCCTTACCATTGATCATTTCTCATTCATCCACCATTAGGGGCTATTTCCAACCCCAAGGGCAAGAGGGTGCCCTGGACAGCCCGTCGCTTTTACATTCTCAGAAGGCTGTTGGCAAGCAGTGGGTGACTTCTTATACTGGGAATCATTTAGTTGCCAGAGTCTTCTCCTTTCAAACAGGGTGCACCATGTGAGAGAGAGATTGACAGTTGGTTGGAAGAGGTTAATATAGTCTGTCCCAAACCCTTACACCCCAGACTGTAATAAAACCAAAAAATAACACTGATGACACTCTCTGTACCTTAGAAGAAGCTATGTCAGTCATAAAAAAGAAGTGATGGCATTTTATATCATGATAGCAAATATGGAACCCTGATATATGTGCATTGATGTGTTTAGTAATACTCTGCTAAACATTTGCTTCATTTTTCTATATGTCAGGTTTACCAGAAGGAATAAAACAGCGCTTTGCAAAGGGATTTCCACCCCAATGGAGGGTTGTGCCTACTATGTGGAAATCACATGCAGGTAAATGTAACATACTGTATGCTAGTGTAAATAGGTATTAAATTTCCCTATTTAATATTTTAAACAATACATTTATCTCCACTGTTCTTAGTTTTCAATGTCGTATGTCCTGTGATGCTGGACTGCCTGAAGTGTGATAGCAGCTTGGTGTTCTGAGCCTGTATGTATTATTTTAGCCCATTATTTTGATGGAGGTTACTACCCACAATAGTTTTTTTTCTAACGCAACGCTGACCAAGGTATTCTCAATATTATACAAGGTGCTTTCAGAAAATAATTGAACTTTAAGAAATCATCATCATCAGGCTTAGACCAGTTTGTCCTGCCATTACACATTTTGTTGTGTCCACCTTTCTTCAGTCGACCTACCTTCATTCTTGTTTTGGCTTGTAATTTAGCAGCACGGTTGGTGGTTTGATGTCTCGCATGCATGTTATATGTACCATCAATTTTTTCCTCTTTTTATTTTCTCATCAAAAATGGATTTTGAAGTAATACCATGAGATTATATTTATATCTAAGGGAAAGGTAAAATATACTCACCATTCACTAAAGTTGAAGGAAGGAGGGCAGCAACAACAAAAAACACAATATTTTTGGCTATGTTTTTCTTCAAGAAAATAAAACCAGGTGACTAAGCTGAAGCAGGCATGAACAACACAGCCACATGAGTAGTGGTTTTGACTGTTATGATCAGACTGCAGGGAGTGGGGAGTATCAGTAAAAATGTTAGTCGCATAAAGAAATTAATCGAAATAAAATTAAAAAATGTTAAAAAGACAAAAAGTTGTTTAGAAAATATATATTAAAGGAAGATGAGTATTACCTAAAATTGAGGTCCGGTTACTTTAATGAAGATTTGTGAAAATTTAGAGCTTCATAATTTATGTTCCATTTCCGCTCACTCACTAAGACTTTGTTGGTGTACACTATCTTACATTAGTGACAAGCTCTTTTCACAGAAACATATAGGTAAAGCTTATGATATTATCATGGATTACTTTGGCAAGAAGGGATGCAGATGCATTTGAGTAAAATCCTGTAACATCATATTATAATGGCTTCCACATGGGAGTACTTTGACGGTTCTAATTGTGAGACAGTTATTGATGTCATGAGAGTTGTTTGCTTAAATGGGCAGCAAAATGCTGATACAGAGTTTTGGAGTAAACTATTTGTCTGTGACCATTCATTTGATGGATAAACTGGTTTGTGATGAGGACTATGTAAGAACTGTAGCTTTACTTTCAAAATGTACACCGTCCTGTTGCTGCTCAAGCCATCTCTCACAACTCTCATGACCTCAATAACTATTTCACAGTGAAGGTCATGAGAGTACTCTCTGCAATGACATCTCAATCCATATTTTTCGGTGTTACCAGTATTTTGGTAGCTCAGTCTTTGTTATTGGATCTGAATGTTTTTTTAATATCTGCAGTGAAATTCTGTTTGGCCTTTGTTATGACCCTTCCAGAAGTCAGTGAAATTTTGTATCCAGTCTCATTCAGATATGTGAATGTGAATCAGTCCAAATTATGTTGCAATTCATTGTCTGAGCAACATGTGATTAATAGCTTTGTGTTCGCCATAATAATTCAAGTAACCTGATCTTCTTTAGTTATTGCCCTTTAAGTGCGAGGTCTCTCAGAGTTTGTAGCAATTTTTGCAATGAGCATTTACAGGAACTGTTATGTAACATGAAGTTTTGTGTGATAATAAAGATAAATTTTTCGGAAACATTTCAACTTTTGAAGCAAGCTTACAGATAAGATGGTTTGTATGGTATGCAGTGTCATGCACTGTTTACACAATTTTGAAAATGTTGTTAATCAATTCAAAATGACCCTTACCCCCCGACTGAAGGGCTCATATTCAGAAAATCAAGGTTCTGGTGCATGCAAACTGTTGTCTTACTGTCAGCGAACTGCAAGGAGGTTGGGTTGTTTATGGTTGTGCCATGACTGTTAGCCAAAGATGGACCATGGACTGAGTTTCCTTTGTTGATGACCAAAGAGCAGAGGAACATGAATGGACATTTGTTTCCTGAAACAAGTGAATCTAGACGAAAATTTCATACAAATTATCATAAATATGAGATGAGACATGAGTTTTCAGGTACACTGTTGAGGTGAAAGTTCATTTAGTCAGCTATCAATAGTCAACATTGTAAAAATATTTTGCACTGGTTGTATGAAAAAATTCAGAGAATGAAACCAGAACTGGGCAATAAAATGCATAGTGCTTTCACTATGGCAATGCATCTGTTCACTCAGCCTTGTCAGTTTCCCAGTTTCATGCCAAAAATCAGATGAATGGCTTTCTCCGACCCTTCCACTCCCAAACTCTGTATCCCTCTTACTTTTTTCCTTGTTCAGTATTCTTCTTCTTCTTTTTCTTCTTCTCGTCCCTATCCGTTCCGGATGTCGGCAACCATCTTGGCTGTCTCATCTCGGCTGGTTAGTGCTCGGATTAATTCCGTAGTTGTCATGGAGGTCCATGTTCTCAGATTTTTTAACCAAGAAGTTCTTCTCCTACCAGCACTTCTCTTTCCTGCTATTTACCCTTGGAGAACAGAATGCAGGAGTTCATAACGGCTATTATTCCTCCTGATGTGGCAAAGGTACTGAAGCTTCCGTGTTTTTATGGTGATCAGTATTTCCATATCTTTTTTCACTTTGCAGAGCACTTCAGCATTTGTGGTGTGGTCTGTCCATGGTATTCTCAACATTATTCGATAAAGCTACATTTCAAAAGCTTCTAACCTTTTACTGATAGTTTACGTTAATGTCCAAGTTTCAACGTCATACAGGAAGAAAGAAAACACATAGCAGCGTAGTAGTCTCATAGTCGTGGTAATTGATAAATTACGACTTTTAAAAAGGTTATTCATTTTATTGAAAGTAGCCCTGGCTTTACCAATATGTGAATTTACTTCATCAGGTGGATCCCATTGGCTGTTTACTGTGGTGCCAAGATACATCTACATCTACATCTACATATATACTCTGCAATTCACAAAATTGTGGGTGGCAGAGGGTGCTCAGCACCAAAGCTAATCTCTTTGCTGTGCATTCCAATCCCTAATGGTACGAGGGAAAAAAGAATTCATATAAGAATCAGTCCGGCACCTTATTTCTCTAATTTTATCTTTCCTGTCCTTCCGACTCAAATAGGTTGGTGGAAGAAGTATTTCACCACACTCAAAAGTGAAAGTGGGAGTACGCAGGTTTTCCAATAAGTTTAAATGAAACGTGTGTCGTCTGTCTACCAGAGACTCCCAACCTAATCTACTAATCAGTTCTGTGATGCTTTCATAAGGACTGTAGCAAGCGGTCACGAATCGAGCGGCTCTTCTCTGTACTTTCTCTATACTTTCGATCAACCCCTTATGAAACGGGTCCCAAATGGCACAACAATAATCCAAATGTGGACGCACAAGAGATTTGTACGCTATCTCCTTTGTTTGTTCATTACAATTTTTCAAGGTTCGACCTATGAATCGCAGCCTAGAATTTGCTCTACCTACTAACGAATTAATATGTATGTCCCTTTTAATGTTCCTTTGTGCTGTTACTCCCAAATATTTCATAGAATCGACCATATCAATAACTGAACTGTTTACCTTGTATTTCTGAACAATTGGGTTCTTTTTGTTAGTTATGCTCATTGTCTTGCACTTTTTACAATTTAGCGTAAGTTGCCACTCAGCGCACCAAGCCAAAATAACATCCAGATCAGCCAAGTAAGTAAGATGTTTCCACACGATATTTCGGCGATGTGGAAACATCTTACTTACTCGGCTAGTCTCCCGAGAAGACTACATCCATTCTCAACGCCGAGAAAGACTTCGTTCCTATATAACATCCAGATCGCACTGAATTTCTAAGCAATCGGCCAAATTTCTTACTTCCCTATAAATAACCACATCATCAGCAAGCAATCTAAAAAGGCTTTTCACTTTGTCTCCGAGATTGTTTATAAAAATTAAGAAAAGAAGTGGTCCTATTAGACTTCCTTGAGGTACACCCGATGTAACATCTAGATTAGAAGAACTTTCTCCTTCAACGACAACATACTGCGACCGACCAGTTAGAAAATCCTTTATCCATTCACAAAGCTGATCCGATATACCGTACGCTCGAAGTTTCGCTAAAAGGCGGTTGTGTGGCACAGAGTCAAAGGCTTTCTGGAAATCTAAAAAAATTGCATCTACTTGTGAACCTGTATCGATAACTTTCATTACGTCGTGTGTAAATAGGGCCAGCTGTGTTTCGCATGATCTTTTCTTTCGAAATCCATGTTGATTTGTTGTAAGCAAATTATTATAATCTAGAAAATTCATAATGTTCGAGCATATAATATGCTCCATAACTCTACTACAAACAGATGTTATAGATATGGGACGATAGTTCCCAGGATCACTTCGATCACCTTTTTTGAAAATCAGAGTTACTTGCGCGATTTTCCAGTCTGAAGGTACTTTTTGCTCTTCTAATGATTTACTAAATATATCAGACAGAAATACGATCTGAATATACCTTGATACACATTCAATGATCTTCTGGTTAATTATAATATGGCATTGGGAGTTGTTATTTTTGCCAATGACCATTACTTTTGTCTTGTATGTCAAGTCCGTATTCATGGCTACTTTGTGATACTCTATCTATAAGATATTGTAAGCTTTCCTGACTGTCTGCAAAAATGACTGTGTCATCTGCGTAGCGAATGTTGTTTATCCAGTTTCCATTCAAGAGCACTCCCATCCCCACACCACTCTGATGAACTCTGAGTAAATATTAAATAATAAGGGGGACAGGATACAACCTTGTCTTACACCACGAAGAATTTTTACTTTATCCGTATTTTCTCCCTTCAGTCTCACATGAGCAGACTGGTTCCAGTACATGTTAACAATAATTCTGAGGTCTTTGTCAGCCAAGCCAATACTTTTTAAAATTCTATCATCTTCTGATGTTTTACCCTGTCAAAGGCCTTCTGATAATCTATAAAACAAGCATAGACATCACAATTTATATCTCTGCAGCATTGAAATAGTACTTGGATGCTAAACAGAGCATATCATGTTCCAACTGCATTTCTGAATCCGAATTGTAATACATATTCTTCACAGAGCTTATATATCCTTTGGTGAATTGGAAAGAATTTTAATGTGTGGCTCATAAGGCTGATCGTTCTGTTCAGTATATTATTATTAAA
This sequence comes from Vandiemenella viatica, assembly GCA_031002005.1. Taxonomy (NCBI): domain Eukaryota; kingdom Metazoa; phylum Arthropoda; class Insecta; order Orthoptera; family Morabidae; genus Vandiemenella; species Vandiemenella viatica. The sequence continues at coordinate 9,051,019 of CM061919.1, read as the reverse complement.
AAAACAAATTCAGTTATTTTGTGAACAAACTACTTTGTGTATTTGGATCTTAAGTCTTGCAGTCTGTGTTTTAGAATTGTAAGTGCTCAGTGTTAATTTTTTTTGTATAATTTTTGAGGTAGAACTTCTCAGTATGTTTTAAGGTGAACATGTTTAAAAACCGTACTCATGATGGCTGCACCCAGCATTGTGCCAATTCATCTGCTCAGTTTTAGTTTTTTCATATGTCTTCTTATAATTTTTTCCTCTGTCGATTAACACTGTTACTTTAATACTCTTTTGGTTTTTAAATTTGTTTTCATGTTTGGTGTTAGTGTTGTGTGTTTCATATATTGTGCTGATCATGCCTGTATGTTGAAGTAGTAACATAGAAAAAATTAAAAGAAAATGATAAGTTTTCAGTAAGATTATTTTAGATGAAACAGATCTTGTAACAAACTACAAATCAACAGGACACCTGTTGTGCTGAGGAAGAAATCATCACCTAACGGAATGAATATAGAAAAATAGTAAAAATGCAAAGAGTTTATATGTATAATGAGGTGTTAGACTAGCTGCTTCTGTTTCTGTTGCTTAGGAATGAGTTGTATTGTAATACTTCCCATCTGAGGACTGTTACTTAGAATACCAGAGCTACAGGGTTGGTTGACGGTGGGGTTGTTACTGATCTATTACGAATATGTTCATATGAAGTGGTAATTCTTGGATTGTGCTATGAAATAATGGTGTTGTATATAGAATGAAATGAATAATGGAAGATAATGATGGTGAAAAATCTTGTCAGTTGAATATTTTAAATAGGTCAGGGGAATTATACATTGGGAATGCAAATATATAATTGGAGGAATGTGAAAAATGAATATGTAAGTAATTTACTGTAAGGTAAGACTTTAGAGGGAAGGGTAATAGAGAGAATTCAGATGAGGATGGAAGTTTGGTAAACTGTATGTTGATAATACTGTTAGGAAATAGTTCTGGAACATCTAATTCATTGATCTTCTAGACCAGAGGTACACAAACTTATTTTTCTCATAGACCACTTTCAAAATTTTGCTGGTTCCGGTGGACCCCCTGAAGCTACATTTCTACCATATTCCCAACCTAGTTAAATCTTCATATTTTCGTCAAATGGCAAGATCTAACTATGAAAATTTGCATTGCGGCTGAGTTCCAACCACGCACCTATTAACAGTTTTCGAAAAAGAAGTAATAAATCGACTGGTTAATTAATTAATTGATTGCGCTAAGAGTGGTTGTCAAAAAACATCTCACAGCACAAGAAACCAATTAATTCTCACTATTTTTTTTTTTTTAAGAAAGCAATAGAGTATATTTTCTTGTGTTGTATATATTTAATTGAATAAATTTGTAATTTATTACACTTTTACTTGTTATAACAGTCTGACATAATATAATTAAAATTAAACATTAATTACGTAACTTCTACAATGGCAATTAAAAAATAGTCATAATTTTAATGGGAGGGATGTAATTGATGAATTATCAATATTTGGCTTCAGTTTTGTTAGGAATAACTGCAAATCCCCCCGTTATGTAATATTCAATCTGCTCCTTTTTTTGTTAAAAGGTTTGTTATTACACTAAAACCTTTTTCGACGAGATATGACAAGGGAAACGCTATCAAAAACTTTTCCGCAATTCTCCACAGTCCAGGATATTTTTCGGGTATTTCTGCCTGCAGCCAAAATATTTGATACCCTCTTTTAAATTTCACCTTCAGCTCCTCATTAGTACTAAGTTCAAGTAGCTCCTCTTGCAATATCACATTCTCTAGTTCCGTTTCATCAAATGGATTCATGATCCAAGGTGGTATTTCCATCGTCAGAATATCTTCAAACCTGATTTTCAAGTCATCGTGCAGGGCAATTAAATGTTGAACATATGTCTGAATAACTTCATCAAGACATTCTACCTGTGACAAGTTTGGGATCTGGGAAAATTCGCGCTGACTAATATTTTGAATCATAAATTTCAATTTTCCAAGAAAAGCTGAAATTATACCCTTTGTTTTTATTAAATTGAGGCTGTCCCCTTGTAAATGTAAGTTAATGTCATTAATTTTTTTTTAATAAATCTGTCAAATACGCGATGTCTGCTTTGAAATTAATCAAGTTTTCTCTTAACTCTGGATCTTTATATTCCAGAAACTCTAAAACTGTTCCAAAAAGTGAGTAAAATCTTGTTAAACATGCACCTTTCGACAACCAGCGTACTTCCGTATGTAACAGCAGTCGTTGAAAGTCATCATTTTCATCGCACAATTGTGCAAATAAATGCGTATTCAAAGCATTGCTTCTTATTTTGTGAACTGCATTAATCACAAATTGAAGCGATTGGTGTAATCTATTACTCAAATTTTTCGCTATTAAGTGTTGTTAGTGGATGACACAGTGAATCGCAGTTACCTCTGGTATAATTCTTTTAAGACGATATCGCCCGACCATGGCAAGAGCTCCATCTGTTGCCACAGAAATAATGTTTGTTAATAAAATCGATTTTCCTTAAAAAAAATTACTCAGGACATTGAATATTGATTCACCTTTAGTATCTGTTTTCAAAGTTTGCGGGAATAGTAGCTCTTCATGAACTTCCCGGTCCATAACAAATTGAACATATGCCAATAATAATGCTTCATTTTCAGGTAAAGTTGACTCGTCCAGTTGAATGGAAAAATGAGTTGTTTGCAGGTAATTACACAAGAAACTTTCAACATCAGAGCTCATTTCATCAATACGTCTTTGTACAGTGTTGTTACTCAAAGAAATTCGTTTGAGTGTGTCAAATGGAGATTTGTGCAAAACAGTTTTTAAAACCTCTTCAACACAGGGTAAAATTAACTGTTCTCCAATGGTGTGCGGTTTTCCAGATTTCGCTGTAAGTAATGAGATATTGTAAGATGCCCTCAAGCCATCATTGTTACTTTCAGACGTTGAAGCGAACATACTGTGCACGGTGGGTCTCTTTTCATATTTTTTCTTCAATCTTTGAGAATATTTCAAATCTTTATTTATTTTATCAGGATGACACCTTCTTAGATGATCTTCGAGTTTCGATGGTTTCAGAGAGTCGTTGCTCAAAACTTTGTTGTATAAAAGGCACATAGGCAATCGCTTGTCTGCCTGTGATGGAAGAAAACCAAATTTTAAATAATCAACACTGTACTGTCGACATTTCTTCTTAGATTCAGCCATGTTTTGTATAAGTTACCAACCTGTAAATAAAAAAACTTTGTTTTAGTAATTTTAAGGCGGTCTTACATAACAGGATATAGAATTTTAAGAGAATAGGATTAATTAATTATTGCAATAAAATATACAAAGTACCGGCGGCAAACTGATTCTAATTATTATTTAATAAAATAATTAAAAATTAAAAAAACACCCGATACAAAAAGATCATAAGGATTGATTTCGCATATTCTGACGAGGTCGTCAACTTACCCCGAGTGACAATGTTAGAAATTTTCCATTATTGCGGCAGATTAAAAAAGAATAAGATACAAATACATAACCTTGATGAAAAGCACATTGCTCAAGCTACTCGTGTATGACAAAGAATAAAACATTATCTTACCAGTTAGTCTGCGAATTCTTAATTCAGAGATGTACAAAATTACAGCACATCACAGAGAAATCTCGATCAGCCTGTAGCGAGGAACAACATGGCATGAGCAAATGAGTAAGGTTTATCCTTGGCATTCGTATTTATATTGGTAAAGAATCACACAAGTTCATACAAGATTGCTAGAAGGACACACGCACCGCAAGTCGTATTTCGTCCGTTTGCACGTCTATAAAAGCGTTCGCTGCCCGCCGCCACGGTGTTTTGCAAGTCTCGACATGTTGTATTGAATATGAAATATACAAGTTTTTACCAGAACGCTTGTTTAGATGTGCAAACGGAATATACAAGTTTTTACAAGTAATAGTCGCTGAGCTTCTTAAAATATTATCTGCCTACATAGATAGGTGAAGTCAAACCTACATTTTTTTACTATCGAAGTTCTTTACTATCGAAACCAGATACATTTTCGTGGATCCCCGCTATTGAATCGTGAACCCCCATTTTTTTATCACGCCAACATAGACCCCCGTTGAGTCTCCCGTGGACCCCTGGGGGTCCACCTGGACCACTTTGGGAATCAATGCTCTAGACAGTAGAACATATTCTGGATCTATATATTTGCATATGTCTTGTAAAGCTTGCCATTTTTCCATTCTTTTTGTATAGAGGCATTTATTTAAAATCGGTCATTTTTTACTTGAGTTTAATTTCAGTCTGTTTTGAATTTAAATTTTATTGCTAAAAGGTTCTTCTACTTCCTGAATTTAATTATGTTTAAAAAATAGCTTCTGCAATGAAAATATTTTACTTTACTAATTTTTGTGTGTTTGAACAGGCAGTAACATTCCATCACAGGCAGAACAGCTTCCTGATGAAGTTTTGAATAGTAAGAGTATTACAAAGACATCAAGGGGTCGCATTGTAGTACCTCCTGTCAAACATTGGCTTGGTAAGTGTTTGACATTTACTTATTCTAGTTAGATATGAACAAATATTATCGTCTTAGTTAAGTTAACAAGCCACTTATCTTCCAACAAGTGATGAGAATTTGATGAATAATTTGGCCTTATCAAGTTGGGGTAGAGAAATGGCGTTTGACTGTTTTATCAGCATCTATTCTTTCCACTTTAATAATAGAAATAAATTTTAAAGTTTTGGGGGTTTTAATACTGTTATGTGAATCTTAGAGAGATGAGGGCCCTGAGACCTCAAAAACACCAAGGATCATAACTCTCCCAGCTGACAAGATCTTAACTAGTGCAGTCATGGATTCAAGAAACTATGAGGGTGAAGCCCTTATAAAACTCTCTTGACATTTCTCCATATCAACCCCACACCTAGACTCCACCAACTAGATATCCGCTCATTCTTCAAACTACAATGTCCCTTGGAAAGTTTCTTACCCTATTCTATTTCCTTCCTTTCTTCTGTGGACCCTTACGCTGTACCTACCGCAAAAAGTTCATCAGGCGGGCAATTCTTAAAAACCTTTAGCGGTACCCTGTAGGTCAGCGACGCAGTGCATTTCTGACTTCTTGGAACAACTAACACTGTTTTCCCATTCCCACCATATGTCAGACATAGTCTCCAGTAGGGAATATGCATGCAATTCAAATATACATTTAGTACTTTTATTTGGAAGCCTTATTTCGGTAGAATTACCACTACAGTGATTTTTTATATTTATTCACTTTTTATTTATTGATTTTAATTAATCAAAAGTGTTAAAAATACAATGGAAATGTGACTTCACAAAACGCTATGCTATTGGTTTAATCAAAGCGTGACGACAAAGTACTCGTTAATATTGTAAACAAAGGCTTAGTTACTGGGCATTTTTATAATTTTGTGATTGTGTTTAAGTTTTATCGTAAATTATATGCATAACTCGTGAAATATTGTATGCTTGTGAGAATACTAATACAGTAAATAGTGAAAGGAAGCAGTTTTGTAAAATAATCTCCCAAAAAATGATGTTTTCATGATAATGTATTTTGCATCAAATTCAGATTCTACAGTCGCTGGCATTGGAGGAGCAAAAGCTGCAAGGAAATTAAGTGTGAGATATTTGAAGTATTAATTTTTTTATGCTTTTAGTGTGTTAATTACATATTAGATTCACATAATGTGAATCAAGGGACACATTGGAGTATCCGACAATGAAATTGCTGGCAATGGGAAATATGCATGTAATTCAAAGTAGGTCTAGTAGGTTAGCACATTTTGTGGTTCAGGTAAGACACAAGGAATTACATTGCACATTGTTTTATAACAATTTTATTAAGTTTATCAACTGCAAAGAAATGACTTACTAGAAAATACCGTTCATCCTGTCATTTTTGACAAGCTTTGAAGCTAGAAACTTAGCAGAAAAGCATTTTTTCTAGAAAATTGTTGTTTCGAAATGAAATCCGCACGTGTGTACCACCTGATTGTGTTTTCACAATACATTCCAGAGGTACGAGGTGGTACCCAAAAATAACCGGAATAGCATTGCCGTGGGCAGAGCTTGTGTAGTATGCGTTTCTGCCACTAGGAGTTTCTAGTGCAACTCATTGACATTTAGTGTCACCTGTGTTGTCGACGTAGCTTGTGCTGTTAATCTGCAGTGATTGTTTTTGCTAGCACTGTTTTGTTATTGTTTCGTTTTTGATGGTGGAAAGTTTAAGTGAACAATGTGCAGCTGTGAAATTTTGTTTTCTATTCAGTAAAAATGCTGCTGAAACTATTTTATTGTTGAAAACAACTTAAAAAGATGATGATATCGGAGAAACTAGAGTATACGAGTGGTTCGTTCGTTTGAAGAATGGTGACATGTCAATTGATGACAAACCTCGTTCTGACAGACAATTGATTAACTGTCTGAAATTAGTGGGTTATTTTGGAGCGAATTTTAACCGAAGATTTGGGAATGAAAAGGGTTGCTGCCAAGTTTGTTCCTCGGGCTCTGACACAGTCAAAAAGAACGTCGATTTGAAACATGTTGTGCTTTGAAACAACAGCTTGAAATTGATCCAGATTTTCTGTCAAAGGTCGTTACTAGTGATGAGTCATCGTGCTATGGCTATGACCCAGAAACAAAACAGCAGTCAAGCCAATGGAAGATGTTATTGTCACCCTGTCAAAAAAAAAAATGCTGTCAAGTCAAATCAAACATAAAAACAATGTTCAAGGTTCCTCTACCCCACACACCTTACTCGCCTGACCCGGCTCCGTGCATCTTTTCCACGCATAAAAAGGGACATGAAAGGACACTGATTTGACAACATTGAAGAGGTCAAGAAAAAAACAGAGGAGCTGTCAGCCATTTTTAAAGATGACTACCGAAAATGTTTTGAACAGTGGAAGCCCCGGTGGGAAAAATGTATTAGTTGTAATGGAGAGTATTTTGAAGGGGATAAGGTTGTTTTTGTAAAAAAAATGTTGTTTTTAAAAAATAATTACCCCACCAAAGTCTACATCCTTACATAATTTTTTCACGTTTTGTTAACACTTTAAGGACCAGCAGCTTAGGTACATTCTTGGCCCAGAAAATCAGCCATTTATGGCATTCTTTAAAATGTCACTGACATGTTTATATTTGACTTATTTTAAAGAGAAACTCATATAATAAAAGAACAATCTTCAAGGGTTTTTTTTTTTACATATTTATTTTAATTCTCTTAGTTGGTAACAACAATATTAATGACATACACAATAGGTATAATATTTGTTTCATGAAAAAATTATGTTTTCAGTTTTTGTATTATTTCACAGTATTATTTCAGTGTGGAAGATTTTGAAGCATTCTGGCATGCTGAGAGGTATATTGCAGTCAGGGCAACACCAACTCGTTTCCTTTCTACCTGCTCTACCACTAGATTTTTTTGTTTTCTCAGAACAAACTCTTGTTGGACGCTCCTTCTTCTCAGTGGCTGGAATTTTTTCTGGGAAGTGTCGTCCCAGAAGTCTGTTGCTGTGATTTGATCCAGGAACACCTTCTTGTGTCAGTATTGTATCTTTCTCAATAAGTCCTTCACCAATTTGACGCAGAAATGTGGAGAATAGTTACACGCAGCTCCAGTACAGTAGCCGGCCCGCTTCCCGGTAGGAAACAGGCCTGTTCGGACGCGACCTGTTCAAAATAGTCTTGTTGTCTGACCTATGCTCGGGCTCGGTCGCCAAAGTGTTAATAAGTTTCTAGTCTTGGTGTTTTTTGAGTTGAAATAGGTATTATTTTTTACTTTATTTCATGTTCCGTTCTTCTATAGTTGTATGTAATCAAGAAGTTTTTTAATTGAAAAAGTAACATGGAGGAGATCGATTTTTTTCTTTTTTTTATGATTGATGTTTTTAATTCCGTGAAATAGTGGAGAGTAATTGGTTGAAAATAAAATAACAGATTCGTCTCCTAACCAGATTTCAATGGCCATTGGCAAGGCACATTAGGAAGGAATTGTTAAAATATTGGCCAAAATTGCATTTATTGTATCGTTAGAAGTGATGAAATTTTTTAAATCATGCTCAGCAATTTCTACAGATCAAAATAAATAAAAATATCTGATACTGCCGGGATTTAAACTTGGGTCAGAAAATTAGGAATCGGACACCTTACCGCCTACACCATGCTGAGTCTGGTAATATATGCCAAATATTATAATTTAAAGACTTAGTCTCATTTAAAGAAACAACGGTACCATGGACATATAATTATCATCCAGTTCAATCATTACATGATGTGGCCTCTTAAAGTTATGAGTTCAGATTAACATATACCCTTCAACATTTATTCACGCGATTGAAATCCCTTTTTAAAATTTCTGATGGTCTCCTTTGTGGGCTTTAAAATTTAAATATTCATAACAATGTTTATTTTTCCATATTTTTATACTGAATACATTAAACGGACTCCAAATAATAATACAACGGTATTCTCTTACAGTATTATCCTTGATATAAATTCTTCTCGGGTTTGCCGCCAAATCACATTTTCTACTGTCGAGCTTTCGGCGACTTTCACTGCCGCCATCATCAGGTCTGTTGTGTCTGAAGGAACAACAAAAACTGGATTGAATAGCAGAACTGAACCAGACAGGAACGTTGTCGACTTCCGATTGGCTGACTCCAATGACGTAACCATTCCTTTACTGCGATTGGTCGGTTGCGGAACCAGGCGTACATATACACCAGCGTTGTACTGATAGTTGGCTCCACAGCGAAACCAAAGCCGAGGTTGTTAAAAATAGAAAGACGATGGATTACCTACGTCAATGTTCGCATAACGTCACTGTTCATATTGAATCACCGTTTACATTATTCACCACTATTAATCATGATGTTAAATTCGATAATCCTTAGGGAGCCAAGCGGTATTCTGATTGGCTGACACAATAACTGTCCTCATAGCGTCATCGTTCACATTATTCTCACACAGAAAAATCCAAAGACTTCTTTAATGAAAGACCCCACATTATATATTCTTAAAACATTTACTATCATTAATTATGATGTTTAACTCGATAAATGCATAGAGAGCCATGCGGTCTTCCGATTGGCTGACTATAACGCCGGTTCTGTAATACTTGTCTGTGATTGGTCGGCTACAGATTCAGCTGTAGATGTAGTCGGACCGATACGCCGTGTTCCACTCTCCACTCTCCTATCGTCCGTCAGCGAGACACTTGGTTGTTTAAGAATGGAAAAAACTGGCTTCCATGCGTCACTGAGCCATACACCCAAGTCCCTGTTCATATTATTATTATTCAGGCGTATCTCAATCGCCTCTTTAATCACAGATTCCCAGAAGAAGGAACACTTGGCTAAAATTCTCACCTTATCGAAATCCATACTGTGACCATTTTCGATCACGTGTTGTGCCACAGCAGACTTTTCTAGTTGGAACAACCGGATGTTGCGTTGGTGTTCAGTCACACGGGCCTGGATAGTGCGGATAGTTTGACCAATATAACTCTTACCACATTCTGCACGGTATGCTGTACACTCCTGGTGTTTTTAAACCCAAATCATCCTTCACAGGACGCAGCAAATCCCGTATTTTGGCAGGAGGGCGGAAAATGCACTTGATTCCATATCGTTTTAAAATCCTGCCGATTTTCCCAGAGATGCTACCTGCATACGGGATGAAGGCAAGATCTTTAGGCTGTTCTTCTTCCTCAATATTACGTATATCTGCCTTTTTCTTTCGAAATGCCCGTTCTATCATTGGGATCGGGTATCCATACCGCATGAAGGTATGGCGGAGATGTTCGAGTTCGTCTTGCAGATTGTCAGCGTCTGAAATTGACTTTGCTCTGTGTACAAGCGTGTATAACACCGTGTTCTTCTGCGCCGGATGGTGGAAACTATCGGCATGTAAATAACGGTCCGTGTGTGTTATTTTCCTGTACACACTATGTGACAGGGTACCATCAGGTCTCCGCTGGATTAAAATATCTAGAAAAGGCAATCTACCATCTTTCTCTAGCTCCACAGTGAATCTGATGTTTTCATGAATGCTATTGAGATGGTCCATGAATTCATAAAGACCCTGGATCCCATGGGGCCAAACAACAAATGTATCGTCCACATAACGATAGAAGTATGTTGGTTTGAGGACGGAGGTTTCAATCGCTCGATCTTCAAAGTGTTCCATAAACAGGTCGGCTACTACAGGAGATAATGGAGACCCCATTGCCACACCATCAGTCTGTTCATAAAAACTCCCACCATAGGTAAAATAAGTAGAAGTTAGGACTAGTTCGAACAGATCCACCAAGGTAGGTTCAAAAAGACCTTGTAACAGCTGCAGTGTGTCTCTCAAAGGAACCTTAGTGAAGAGCGAGACAACATCAAAGCTGACCATAATATCAGACTCTGACAACCGCATCTTTCGGAGGGTATCGACAAACTGTGTCGAGTTTTTAACATGGTGCGGACAATTACCTACGAAAGGTCTAAGCATCTTAGACAAATACTTGGCCAAGTTATATGTGGGACTACCAATAGTACTTACAATAGGTCGTAAAGGCACATCCTCCTTGTGTATCTTTGGCAGGCCGTAAAGTCTAGGTGGTCTGGCTGCACGAGGTCGAAGGTACTTGACGACATCAGGCGTAAATCCGGCCTTCTTAACAAGAGCTGACACTTTCCTCTCAACTCTGGAAGTAGGGTCACCATTAAGGGGCTTATAAGCGGTGTCATCAAGCATATTTTGTATTTTGGATTCATACATATCAGATGTAAGTAAGACTGTGGCATGCCCTTTGTCCGCAGGTAACACAACCACTTCTTCGTTCCGACGCAACGCACGGAGAGCGAAGTGTTCGGATTTTGTGATATTGGGCCTAGGTGGTTTGGCTTTCTCCAGAACTCTGCACGTTTCCCTTCGGACTTCTTCAGCCGGATCCCCAGGAAGCTTTCTAGCAACTATTTCAACTTCACAGACAATATCCTTTACAGGAACCTTATGAGGGGTAGGGGCAAAGTTTAACCCTTTGGATAAAACTTTCTCAGTTTCTTCATCCAGCTGTGTACCAGTGAGGTTTACTACCGCACGTTTGAAAGTTTCATCTTTAGAAGGCCAGTGTGCCTGCGATAGACGATTGAACTTGGAAATTTGTCTTGCCGAAGTTCTGTCAAACTCCATGCTACCTTGTGCAGAAGTAGTGGCATCCACCCATTCCCAAGAGGTCGGAGACAGTTTGGCTGCAAGCTCCAGATGGCAGTGAAATAATTCTTGTGCGTTACAGTTAAGCTCAAACCGCGTGTGACGAATGCGTTCTCGAAGGAGCGCAAATCCGGCGCGACGCAAAATACGGTTAGCTTTAGTGCTAGCAATGCAATGGCCAACCAGACAAAAACGAGGTAAAATGTTGGAATCCCGACATCTCAATAAGAAAGTCAAGGAACACAGAAGTCTGGCTTTCTTCCTCCGTAACTTTTCCAGATGTCTTACTTGTTTGTACATATCCTCCCCGTAGAGGTATTTAATATGAGATATTAGTCTTTCTCGGCTATCGCAGGCACACTGGCCTTCTAAAGATGAAACTTTCAAACGTGCGGTAGTAAACCTCACTGGTACACATCTGGATGAAGCAACTGAGAAAGTTTTATCCAAAGGGTTAAACTTTGCCCCTACCCCTCATAAGGTTCCTGTAAAGGATATTGTCTATGCAGTTGAAATAGTTGCTAGAAAGCTTCCTGGGGATGCGGCTGAAGAAGTCCGAAGGGAAACGTGCAGAGTTCTGGAGAAAGCCAAACCACCTAGGCCCAATATCACAAAATCCGAAAGCTTCGCTCTCCGTGCGTTGCGTCGGAACGAAGAAGTGGTTGTGTTACCTGCGGACAAAGGGAATGCCACAGTCTTGCTTACATCTGATATGTATGAATCCAAAATACAAAATATGCTTGATGACACCGCTTATAAGCCCCTTAATGGTGACCCTACTTCCAGAGTTGAGAGGAAAGTGTCAGCTCTTGTTAAGAAGGCCGGATTTACGCCTGATGTCGTCAAGTACCTTCGACCTCGTGCAGCCAGACCACCTAGACTTTACGGCCTGCCAAAGATACACAAGGAGGATGTGCCTTTACGACCTATTGTAAGTACTATTGGTAGTCCCACATATAACTTGGCCAAGTATTTGTCTAAGATGCTTAGACCTTTTGTAGGTAATTGTCCGCACCATGTTAAAAACTCGACACAGTTTGTCGATACGCTCCGAAAGATGCGGTTGTCAGAGTCTGATATTATGGTCAGCTTTGATGTTGTCTCGCTCTTCACTAAGGTTCCTTTGAGAGACACACTGCAGCTGTTACAAGGTCTTTTTGAACCTACCTTGGTGGATCTGTTCGAACTAGTCCTAACTTCTACTTATTTTACCTATGGTGGGAGTTTTTATGAACAGACTGATGGTGTGGCAATGGGGTCTCCATTATCTCCTGTAGTAGCCGACCTGTTTATGGAACACTTTGAAGATCGAGCGATTGAAACCTCCGTCCTCAAACCAACATACTTCTATCGTTATGTGGACGATACATTTGTTGTTTGGCCCCATGGGATCCAGGGTCTTTATGAATTCATGGACCATCTCAATAGCATTCATGAAAACATCAGATTCACTGTGGAGCTAGAGAAAGATGGTAGATTGCCTTTTCTAGATATTTTAATCCAGCGGAGACCTGATGGTACCCTGTCACATAGTGTGTACAGGAAAATAACACACACGGACCGTTATTTACATGCCGATAGTTTCCACCATCCGGCGCAGAAGAACACGGTATTATACACGCTTGTACACAGAGCAAAGGCAATTTCAGACGCTGACAATCTGCAAGACGAACTCGAACATCTCCGCCATACCTTCATGCGGAATGGATACCCGATCCCAATGATAGAACGGGCATTTCGAAAGAAAAAGGCAGATATACGTAATATTGAGGAAGAAGAACAGCCTAAAGATCTTGCCTTCATCCCGTATGCAGGTAGCATCTCTGGGAAAATCGGCAGGATTTTAAAACGATATGGAATCAAGTGCATTTTCCGCCCTCCTGCCAAAATACGGGATTTGCTGCGTCCTGTGAAGGATGATTTGGGTTTAAAAACACCAGGAGTGTACAGCATACCGTGCCAATGTGGTAAGAGTTATATTGGTCAAACTATCCGCACTATCCAGGCCCGTGTGACTGAACACCAACGCAACATCCGGTTGTTCCAACTAGAAAAGTCTGCTGTGGCACAACACGTGATCGAAAATGGTCACAGTATGGATTTCGATAAGGTGAGAATTTTAGCCAAGTGTTCCTTCTTCTGGGAATCTGTGATTAAAGAGGCGATTGAGATACGCCTGAATAATAATAATATGAACAGGGACTTGGGTGTATGGCTCAGTGACGCATGGAAGCCAGTTTTTTCCATTCTTAAACAACCAAGTGTCTCGCTGACGGACGATAGGAGAGTGGAGAGTGGAACACGGCGTATCGGTCCGACTACATCTACAGCTGAATCTGTAGCCGACCAATCACAGACAAGTATTACAGAACCGGCGTTATAGTCAGCCAATCGGAAGACCGCATGGCTCTCTATGCATTTATCGAGTTAAACATCATAATTAATGATAGTAAATGTTTTTAAGAATATATATAATGTGGGGTCTTTCATTAAAGAAGTCTTTGGATTTTTCTGTGTGAGAATAATGTGAACGATGACGCTATGAGGACAGTTATTGTGTCAGCCAATCAGAATACCGCTTGGCTCCCTAAGGATTATCGAATTTAACATCATGATTAATAGTGGTGAATAATGTAAACGGTGATTCAATATGAACAGTGACGTTATGCGAACATTGACGTAGGTAATCCATCGTCTTTCTATTTTTAACAACCTCGGCTTTGGTTTCGCTGTGGAGCCAACTATCAGTACAACGCTGGTGTATATGTACGCCTGGTTCCGCAACCGACCAATCGCAGTAAAGGAATGGTTACGTCATTGGAGTCAGCCAATCGGAAGTCGACAACGTTCCTGTCTGGTTCAGTTCCGCTATTCAATCCAGTTTTTGTTGTTCCTTCAGACACAACAGACCTGATGATGGCGGCAGTGAAAGTCGCCGAAAGCTCGACAGTAGAAAATGTGATTCGGCGGCAAACCCGAGAAGAATTTATATCGAAGATACGCCGAGAAAGACTAATATCTCATAGTATTATCCTTCTTCTCTCTGCCATGAAAAACCGCTCTTGGCAACCAAACAACCAAAGATGTTCCGTCGCCCCAACATCCACGCTGCTATATAACTCTTCTCAAATTAAAACTGTATCACAAGCATAGATCATATTTTAAAAAAATATATTTAAATGTACATACAAAGTAAGGAAACTTCGTTTACATAAGGTCCCTCAAATACATCAAAACACTTTTTTTTATCTCGGCATTTACACTACTAGATTTTACATGGGTTCTGACCAGTACTAGTTCACCTATCTGAAACTCTAATTTTCTAGCACGCCGATTATATATCTGATTCTAAAAGATCCTCTTCCACTTCTTGTTTAAACTATCTTTTCCCTTTTCCCTTTGTTGCTTCATCTTCCATATACTCTCGGCTACCCTTCTTCCTTTCGTATTTTAGAATGTTGCGGCCCTCATTATTTATATCAAATCCTCTCTTCTTCTTCACTTTGCCTCTCGTTGATTCTTCTTTTTCATCTTCACAAACCTTTTGTCTCTTTATGAGAAAGCATTTTGCACTATCTCCTTCTCCACTACTTATCTCTTCATCACTTTCTACCTCTTCTTTGGTATCTTCATAAATCTTCTCATCTTCAGTTTAATCGTTCACTTCAGTTTCCAAACCATAATTTCTGTCATCATTTCTAGTAGAAATAATAAACGTTTCATCTTTCCTTTCCGTCTCATCTTCTGTATTTTCCACGTTACTGTCCCATTGATCCATTCTCGCCACGTTAATTATCTCATCTTCTTCCACTATATCCTTCCGAACATAGCTAATTTCATTTTTCTCCTCTATCTGCCGAAGACATTCCCACCGTTTCACTGGTCTACTATTCTCCCACATCGCATTGTTTTCTTCATCGTCATCTTACCAATTTTCACAGTTTTCTTCTCTCCCCTGCTCCTCAAATTCCATACTTAACTTGTCTTCGCAGGACCTTCTTACTTGTTTAATCCAGCGATCAATTTCGTCTTCTCTTCCTTCTTCACACAGTCGTAACGTTTGTTGTTGATTATTACTAAAGATTTCCATCTTCAGTTCCATCTTCTTCTGTCCTTGCAGAATCATTGCTAGCATTTTTTCCACGGATAATTTTTTCGATGAAGCTGGTTACTGGGACGTCATGAAAAACACCAGAATTATCCTCTTCAAGTTCTAATCGATCATGATACTCATAACCTGGACCTAAATCACTATCTACATTTCCTGAAACCCTTTAATTTTTGCATTTTGATCATGCACATCAGTATCTACAAGATCTCTGGTTGATTTTAAAGCTTCACCCTCCATTATACAGGGTGATTCAAAAAGAATACCACAACTTTAAAAATGTGTATTTAATGAAAGAAACATAATATAACCTTCTGTTATACATCATTACAAAGAGTATTTAAAAAGGTTTTTTTTCACTCAAAAACAAGTTCAGAGATGTTCAATATGGCCCCCTCCAGACACTCGAGCAATATCAACCCGATACTCCAACTCGTTCCACACTCTCTGTAGCATATCAGGCGTAACAGTTTGGATAGCTGCTGTTATTTCTCGTTTCAAATCATCAATGGTGGCTGGAAGAGGTGGCCAAAACACCATATCCTTAACATACCCCCATAAGAAAAATCGCAGGGGGTAAGATCAGGGCTTCTTAGAGGCCAGTGATGAAGTGCTCTGTCACGGGCTGCCTGGCGGCCGATCCATCGCCTCGGGTAGTTGACGTTCAGGTAGGTACGGACAGATAAGTGCCAATGTGGTGGCGCTCCATCCTGCTGAAATATAAATTGTTGTGCTTCTTGTTGGAGCTGAGGGAACAGCCAATTCTCTAACATCTCCAGATATTGTAGTCCAGTAGCACCTTCGAAGAAAAAGGGACCAAAAACTTTATCGGCTGAAATGGTACAGAAAACGTTCACCTTAGGCGAGTCACGTTCATACTGAGTTGTTTCCCGCGGATTCTCAGTGCCCCATATACGGACATTGTGACGGTTGACTTTCCCGTTAGTGTGGAAAGTTGCTTCATCACTAAACACAATCTTTGAAACGAAAGATTCATCTGTTTCCATTTGAGCAAGGATAAAATCACAGAAATCGAATCTTTTAATCTTATCAGCTGCAGACAGTGCTTGAACCAATTTCAGACGATAAGGTTTCATAACTAACCTTTTTCATAGGACTCTCCATACAGTTGATTGTGGAATTTGCAGCTCTCTGCTAGCTCTGCGGGTCGATTTTCCTGGGCTGCAAACAAATGCTTGCTGGATGCGTGCTACATTTTCATCACTCGTTCTCGGCCGTCCACAACTTTTCCCTTTGCACAAACACCCATTCTCTGTAAACTGTTTATACCAACGTTTAATACACCACCTATCAGGAGGTTTAACACCATACTTCGTTCGAAATGCACACTGAACAACTGTCGTCGATTCACTTCTGCCGTACTCAATAACACAAAAAGCTTTCTGTTGAGCGGTCGCCATCTTAGCATCAACTGACGCTGACGCCTAGTCAACAGCGCCTCAAGCGAACAAATGTACAACTAAATGAAACTTTATAGCTCCCTTAATTCGCCGACAGATAGTGCTTAGCTCTGCCTTTTGTCGTTGCAGAGTTTTAAATTCCTAAAGTTGTGGTATTCTTTTTGAATCACCCTGTATATATACACACATACAAATAGCAGAAATTTCGTCCCCGCAGGGGCCTGGTATGCAAGTGCCAAGTACGGGTTTGGCGAACCCGCGGTGCCCGAGCTGGAAACTTGTGAGCGCCGCAAGTTTCCCACACCGTAAACTCCTACCATGCTTCAACGACCACCGTAGGGCTTGGCGGTGGAACGTTGTGTGCCTAGGAGAACAGGGATCTTGGCTTAATTGCCCGGATCGCGAGAACGGAACAAACCTCTATAAAAAAAACCTTCAACCTCAAGGTCAGCCACGTGCCGAGGAGGTGTATGGGTGATGAGGGAAATCACTCGTTAACGTGCAACCTCAGGGGCACCTACACACCAATGTTGTATCAGCATTTCTTTATAACATGTTTTTGCTCGTGGGACCAAAATTCCTTCTCACAAACAAAAACAAAACCCCTGCGGTCCGGGTGTGCTGCATTTTTTTAAAAAAAATACACCCAGTTCCAACAAGCGGGCGAGGGTTGACATCCCTCCTCCGGAACAAGACAGCAGTAACGGGAAGGTTTGTCTTATAGACAACACCTTTGTAATCATGGCAAGAACGGAGGAATACTTTGAGAAGGTCTCTCCGTTTTATATAAACAAAGGAATGGAGGGAATAGCGGGAAGTTTGAAGAGTGTGAAAAAGCTGAGGAAACATCTAACCACAAGCAGGCTGTTTCACTCCTTAAGTGTGAGAAGCTCGGAGAGTTCACAGTGAAATGCGAACTCCATAAAACTCTAAACTCTAGCAAAGGAGTGATAATGGATATAGAGTCCGAGGAACTCCTTAAGGAGTGGGGATCAGAAAATGTGGTCGAGGTTAGGCGGATCAAATGAAGGGTTAATGGTAATCTTGAGAAAACTGCCACCTTCGTCCTGACGTTCAACACTCCAACATTGCCAAAGACCATAAAAGCTGGACATCTAAACGTTCGCCCATATGTTCCGGACCCGATGCGCTGCTTTAAGTGCCAGTGGTTCGGGCATGCGACGGCGAACTGTAAAGGCAATGCCACTTGTGGGAAATGTGGAAAATCGGCACGTGAACCGGGTGCAAGTTGCACCCTCCCACAGGTGTGCATTAACTGCTCCGGGTCACATCCAGCCTGAAGCAGGGAGTGTCGAGTGTACCTTGAAGAAAAGAAGGTACAGGAGTTGAAGACTAAGGAAAGAATATCCTTTGGCGAGGCAAAGAAACGGTTTAAGGCACTGGCGTCACTGGTCTTTGCCACTAGCTTCGCCAAAACGTTATCAACTCCCGTCAGGATGGAGAGTGTTGCTACGCAGACATCCGTTGTAGACACGGGCATGAGCACGACATGCTCGTGCCAGTGCAAGTGTGGTGCGCAGCCCATTAAGGTCCTAACACCAAGGACCGCGGTCATTGGTAGTAACGCTTCTGCTCACTCGACCACTACAGCAGCAGGTTCAGCAAGTCCACCAGCCAAAGCACAGTCATCCGCTACAGTAGCTGCAGCCGTGGGTGCCTCTGCAACAGCAGAAGCAGCACCCATAGCAGAAGCATCATCTTTAGCAAATGTAGCTACGGCGACACCATGTGCCAGTAGCGGATGGCAGTTAGTGCAGAAAGTTCAGGGTCCGAAGTTTAAACACATGGACTCCTCTATGTTCGTGAAGTCCCCTTCCACTTCACCCCCCAGATCACCAACTGGGAGGGAGAAGAAGGGGAGAAGGCCTCGGCGGAGGAATCGTTCGTTATCCGAGGCCTTACCACAACAAGAATTGTCTTCGGACCCCGAAGACGATGTAATGCTGGTGGACGAACCTGGTTCCGTTCCTCAGCAATCACCAAAGAAAGACCCACCTGAACCGGGGGGTGGGGGTGGGGGTTTAAATAGGTAGAATGGCTCCCATACTTTAGTGGAACATAAACGGCTTTCAGGCTCACAAAGAGGAAGTCCACCTCTTAGCACGGTCTAATCCATTGTGTGTCTGTCTTTACACCAACCCGTGCTAAGAGGGTATGACATCTATAGAAAGGACGATACCAAGAGTGATCGAGCGAAGGGGGGAGTGGCTGTGTTTGTTCGAAACACTGTCCACTCCGAACCTATTGCTCTCACCTCTGATCTACAAGCAGTTGTGGTGAAAATACACGGTCCAATCCAACTGACCGTATGCT
This sequence comes from Vandiemenella viatica, assembly GCA_031002005.1. Classification (NCBI taxonomy): domain Eukaryota; kingdom Metazoa; phylum Arthropoda; class Insecta; order Orthoptera; family Morabidae; genus Vandiemenella; species Vandiemenella viatica. Next base: position 9,031,926 of record CM061919.1, on the reverse strand, counting down.
CTGTCTATCTGCCACCCAGTGTGTCAGTCGGCTACGACGACCTGGTTGGCATTATACGACAACTCACTCGGCCCTTTCTCCTTTTGGGAGATTTCAACGCCCACAGTGCATTGTGGGGTTCCACCACCGATTGCCCCAGGGGCCGAGTGGTTGGTAGATTGATAGAGCACGAGGAAATTTGTATCCTGAATACAGGGCAAATGACTCGTTTCATCACTGCTACTGGAATGTCTTCTGCCATTGACTTTTCGTTGTGTTCCCCCTCAATTGCGGACTCGGTGCAGTGGGACGTGGATCGCGACCTACATGGTAGCAACCACTTCCCTATTTGGATGCACGTCGAGTGTGAACGTGGAAGAGGAAATAACCGACGCAAATGGAACATCAGTTGTGCAGATTGGCAGCTCTACTGCCGTTCTGTACAACTGCAACCCTGTGGCAGTATACAGGAGAAGGTGAATCACTTCACAGAAGTGATTCACCGTGCAGCTGACGTTTCCATGCCGAAGAGCTCCGGAATGCTGCAAAGGACACCCTTTCCCTGGTGGAACGATGAATGTCGTTCCGCCATCCAGGGTCGCCGACGGGCGTTGCGTCGTTTTTGGTTGTGCCCAACATCTGACAACCTAGCAGCGTTCCGTATTGCCATATCTAAGGCGCGTCGAGTTATTAAGGAGAGCAAGAAGAGGTCATGGCAGAACTTTGTGAGCACTATAAATCGTTCCACACCTTCATCGAAAGTATGGGAGTCCATTCGCCGTATATCTGGAAGGAACTCCCGCCCACCAGTAACTGGGTTACTGGATCACGGACGTATAATTACTGACGAGCGCATCTAATGGCGGAGAACTTCGCCACCATCACTTCGTCTGCTAACTTTGACCCTCGGTTTTAGCGACGAAGAGTCGCTGCTGAGAGGCGCCCGCTGTGCTTCGATTCGTTAGAATACAGAGGCCTACAACTGCCCATTTACATCTTGGGAGCTGGAGTCAGCGTTAAACAGTGCAAAAGACACTGCTCCAGGGCCTGATCTGATCCAGTACCAGATGCTGAGGCATCTCAGTAAGGATGCTAAAAAGTACCTTCTAGATATTTTTAACGATATTTGGACCAGAGCACACTTCCCCGACTCGTGGAAAGAAGAAACATTAATTCCCATTTTAAAACCTGGCAAAGACAAATTGTTGCCAGGTAGTTATCGTAGTATTGCCTTGACTAGTTGCGTGGGGAAGAAACTGGAGAGCATGGTCAATCGCCGCCTCATCTGGTGTCTTGAATCCCGTAATCTTCTGAGCCGCTTTCACTGTGGATTCAGGAAGTTCCGTTCCACCTTGGACAACCTGATCCTGCTGGAGATGGCAATACAGGATGCGTTCATCCGCAGCCAACACCTTGTGGGTGTTTTTTTTTCGATATTGAAAAGGCCTACGATACTACCTGGCGGCATGTTATTTTGAAACAGTTACATGAATGGGGTTTTAGGGGTAACCTACCCCGTTTTTTAAAACCTTTTTTATCTGGTCGTTGCTTCCGGTACCGAGTCGGTAGTGAAGTGTCTGATCTTTTTATTCAGGAAAACGGTGTTCCTCAGGGGTCAGTTATAAGCGAGACGCTCTTTGCTATTGCTATAAATAGCATTGGAGCCATAATAAGGAGTCCCATACGGTACTCCTTATATGTGGACGACTTTTTAATTTTTATTGCATCGTCCAGCCTGAGAAGCGCCGAGCGGCAGCTGCAACTCACGCTGAACAGGTTGGATGAATGGTCAGTGCACACCGGTTTTCGTGTGTACTTTTTAGTCGTAGCAGAAGCCTTTTATCAGAGCTCCAACTTACCTTGAGGAATACCATTTTACGTTTTACTGAAGCAGCTCGGTTTCGGGGCCTCATTTTAGACAACAGGTTAACTTGGCTACCACATCTCAAAGATGTGAAAGCCAGAGCCTCAAAAGCTCTAAATGTTTTAAAATGTCTGTGTGGTAGGTCATGGGGCGCTGACCGCTCCTGCCTGCTAAAATTTTACAGAGTCTTTATACGGTCACGGTTGGAATACGGCTGTATCGTATATGGTTCGTTACGGGGCAGCTATCTCCGTATACTGGATAGTGTCCATGGGTGCATATCGTACCAGCCGTATTGTCAGTATTTTTGCTGACTCTGGCGAGCCACCGCTTACCATCCGCCGGCGACTCCTCATGGTGCGACACTACCTGCCCGTTGCCATAACACCTGGCAGTCCCGTGTATGACATAGTTCTACATCCCAACTACGAGCAGCTCTATGCCATCCGGCATAGAGCCAGTAAACCGTTCAGCTACTGTACAAAGGCTATTTTAGAACATGACGGATTCGAGCTTCCTTCTTTTTATCACCAGGGTTGGAGTAAATCTCCTCCCTGGCTTTTAAAGAGGCCCAGAATGATTTTAGAATTATCGCGGCACAACAAGCTGTGTACCGCAGATAATGTTTTTATCAGAATTTTTAGAGATGTCTAAAACCAGCATCATAATTTTACCCCGGTATATACGGATAGGTCTAAGCAGGCTAATGGTGTAGGTTGCTCCGTTGTGTTCCCTCAAGTGACTTACAAATACAAACTGGATAGCAGGTGCAATGTTTACACTGCCGAATGCTACGCCCTGCTAAAGTCGCTCCAGCATATGAAGTTAAGTCGCGATATGAATTAAATAATATGCTGTGATTCCCTCAGCTCCATCCCAGCAGACCGGCTAGTCCAGGACATTCAGGACGCCCTCCTTTCCCTCCAATCCTGTGGGAAGGAGGTCGTATTCTGCTGGGTACCCAGTCATGTGGGAATCGGGGAATGAGGCAGCCGATGTAGCTGCCAAGTTGGCCTGCGACAAGGTCATAATTGGCTTTGCTCCGGTCCTGAAGTCAGACCTTGCCTCGGCGGCGAAGAGATTTGTTTTTGATGTTTGGCAGAGGTAGTGGCTGGAAGTCGAGCATAATAATCTCCAGTTGGTCAAACTGACCGTTCAGCCGTGGAGCAGCTCCTTCTAGCGGGCGAGGAGGAATGAGGTTCTCCTTACTGGCCGCCGTATAGGGCACTGTCCTCTGACGCACAGCCTTCTTCTCCGCCGGGAGGACCCACCGGAATGTGATGCTTGTGGTGTACCTCTGACGGTACGCCACATTTTAAGTGATTGTATTTTATTTTTAGACTTAAGGGCAGACGTTGGCTTAGCCAACGATCTGTCCCTTATTTTAAACAATGATAGTGACAATGTGGCCAAGGTTTTGAAGTTTTGTAACTTGGCCGGTCTTGTAACAAAAATTTTGAGCAAATCCGCCTAGGTTTTAGATTGAATTGATGGCCCTCTATGGCCATCAATTCAAGAACCGTCCTTATTTTATATGAATAAGTGTGTTCGTTTCTATGTTTGACATTTTATACCTGGCTGGAACTTCTACAGCAAGCCAGTTAGTTTATCCATTTATTCTGGTTGGACCTTTTACATCCAACCAGTTAATATTTGTGTTTTTTTTTAATCGTTTATGGCCATTTTACAGCCATTGCATCAGTTTTAATTTTCGCCCTGCAGTCTGTGTGGCCGACCTCTTTACAGTTGGCCATACAGACAATAATCGAATTTTATGGCACATTGTCACACTAGGCATTTGTTAGGGCGCTAATAATGATGCACCCTAAATCCCCAACAACAACAGAAATTTTGTTACAATTATGATAAGAATTATACTCGGCGAGCAAGGCAATAATCAAAATGAAACGCCATATAGAATTTCCAAACCATCATGAAAAACACATATTACCTGTATATAAAAAATTTAACAGCAATCACTTAAAATCTAATGCACACACATGAAAAGATTCATAATTGACCACTTTTTTATGAATCAGTATTTTAAAATTTCATTAAAAGGAAACATCAAACCATCTTATTATCTCTGTTTTTAGAAAAAAAATGAGTTCTGATATTTCTCTCGTTTACTTCAATAAAATTTTTGTTATTAAATCTGATAAAATATCCGCCTTTATTGTAAATGAACTGCACCTTGTCACTATTTTGGTTAATTTAAATTGTCTTTCTTGTCCTACCTTTAAAGTTGTTTTCTCTTCCGAAAATTGCAAGGTTCTTTTATAACAGAATTAGTTGACTAATTCTATATCGTAGTCCTGCGGCGCCATTTTATAAGATTTTTTGTTATATTAATAAATTTAAATATTCAGTAACAATGTTTATTTTTCCATATCTTCATACTGAATACATTAAACGGACTCCAAATGATAATACAATGGCATTCTCTTAAAGTATTATCCTTCTTCTCTCTGTCATTAAAAACCGCTCTTGGCAACCAAACAACCAAAGATGTTCCGTCTCCCCAACATCCACGTTAGTGCTGCTATATACAGTAACTCTTCTCAAATTAAAACTATCACAGGCACAGATCATATTAAAAAATATATACAGGGTGCGTCACCAAAATCCGGACAATTTTAAATTTAAATTTCCTGCCACATTTTTCTTCCGCCAGAGGTCGTGTTTGGCGCTCTGCAGTGTCTAACGTTTCTAGTAAACAGTGGTAACCTCAAAATGGCCATGATGTTGAAGGGAAGTGCGGAGTATGATAAAAGAGCCGCGATTGTCGAAGGTCTTCGCGCTGGGCGCTCAGCAGTTGAAATAATTCGGTTTTTCAAGTACCCAAAATCGACATTTTATGATGTTGTAGCAAAATATTCGTCATTAGAACAGTCAAACGAAGGTTCCACAGTACCGGCAAGGAAGCGTCACTCGAAAGACCGCACAATGAGGACACCTGAAGTCATCGAAAGGGCTCAAGAGCTGATTTCAGAGAATCCAAGGCAGTCATTGCGATCTCTGGCAAAAATCATTGGTGTAAGCGAACCAACAATGCGTCGAATTGCTGAAGAAGACCTTAGATACAAGTCCTACACACTGAAGGTTAGGCAAATGCTCTCCGAGACTGCTAGGACAAAGAGAGTCAGCCGCTGCCATTTGCTTCTGTCATCACTGAAAAATGATGCCGCTGGGCGTATCAGATTCTTTTCTGATGAAAAGATTTTTACAGTTGATGCCAAAAATAATCGAAGAAATGACCGTTGGCTTGCACATGATCCACAGGATATCCCTATTGTTGCCAGAACAAAACTTCCTGCCAGTGTTCACGTGCTAAGTGTTGTGTCGAGCGAGGGTCATGTCATGCCCCCACATTTTTTTTAAAAACAAGGAAACTGTGACAAAAGAAGTTTATTTGAACGTTATTTCGAGTGTTGTGAAGTCGTGGATTGATGCAGTGGCGTCTGGAACTCCGTATGTTTTCCAGCAAGATGGTGCACCAGCCCACACGAGCCATTTGGTTCAAAACAGGATGTCCGATAATTGTGACATGTTTTGGTCAAAGGAATTTTGGCCTCCAGACAGTCCCGATTTAAATCCTCTGGATTACTACGTTTGGAGCGTAGTTGAAAGGATGTCCAACAAGTCTCGGCATCCAAACGTCGCATCATTGAGATCCGCCATTGAAGCAGCATTCGCCGCCATGGACTCGGCTGCATTACGTCGAGCATGCGACCGCTTCAGGCCGAGACTGGAGGCAGTTATTGAAGCTAAAGGGGGATATATTGAATAATTATTTTCTATAGAGGTCCCTGATAAACCATGCAAAAGTATTTTTTGTTATATTTAATATTTTGTGAAAAAAAAATTGTTTCAAAAAACTCTTCGATTTGTCCGGATTTTGGTGACGCACCCTGTATAAATGAACATACAAAGTAAGGAAACTTTGTTTGCTTACAAGCTGTGTTCCATATATCTTAGCCCATGATTCCCATTTAGTGTCCACTCTCAGGAATTGTAATGTATATAATTTATGGGCACCAATTAGTATATGCCACATGAATATTTTTAAGTTCTTTCTTTTATGGGAATTAATGGTCAGAGTTGACTTTGATCCAGCAAAAAAAATTATGTTGAATGTATGACAGAGATAGTGGCTGGAAGTCGAGCTCAATAAGCTCCAGCTGGTCAAACCCACCATTCAGCTATGGAGCAGCTTCTTCCTGCAGTTGAGAAGGGATGAGGTACTCCTTCCTCACCTCTGTATAGGTCACAGTCCTCTGACACATTGTTTCCTTCTCTGCTGAGAGAACCCATCGGATGCTTGTAGCATACATTTGACAGTACACCACATTTCAACTGATTGTGGATTTAAGAGCACACGTTGACCTAGCCAATGATGTTTCTCTTGTTTTAAATAATGACAGTGATTAAAATTTAGTAGTTTGTCTGGTCTTACCCAAAGATTTTAGCCAAGTTTTGGCAGGATTGGTGGTCTCCTTACAGCTACCAATCCATGTACTGTGTTTTTACCTCTTACAGTTTTCAGTGTGCTGTATAAAGTTTGTCATTTTATATCTGGTATGCTGGCCCTTTTACAGCCAGCCAGCAAGCTAGTATGTGATCATTAATACACTCGTATCCTATTATATAAAACGCTAATCTGGAGTTTGGATGTGTCGTTTATAGCTACTACAGCTATTGGCTAGAGAACGGTCACGTGCCAGCCTTCACTCGCCAATCAACAACCACCATATTACATTCGTACCATCATCTTGCTTTTCGTTCATTTACAGCTCGACACAGAAATTCGTGTAAGGAGAAGGAGATTCAATATTTACGCTATGTTATCTGTATCAGTTAGATGCAGAAATTCATGTAAGGAGAAGGGAATTCAATATTTACACTATTTTAACTGTATCAATTATAAGGACTAGGTTAAACCATAACCTAAGAATTTTTTTGGCAGACGGTAAAAAAACAATGAAGTTTATTAAAAACTCAGAGAAACTTACGTAATCACGCAATGTATCAGTTAAATAACTAACAGTTATCCATTTTCGAAATTATATTTATTTAAATAAAATCCTAACCAAATACTCTGATAATCTAACCAAAGTAAGGTACTCATATCACGAAAGATATAATTAAAAATGATTTCAATTTATAATTCGCAATTCAACAACGATATTCTTGCAGCCAAATTACGGCGAGCAGAGATATTAGAAAATTAACGCGAGGCAATCATATGTTACAAAGTTACAATTAGTACGTTCGTTTAAATTTACATGTTGCTTTTTATTTATTTACAAGGTACTCATATCACGAAAGATATAATTAAAAATGATTTCAATTTATAATTCGCAATTCAACAACGATATTCTTGCAGCCAAATTACGGCGAGCAGAGATATTAGAAAATTAACGCGAGGCAATCATATGTTACAAAGTTACAATTAGTACGTTCGTTTAAATTTACATGTTGCTTTTTATTTATTTACGACAACTAGATGCAGAAATTCATACAAGGAGAAGAGTATTCCATGTTTGCGTTATATTATCTGTATCATTTATAATAACTAGGTTAAAACGTAACCTAAGAATGTTTTTGGCAGCAGATAAGAAACAATGCAGTTAATCAAAAACTCAGAGAAAATTTACACCAAATTTATGAATCGCGAAATGTATCACACAGATAAATGACTGTTATCCGTTTTTGATATTATACTTTCAATCATTAAAGTAAAATTCATTTATCAAAATAAATCATAGTCAAATACTCCGATAATCTAACCACAGTACGGTACTCATATCGCGAAGATATCATTAAAAATGGTCGATATTCGCTTTTCCATACAAGTTTTTCCAAAATAAATTCAGACTACCACCATAGGTGCTACCTGTCATTATTCATTTGAGGGTAATAAAAGCTATGATTTTCGAATGCAATGTTAGTGGAGGTTGTGGCTAAGTGGACCAGAATCGCAACTGACAAATTTTGTTACAGCATAATTCGCTCTGAAATCAGTTTTACAAACCATTTAAACTGCTTTCATAAGCACCATGTTACTGGATGTATTAATTAATGCGGGTGAAAGAAGTTCCATACTTATCGTGCTGAACTGTGCCTGGACCAGGAATAAAACTAATATTACATGGATAGCAAAAGTTTTTGTGGGATTCCTAATTTGTTTTTAATTTTATAGGTTCTATACTTCCGTCGTCATTAATTCAGTACAAGTTACTACTGTATTGCTATGTGAATGCAAATGAAATATGTAGAACATTAAAAAATCAAGGCCATTAGCATTACGTAATAACAATTCCATATAATTAATAAACTGCAAAAAAGTGAACTGCCAGAATATTGTGTTCAAACCGTCATTTTTGACGGGCTCGAAGCTAGTTGATCATAAGATTGCTTGTCATGGTTGCCAGTGTGAAAAGGCTCTTTCTAAGTGCATAAACGAGCATGTCAAAATGCTAGGAGCTGCAGATAATAACACAGGAGTCATATGAGATTAGCAACGCACTTCGCATGTAATGTATTGCACTCGAAAGGTTGATATAACCCCAGAATTAGTTATCAGACAAATTGAAGATGCAAGTTCTTGAGTGAAAATGAGTTGGAGGTAGTGTGCGATAAGGAAGTATGGTGTGTCGATTTACTCTGCACTGAACCATTACTTTGTGTGTGCCTAAATGATTCTGGCACCAGTTTATTTTGTCTTCTTTTTTTACATGCCTTGCTGGCATAAACTTGGCCTAAGTGGTAGCTCTAGCAGAGCCCGAAAAGATAAAATTATTAGAAAATCCAAGAATCGGATGCTCATGCTGAAGATGAAAAGACCAAGCTGAAATAAAGCTGGCCTTAGTTAACACTCCCCCACTCCCCCCACTTTTGTTTGTTTTTCTGTTTGTAAATATGTTGGAAACTGATTCTTTTTATGAGACAGGTTTGACAGTAGAATGATATAGTGATGGCTTTCCTGTCATATTATGCAGACTCGGTGTTGTTTGGAACCAATCCTACGTTACCATCAGCTTTCTGTATTCAGTTCTGGCAATGTAATTCTAAGTCGCGTTTGAAGTCGCAAGTATCGGCTAATATATATATATATATATATATATATATATATAGTAACAATGAAATCAAGACACTAAGTAGTGGAAAGGAATCAAATTAGGATAGGGAAAAGAGCCACCAATTACCTTTAGATGATGGATGTGGGACGCGAACACACAGAAAAGACACAAACACAAATAATAAAGGAATTTTCTGTATAAACCCTTCGTCAACGGGAGAACATTGTGAGAGGTGGGTGCAACTGGAGACTGTCTTCTGTGAGGCAGTCTCCAGCTGCACCCACCTCTCACAATGTTCTCCCGTTGACAAAGGGTTTATCCAGAAAATTCCTTTATTATTTGTGTTTGTCTTTTCTGTGTGTTCGTGGGTCATATATATATATTGCAAAATTAGCATTGCTTGGAGAAGGTTTATAAAGCTATTGAAATCCTTGATCTGTCCAGTAGGAGGGAGAGGGGGGGGGAGGTGCAGGGCCCGCTCTAGCGGTATTGCCGCCCCGGACAAATAGACAAATTGCCGCCCCTTAAGATTATGTAGAATTATATATTTTTTAAAAAAATAATTAATTTTTAGTCGAATAAAATATTTAATTTTAAATTTTAATAAAATCATATATTCATAAATAAACTTATTGAATTTTGATCTAATGGCACAAAATAGAGAAATTAATTATGAAATATCTGTACATAGCCACAAATTAACCATATTTTTACGTTTTTAAATGCTATTACAGATCGATATTATCACACAAACAATCTACATTCCATTATTTTGAAAATAAATCGAGATTACATCAAATACGCTAAAATCACAAAAAAACTTTTTTTTCTTACTTTCAGGTTGCGAATTTTTTTATTACATCTTAAAATTTACTTCATCAGCAATTTCATACTCAAATGCCAAAATGGCTAAATCCTTAAATTATCAATTTCTTGGTTTTCGTAAATGCTTAGCAAGGCGTCGTATACATCTCCCAAATGAAATTTTAACGTTTTTAATGCCTCTATCCTCTCTATCCTACTCTCCCATCTAGTGTCACTCCATGTTTTCAAAGTTGAACCCTGAACATGCTTTAAAAGTATTGCCCATCGAAAAGTAGATGCCAAAAAGAATAAATATATTTTTTGGACCATGTTGAAGAAATTAGCGGCTTCCAAGGATGCTTTTGCCATTAATAACAAGCTTGAGAGAATGGCTACTACACGGAACGTTGAATGCTCGCGAAGTATATTGTTTAATTCTAAATTGCACTCCTGATTTATTGCCCCTCATATTTGACCCGTTGTCAGTCCCTGTCCTCTGATATCCTGCATATTTAAACACAAGTCATTAAGTTCTCCAACTATAATGTCAGACATTTGTTTTCCTGTGAATCTTTCGACTGGTAAGAAGCCTTAAAAGCTTTCATTAATTTTAATTTCAACATCAGGATTAAATTTATTGGTTGAAACATATCTGATTACAAGAGTAATTTGCTGTATTTTACTAAAGTCAGGAGTACAGTTTAAAATTATGGAAAAATATTTGATTTTTTTTAATTTCATTAATAACATGAGACTTTATGCACTTTGATGCAGCAGATCTACTATCCCGGTTTGTATATTTTTCCCAAGATATTGAGCTTTAGTCTCTACTTTTTAGAGCACTCAACGGACGTGCTCTTCCATAATGGGATCGTATTAAGACAGTAACTCAACTATTTTTAAGAAATTACCGGTATTATGATCAAACAACTTGTCGCTTGTACCTTGAAATAGCAGTCAACTTTTACCAAGCATTTTGGTAATTGCAACGATTCCTAGAAGCACCTCATTCCAATGATTTATATCGGCATTAATAACTCTATGAGTGGCAGCATCTACAGTTTTACAACAATTTAATCTTTTTTGCCTGAATATGATTTTTCGAAATTTCATGCTCTTTTAAAGTTTCGTCTAGGTGCTTCCAATTTTTAAAACCCTCCTTTGAGAGAGAACTAACTAAACAACTGAAAATTTTGCAACAGAAGCAGTAAACGCAGTAGCTAATCTCGCAATATTTGCTCTGCGTTGCTGAAAATTCGTGCATAATATTTTGCGCTAAAACTTCGATCTGTGTCATTGGAAGGAAATTCGTAATTATGCAATAGTTTAGGTGGACCTTGCCTTACTAAAAAGCTTCTTACGGCGTCTCATAAAATTCTTGGCCACAAAGTTTTAGAACGCCTTCTGTGAGTTTCACGTTGGTCAGTTCCAGTTGGTTTCCAAACTTCGTTCATTTGTTCGCTATTATTCTCTGACGATTCTATACTTCTTTTGTATCCCGACCTGATATTGGATTCTAAGATTTGTTTTGGTAAACCCTGAATACAGTATATTTTTTTAACGCGCCAGATTGATTCTGCCTTTCCGCTTCCTTTCCCACCCTTCTTTTTTTGTACTGGTAACCAGATAGTTTCCTTTGACCGTCAGACATTTTGGAAGAGGCATGCACATAACTCAAACAATGTATACTATAAAATAATATAAAAAAGTAAATATTTATCCTTGCTCTAAATAAGCTAAAACCACAACTAAGATAAATTATTCTCAGTCGATATAAAAAAAATATTTATGCACAAAACAAAATATTTTCCATACCCTGTGAACATAAAGAAAATCTAGTGTTACTACACAGTCAAAGCTTATTCGCGGATGATACTATCCGTAAATTTGCTGCAAATACAGAAACCGTGTATACAGAATGGCAATTTCTATAGGCTTAAACGGAATAGGTTCCATGTTCACAAACAAAAAAATGATGTTGTGGAGTGATTGTCACGCAATGCACTTATTAAACCAACTGACAAAGTTATTCACATTCACTAAAATAGTTAATGAATTTCTTTTTGTTGAGACGATTTACAAATGCAGCAATTAGAGTATCTGTAAACCGCATTCGTATATATAATAAACATCATGGATTATTATGTATTAGCAGTTAGCATTCGAAATTAAATATACTAATGGTATGTGAAGTAACTAATCGGTAATCAGCAGCTGGTAATATTATTTATTTATTAATGATTGTAACTACTGTCCCACACCCATTAAACTACAGTATTTTCACAAGCGATCAAAGCAAGCGTATGTAATTTAACCCAACCAAAACACTTACAATGCCTGTATCTAATTTGTACAGCAAATCTGTGAGGCTCGGATTAAGAGAAGAAATTATTATGCAAATTATTCCACTTCGATTTCCAATAACTAAGATCCATATTGATTTGGTTAATCAATTCAATAAAATAAATACTCAGCATCTCCCGCCAAGAACTATCGATTCCATGTATTAGAGCCTAGCTGCAATTGCGAGAAACACTCCTTTTCACCGCGTCTAGTCGTTGTGCGACGCGCCTATGTCGTATATCCAACTAAATAACAGTTTAATCATAGATGTACTTACCTTTAGAAATTATCAAATCCTGAAGTAAATTTTATGAACTTCCACTTATCACTAATAACGTAATAGTAAGACTAATGCTGTTGTGTAATGAAACCACTTTTGTAATTAGCAATAATAAGCAAATTGAGACAACAACGCGTTCTACTCGCGGGCTGAGACATGGCGCGGACGCGGCGCATTTTGAAATTGCTCCTATGGCGGAATTCACACAGAGGCGGCTGGGCAATGACGCGCCCCTTTGAGGTCGGCGCCCCGTCTCTTCGAAGTCTCTAGGGGCGCACCCAAATAGCTAAGAACTGTAAGTTTTTAACGAACGAAAAAATCGGTATGTGGATTTTTTTATTAATTGGGTATTTAACCCATTAATATTATCAATATTTTTCTCACACTTACAGCCGAAATGGCGCCCCTAAATCTTAGCGCCCCGGGCAAATGCCCGGTTTGCCCCCCCCCCTAGAGCGGGCCCTGGGAGTTGGGAAACAATATAGATGACATACATCACAGTTACCTGCTATAGAATCATCATAACAACATGAAGCTTGAAGTCAAGTTAGCATTAGAAAATTATTGTGATAGTTATGAACAATGTTCAATTATATAAGCAAAATAATCAATTAAATCAATTTGTAAAACTTGATTGTACTACATTTCAGTGTAATTTGGAAAGTGAATAAACAACATGCTGCATTAGATTACCAAATTACTTTTACAGGAACATCCGCTCATTAGAAGCATTGGTTCAGTGCATGTTTCCAAATATCAAACAAAATTACAAAATTCATCAATTCATAATAATAAGTACTGGGTCTACTAAAGGGGTCTTATCAGAGATTGAGACCAGGAGGATGTTTGATTTCAAGGGTATGTTTTAATTCAGTGGAAGTTGTAGTTTCTGGAAAAAATCCCAACTACCCTCACTGTAAAACAATCATCATATATATTATTTCTATAAGAAATTTATTTCTTCTGTAACACCTATGCGAAATAAATGAATGAAGTGTCATTTTGAAACTTATGGTCTCCACTTTGATCACATCATATTTTAAGAAAGAAAGTTTTCGGAATTCAACCCTTAAAGGGCAAAAATGCTGTTTTCTGTGTTATGGGTTATTTATCTCCCTAGATACCTATCTGAAATCGTTTAATGAAGTATCATTTTAAAGATTATGATCTCCGCTTTTGTGACGTCAGATACTAAGACAAGAATTTTTCGGAATTCGACCCTTAAAGGACAAACGTATCAATATTTTAGCAATGCGTTTTTGTATCACGAGCCATATATCTCACTTCATATCTAACTGATATAGATAAATGAGGTGTCATATTAAAGACTAAGGTATCCGCCATGGTAACATTGTATTTTACAAAAGGAATTTTTCGTAATTAAACACTTAAAGGGCAAAACTGTCAATTTTTCTGAAATGTGTTTTTTGTGCCTCGAGCCATTTATCTCCCTGGATATCTAACCAAAATCGATAAATCAAATAAGATTATGAGGAGTAATGTCTCACCTGTGGTGAAATCATATTTTAAGAAAGAATTTTTTTGGAATTCAACCCTTAAAGGGAAAAAGTATAAATTTTTCTACAACGCATTTTTGTGTCACGAGCTATTTATCTCCCTTTATATCTAACCGATATAGATAAATGAGGTATCATATTAAAGACTAAGGTATCCGCCGTGGTAACATTATATTTTACGAAGGGAATTTTTCGTAATTCGACCCTTAAAGGGCAAAACTGTCAATTTTTCTGAAATGTGTTTTTTGTGCCTCGAGCCATTTATCTCCCTGGATATCTAAACAAAATCGATAAATCAAATAAGATTATGAGGAGTAATGTCTCACCTTTGGTGAAAGAATTTTTTTGGAATTCAACCCTTAAAGGGAAAAAGTATAAATTTTTCTACAACGCATTTTAGTGTCACGAGCTATTTATCTCCTTTGATATCTAACTGATATAGATAAATGAGGTATGTTGCTAAAGACTGAGGTGTCCGCCGTGGTAACATTGTATTTTAAGAAAGGAATTTTTCGTAATTTGACTCTTAAAGGGCAAAAATGTCAATTTTTCTAAAATGCATTTTTTGTGTCTCGAGCCATTTATCTCCCTTGATAATTAAACAAAATTGATAAACGAGGTATCATTTTAAAGATTGAGGTCTTCGTAAGGTCTTAGGTTCCGTTAAACCACATTTTAAGAAAGAAATTTTCCAAAATTCTAACCTTGGAGAGCAAAAGTATTAATATTTCTACAACGCATTTTTCAGTCAGGAGCTATTTATTTCCCTTGATACCCAACTGAAAATAATAAAATAATGAGGTATCATTTCATATATTAAATTATCCGCTTTGGTCAAATCATATTTTAAGAAAAAACTATCTTCAAATTCACCCCTTAAGGATAAAAATATCATCATTTCTATAACTTTTTTTTACCTCGCTTGATAACTAACCGAAATTGATAAATGAAGCATCATTTTAAAGACCAAGGTGGCTGCTTTGGTCACAACATATTTTATAAAAGAAATTTTTTGGAATTCGACCTTTAAAGGGCAAAAGTATCAATAATATTTCTGCACTGTGTTTTTATTATTATTATTGCAAGCCATTTATCTTCTTCGATACCCAGCCGTAATCGATAAATATCATATCGTTTTAAAGATTAAGGTCTCCAGTTAGGTAAAATCATAAATTAAGAAAGATCTTTTCAGAATTTGGTGCTTAAAGTGGTAGCGCGCATGAAAAAGTTCAGAGCCAAGTCCCTAGATTGCAGAAGCAGATATCACAGAGATGTCAATAAATTTATCCTTTGACCTTGACACTAAAAATAATAATTCTATCTCACTGAAATTTTGAAAATAGTTAGATCTTTAAGTAAATGTTAACTTTAGTTATCATGAAGAATTTCTTAACTTTCATGGTTAAGCAGAAAAGAAATACTTTAAATAAGAAATTTTAAAATCTCATTCCAGGCAAATGCCGAAAACTAATGTAACAGAAAATATTACCTTGACAGCTATAAAAACCTGATTCCTATCTTGAATTATCATGGAAACTAATTTTAGAAATGAAATTCCCTAATATTCTATTCAATCTAACTCGTGGTTTTAAGAATAAAATTTTGTCACGCAGTTACAAAATTTTACAGATAGCTTACAATCTGCATCCACGGATGTCAAGCATTGAACATCCGCATCCGCAAAAAGGACTTCCGTTGCAACCTTTCTATAAACCATGAATAGCTTTTTTAATTTCATTAATATTTTTGAAATTCAACGAATCTGACACTGCTTCGAAAATTTCCTTGGTGTATTCTCCATCGGAAAAAGGTTTCCAATTTTGTGCAATCCTGTAGCTTACTTGCAATGAAGCTTCAGTTGCAACCTTACCTTGCTCAATAGACTTAGAAAACATGTTTTATTGGAATTAAATATCTATTTCAATGGTTGCAATTTACTCTTTCTTATTTCATTGTTAGGTGGAAAGTCTGTCTGATATTTTCTATGCGTTATGTTAAAATGACGATTTAAATTTCCTTTTTTCGGTATTTCCACAGATGTATTGGATACTAAGCAGCAGCAGTTTTCTTTCACCATAGTAAAGAAGTAGTCCTGTTCTCATTATTGAGAAGTGATAACTTTCTGATTTCCTTGGAGCACATTTTTCAAGGATCTACAAAAATAAAGTTAAACTATTAATAACATAATTCATATAATAATAAAAGTAGAAATATCCTACCACTAAATGTGAATTAAATTTATTTTCGTAATGATGGCACAAAGTTAGCGAGTGAACATTATTGAGAGGTTCGTTTGCGATGTTAACAATATCGAAAATATTATCTTACTTTATTTGATGTACCTTCAGAAGCATTTATTTCTTCATTTGACGTTCCTTCAGCGTTTCTCTTCTACCACTTATCCATAGTGTATGAGACGCGATGCAGAGTGTAATCGTAATTTGCATTTACGTTGACGTCGAAACTCTGCTAGTGTTTGTCGTCAACTGACAGATTGACAGCGTCCCACACACTTCCTGCCTATTGTCCACCGCGTGCCGAAAACAAAAGAGTGCCGCCTTACCACGATCGACTGGACTCATAGACGTGATCAACCAGTTGGCCTCTTCTGGTCTATAGGTATATAGGCTCCCTTTCTGTAAGAAATCAACGTCAGGAAAGTGACATGTTTGTGGAAGTAAGTCCAGGTTAAGCTGATGGAGTATGGTTTCAGGAAGTCTGTTAGGTGGTTTTCATTGTGGGTGCACATCATAAAAATATTGTTTATGTATCTAAACCGTACATGAGGTTTGAATTAGATTTTATCCAGGAATTGTTGTTCCAGACCTACCAGGAATAGGAATGCTTGGGATGGGGCTATATGGGTACTCGTGGCAATGCTTCGTATCTGGCAGTAAACTTGATAATTGTAGGAGGATCATTTTTTCATCAGAATGAGGTGTGCTGAGGAGATGAGATGGGTGGCAGTGAAAGTGGGGAGGGGGCGGAAGCTGTAGGCGGATCACATTTCCAGTAAGTGTTAAGTAGTACTGAAGACATGACACTGAGGATTTTAGTGTACAACAATATTATATCTATGGATGCATGGAAGGAGTCTACCAATAAAGCAGTAGGGACTGGAAAAATGTTCAAGAAGGTGTTGGTTTGAAGAGCTCATCTACAAGATCTGAAATCTGTTCAGTAGCTGATCCATATGCTCCACCTGGGATTGCCAGCCTTGTGGATCTTGGGAAGTAGGTACTAGGTGGGAGTAAGGAGGAACAATGATTTGGGTGAAAGGTGTTGTAAGGGCTCCTGGAAGTCCTGGAAATTGTGTACTTCTTGGCAAATTGAAGTAGTAGGGTCTGTAGGATATGGATGATATTTACTGGTTTCAAAGAATTGTCTCCAATCCTTAGCCTCATAGTCACTTGAGTCCATGACTAAGGTGGTGAAGCCCTTGTCAGTTGGGAAGATGTTTGATGATCTTGTTGTTGTACAGTTCTTTCATGGCCCAAGTTTAAATAGAACTGGGATTGTTGGAGGAGGCTGCATTCGAGGAATTCCTGGAATAAGACGAGGGAATGGTTTTCAGGAAGGGGGGTGGATCTAGTTATAATGGAAGTTTGAACAGCTCTAGGAAGGACTCTGTCTCATCCTACCACCATTGGAGAGTTCAGCTGGGTGCTAAAGAATGTCAGACCAAAGTGGCCTGGTAGAACTAGGTGATCAGAGAAAATGATAGTTCCTAAGAAAGAACAGAGAGTTGGGGTTCTTTTAGAGGAGAAGATGAAATGTTAACCAGAGACTGCTTTGGTGAAGCAGCATTCATCTATGCGATTGCAGGAAACCACCCAAAAACCAGGGCCAAGACGGCCAGTATGCTGGATTCAAGACCCAAACCTGTTCCGATTATACCTTCAAGATCTAGTGTGGTGACATCTTAAAGTGCACAGCTAACACTACTGTGTTAATTTTATTGCCTGTTCATTTCTTATTGTACTAATAACTTTTGTTTAGGAACCGATACAGTATAAGATGTAAATATGCTGTTCCTTCTGAAACTAAAAGAATAAGAAGTAATTTAAAAACATTTTTTTTTTTCAAAAAATGTTGAATCTAATACCAGAAAAGAACAATTTAAAAAAATTACAAATTTTTGTGAAAATTTGGTCATAACACTGTTATTTCACTAAATAGTGTAACATGCGCTGCATGCCTCTCTATACTAAATAATTAACACTAAATGATCCATGGGATAAGTGAAGAAAGGTCAGTAATCATTGAGTGCATTTTACAGATATAGGGGCTTTTGGAGAGGGTTAAATTGGTCAGGTTCAAAATATGGGCAAGATGTTTGGCAATCAAGAGAGGAATTGATGTGTGCTGAGTATGATTGGAGTGTTTATAGGGTAGGGGTAGACCTATACTTATATAGCTTTTTGTCAGCACTGAAAGATTGCAAAATGTTTTCATGCATGTTTTGCCGGGATCTGTCTACATTCTTTTGAGATATGTTGTACTTACCATCACTACTACCAAAAACTCACTTAATGATAGGCATATCATGGTGGGAGTTTTGCTGACCATTGCTGTCTTATCAGTTTATGTGTGTAGGATTAAATAGGAGTGGCCTCTCACTACTACATACATACTAGGGTTGTGAATGCATATGCAGAGGTTCAGTAATTGACCTATGTAGAATCAGAAGTTTAATGGAAACTGAGGGAGAAGTGAAAAAAGAAATTTATAATTTAAAATTTTTCTAAAATAAATTTGATATTTAACTTAATATTTCTCTAATAACTTAGGGGAGAAAAGACAAAGGTATTGAATTTAATTCCCTGGTATTTGAAGACGATATCACACCTCGCACGCCCGCTTACGGTGGCCCTGAAATATATACTACTCATACATTGGATTTAATTGCTTTACATGTTACAGACAGGATGTTAAAGCAACTCATAAAAGAAACTTCATGATATGGCAGTTGTAAAATTTCAAGCACTTTGAAATCCGAGTTCAAGTTGTCCAAAAGCATGTGAAACAAACTCCACTGGCAAATCCCCTAATTCTCTATGTCCAACACGATGTCCAACATGTGCTCTCCATTTTAATTAAATTAAATGGATGTAATTTGTATTATTATAATATTCAAGATCTTTGTGCTGTATAAGAGACCTTGACTGAAACATTAAAAAAACTAGATTTAACAACTTTGAAATGAAACTGAAATTCATTTTCTTGAAGAATAGGTACTTAATTGTTGAAGACATCTGATGTTTAGGGAGGGACAAAGATACCTTCTATGGATGTTTACCACCAGGTGAATGAGTATGCAATGGATGCTAAGAAGTTTGCAAATGGATAATCCTACACACTGTGGTGTGTTACTATATATATATTTAAAAGAAGCATTGAAGGCATTTTGTTAGAGACTACCAATTACAAGCAACCGAGGTAACAGACAGCATATCACCATCTGTATGAAATTCTTTTTTTAAAACTCAAATGGTTGACTAGGTAAGCTGAGAATGCATAAATTGTTGTTGAGGTACTAACTATAAAACAAAATGATGTTCAATATATATATAATCCAATGGGTAAAAGAGTAAAAGACTGTATTTTATGATATATTTGTAGAGGGTTCAGATTCTTCCGTAGCCAGTGTCAATGCAAACTATGCCATCAACCTAGAAATACTGCAATATTTAGGGGATAATGATACTGGTTTAGATTGCTCGAATAAAAATCGAACAGTAAAAAAAGTGATCAAAAAAATACTTGTTTTTCTAGTTCTGCTCCAGTAGAACTTTTTAATAAAGATAAAGATGTCTCATAGACTAACCATGAAGGATGACTTATATGAACAA
Source organism: Vandiemenella viatica (assembly GCA_031002005.1). Taxonomy (NCBI): domain Eukaryota; kingdom Metazoa; phylum Arthropoda; class Insecta; order Orthoptera; family Morabidae; genus Vandiemenella; species Vandiemenella viatica. The sequence continues at coordinate 9,012,205 of CM061919.1, read as the reverse complement.
GTAGTGTTAAAATCCATTAATTTAGTGAAATAAATCTTATATATATAAATAGACGTGTGTTTTCCTATATTTCACTTTTAAGCCACCACTACCTAGCACAGGTCAGTGGTCTTTATGTGTGGAAGTAGCATTGAGTTTCCTGTTGTGCACAACGTTGGCCGAATGTCGATAGCTGTGGGGACGTAGGAGATATGATGGTTAAAAGTAGTTGATGCAGGGAATTTTCGTATTTCGACCAAAGACATGTGTTTCCGTATATGTCACTCTGCTGCCACAACTACAGAGCATAGACCAATAGTGTTTGTGCGTGGTTGTGGTATCTTGTCTCCTATCGTGTACTGTGGTGGTTAGATGTCGGTAGCTATGGGGGTGTGGGAGATATGGTGGCTGAAAGTGGTCGACCTGCGGCACTTTCATATTTCTATCAAAAACATATGTGTCATTTGAACCGTGCTCGGCTCGTATTGTGTGTTATTCTTCTCTTCCGCTCGCGACTGTCTTCTGTCTCTAGTTCTCGGTGAGCCCGCGTGCTTGTTTCTCCGTTAGAGAGCGCTGTGGCTCCTTGCTGCCCTCTATCGGCCGATAGTGTGTATATAATTGGGAACACGGAACCGGGAAAGAGGTCGGTCAGTAAGTCGGCCAGTCAGTCAGTCGGAGGCAGAGTACTTCCCTGTGTCGCCGTGACACTGGAGGCCCGGTGGGGCGGCGGGGTCCGGGGTTGGACCGGGCGGCCAGGGAGGCAGGCAGTCAGTCGGTCAGCCCTGAGTGGCCGTGACGCTGGAGGCCCGCTGTGGAGTCGGTCTGCGGCAGCGGTTTGGTTGGTTGCGCCTAGTACTTCCCTGAGTGGCCGTGATGCTGGAGGCCCGCTGGGGCAGCGAGGTCTGGTGGTTTGACCGGGTGGCCAGGAAGTGCTACATCTGGTGGATTTGTGTGTCCACCGCGACCGTTCCCCGTTCGCTTGAATCGAGGGAATTTCTCCGATACGCTCTTGTCCGAGAGCGGTGTCCCATAGACTCGGGAGTACTGTGGCGACTGACGCTGGTGGTGACTTCGATTTGATACTAGCCATTTTCTTGCCCTATTGGGGTAGTGTGCCTGACAACTCCAACTACAAAGTGCGTCGCCTACTGCTTCTTCGTTAGTTGTGTTTGGGGAATGGACAAATTCCCCGGTCTGTGGTGTTACTAATTACCGCCCCCTTATCAGTCGGTGTGGATGGTAAGGACTTGTGCGCTGGCATGCACACACTATAGTGTGTCAAGACCTTTGGTAAGAACTTCATTCTTATGGTTAATTTGATGGACGCTGAGGTACTCTGATTAATCTTCGTTTGAAATGATTGCCGTAATTTGGCTCATCTGTACAAATTGTGTTTGGTATTACTTGCAGATTTGTTACATGCTGGTAAATTAGTGAGAGCCAGTCTTGTTATTTTCTGTTATTTGATATAAGTGGAATTATTTGTGATTACAGGATTTATTCAAATCATAATCTGAAAGATCAAAGTTTCTTATGTATTATATTGTATTATATTATTTGTGATTACGGGATGTATTAAGATCTTAATCTGCAAGATCGAAGCTTTGTGTTATTTGGTATTATATTTGTGACATTCTCTGTAAGTTTAATCATTGTCCTTGATTATTGTAGTAAAATGCTTAAACAAGGCTTGGACTTTATAACCATGCTCCCACATGCTTCCCACCGAGTCCTTTGTGGCTAATAACAACTACTACCACACTTCATCATTGTGTATCACTTTGAGCCAAAACTATCTAGCACAGATCACTGGTGTTTGTGTGTGGTAGTAGCACCGAGTCACCCGTCGCTCACAACATTGGGCAAATTTCGGTAACTGTTGTAGTGTCGGAGATATGGTGGTTGAAATTGCTCGATCAAGGATATTTTCGTATTTCGACCAAAGATGTGTGTCTGTATATTTTACTTTGCTGCCTGAACTACATAGTGCAGATGACTGCCGATTGTGTGTGGTAATAGCATCAAGTCTCCCATCGTGCACTCTGGTGGTTAGATTTATTTATTTGTCATATGGCTAAGCAACTAATACAATACATATAAATATATACAATGACAAGAACTTTGGTACCATTCACAAGTTGATGTCCAGATCTTCCAGCCATTCTATGAAGGAACTTGTAGCTCCAAAAACATCTTCAAATGGCCCATCGTACTTCCATAGAGGGCATTCCCTAATATTATGCTCCACACTCTGGGAAGCAGCTCCGCAGTCACGTGCAGGAGAATCCTGAAGACCCCACTTATACAACATGGCGTTGCATTTCGCGTGGCCTGTTCTTGTGCTATTTAGTTTGACCCACTGGTTTCTATTTAGATGGAATCCTGGAAGTCCAGTTGTGGGATCTTTAATATCTGGATGTTTTACTGTGGTTAGATGTTGGTAGCTGTCAATCCAAATTCTTTACAAACATGAATGAAGTCGTGTGTACCGGCTAGTAAAATACATAATAAGTGAACAAAAAGTATTTGCATTTTGTATTTAAATGCTTTTTAAAAAAAATATTTTGTACATCTCTGGTAGTAAAACTCTGAAATGACAGGGTGGTTAAATGTGTGAAAGGTAAGTAAGATCATTGTGCTAGTTTAAACATCTACAGTGAAGGCTCTTCTGATTTAGGGGAAAACTGCTGACATGGTGTACTAACTGACTTCCTTGCTAATTTCAGTGTGATATAGGGGCTGTCTGATACAGTTTGCTTTTGAAGAGACTAGGCTGAGAGCAAAAATATCTTTGTTGAAAAGCCTGTAGTTTCTGAGAAATAAATCTTTCATTGGCAACATCCTATACTACTGAGGTCAAAAATGTTGATATCATCCTCAGTTCAATCAGAAGCAAGTGTGGTATGTGTAAATTCAGTGTGGTTTGTGTGTAAATTCAGTGTGTTCAATCACCAATCTTACATCCGCATAAGCTGTGGAAGTTTTTTGGAAAGTGAAATTTATTTGTGCTTTGACTTATGATGACAGTATTCAATCCTCACTGTACTGATAATCACAATACCATTGTGTCTAGTGACCGGCTCAGGTTGACCTTTCAGAATAATGGTGAATTTTGTCAGGTTTTGGTTTGTTTATATTATGTGATAGTCACTATTATTACTGTGCTCGTTGTTATTTAAGTCTTCGTCTTTGCATTGAGTTCCCACTTATTACCCAAGTGCATGTTTACCAAATGTAATTTTATTTCTTTTATGAAGTATAAAATAAATCTTGTAACTAATTCAATGTAATATTCCCCTTGCATTTGAATATTGTACCATTCCAAGTTCTGATGTAAAATATAACTTTCACCTATTTTCTCTTTTAAGATTCCAGGCGTTTGCACATATTTGAACCATGGTCATACTAACTTTAATAGTCCAAGTAAAAGCTTGAGAGTTGATCCTTACTTTCTTGTGTGTATTTCCATTGCTTGGGTCACCACACATTAAGAAAGGTAAAATGGTATGCAAGGATGTTAGAAGAGTAACATTGTTTTTTTTTTTTTTTCGTCGTTTCATCATTTCATTTGACTTATATATACATTATCTTGAAAACAATTTTTATGAAACATAATACAGGGTGATTCAAAATAACATGTACAAAATGATATGTTAGATCAGTCATACAATAAGAATAAAAAATCACATAGGAACAGAGGGTCGCAACTGCGATCCGGAGCTGCTACAGGGCAAATTATACTGACGCAAGGAGAAGAAAAAAAACCATTACAGTTCATTTTATTGATAATTACTCAAATGCAAGCCAAATGTTGAGCCTACAGCAGATGCTCAAAGTTTTTACCAGATGCATCGAGACAAGCCCGGCATCTCCGTTGCATGCAACAGTACACCTTCTCAAAGATACCAGGTGTATCTCGAACACATCCAGCTGCCGCAACGATTCTTCCTACCAAGTCTTCCGATGTTTCAACAGGTGTTTCATACACAAGTTTTTTTAAAAATCCCCAGAAGAAAAAATCCAAGTGAGACAGGTCTGGTGTTTGTATCACAATGCCTTCTCGTGGCTCTAGCACCCTCTACAGGCGTTTGCGACCCTCTGTTCCTATGCGATTTTTTATCCTTATTGTATGACAGATCTACCATGTCATTTTGTCCACGTTTTTTTTATAATCACCCTGTACAATAAACTCTGTTTAAAAACCTCTCTCTCTCTCTCTCCGGTTTACAGAATAAATAATTTAGTAAATTTAACAAGCTGTATAAAGGACCATAAGTATGCAAGAAGATGGTTCCCCCCCCCTCCCTCCCCCCCACTACATGCATATTCAAATCTCACCAACTCCACTTTCATGTATTTTTAATCTTCAGAGCTTATATTGCCATTTCTGTTGGACGCATTCAATTTCACTTATTTTCTTTTTTAAAAAAGCGTTGTTTTTGATAAGATATTAGATCAGTGTTTCAGCTCTAAACATGTACTCCAAGTACAATGTTACTAAATGGAAGTTAATGGAAATGTCAGTATAGTTTGTCTTTAAATGTTTCAGGTGAGAAAAAGTTGGATGTAGTCCATGCTGTGGCACAGACACTAGGAAATATTCCAGCTGCACATAATAAATTACGAAAGGTATGTAAATTCTGTTATTTTATTTACTGTGTTTGATACAGGGGGACACTAAAGCTTTATTCAGTCAGTGGCTGTTCATGAGACATTTTTTCCAACAGCTACTTTATTTTTTAAAAATTATCATGTAGTGGAAACTATTTTTGTTGGATTGAACAACTGCAGTCATGTCTGAATTTCCTGAAGAGTTATATTTATTTCTTACATTTATCACAGAAGGAATTGAAGTGAATGAATTATTCTGTTGAGAGAGCAGCTCTGAATGTCTGATAGTTGATCTCGTTAAGCCACTTTTTAATTTACGCTAGTATTACCATTTCACTCGATGAAGACATCATAGCTAGCTGTTGAACGGTTGTACTATGCTCACAACCGTAAATAATTCTAATATTTTCTTATGAAATTCGAATATGGAAAATACTAGTTTAGAATCCAGAAATAAAAATACAATATGCTTAATGATAATGTTGCTAAATTGTGGAAATATTAGAAGGAAAATAACAGATTTCCAGGCTGCATTTGCGAGATATAATTGTAGGGACTAAAAGCTGAATGATGCCATAAGTTGAGTCTAACTAAGAGTTTGCTCCCCATTTCAAAGTTTTTTCGAAAATAGAATTATATCAGTGTCTGAAGACATTCTTGTGCTTGTTAATAAAACATTCCTCCAGTTACTGACACAAAAAATTCTTAAGAGTTAAAATGGCTGAAAGTAAAAATTGTCAGAAATTTGAAGTGTATAGTTGGATCATCTTATTGACCTCCAGATGCTGCACTGCTTAATGCAGAATATTTTAGACTTGCTTGGTAATATTTCTCAGAAATTTCAGTGATATGTATTGATCATGAGTGGTGATTTCATCCTGTCACTTAGCACCAAAAGATAAATTATTAACCAAAACATTCATTTGCAAAAAATTACTTTCAGCAGTTGTCAAAGAGCTATTGTGTTATGGTAAAGGTACCTCTTCCATTTTGGATATTTTCCTTATGAGCAACTTTTAAATCCGATCTGACAATGAAACATGATAAAACTTATATATATATTGTTGTGATAAGACAAATGATGCTGGTACACCACATGGCGAATAATTTTGTAACATACATGTGAGAAATAAATAAATCAGTTTCTTGCTTAGAAGTTTATTGAGGTTAATAAAAAACTTTTCATGATACAGTTGGAAAGTAAAATATTTGTTCAGGATGCAAAAACATTTACATGTCACAATGAAGAAATCAGAGGACCAATATTATCATTGTAAATTATTACACTTACTGGCAGAAGTGCATAACAGTATGTGTGAAGCTTTTAAAGAATTTCAAAACAGAATTTTATGTGAATATCTAATTAGTGATCCAAAATAATTTTAATTATATATTGAAGTTGTACAAGGCTCTTATAAGGTTAGGCCAACACTGATTAATGAAAATGGTGAGTTAACAGAAACTAGGATAGGGAAAGCAGATTTTTTTAAATAATATTTTTAATAAGGCTTTAAGAAAAGAATACCCAATATCAATTGCCTATAACAAAAATTTGAAAGATCTCGTTTTTGACGTTGAGGGAATGACTGCTGAAGGAATATATAAGTGGGCCACAATGCATTCCAAACACCCACGAAAGTAATAAGCAGGTTGGTGTTAGTAGCCCAACCGATTCTGAAAAGAAAGTAATATGACTTACCCACTGACCAACAATTACATTGTCATATGCAGAATGAGGGAGAATTAGAAGGCTTTATAGGAACCTTAAAGTTAGCAAAAAAGCTTATTTATTTGTTTTTCAGTTTTGTTCCCTGCTGACGAAGGATTTCTGGGATGTGAAACATGTCATGGTTAATACACATACGTACAATATGAGAACTGTAACATTGCTATTGGAAACATCTTCAACTAACAAGTTTCCAAATAATTTAAATATGAGAAGGTCAGAGAATTCACAGTTAAATGTGAACTCGATAAATCTTGCAGTAGAAGCAAAGGCATCATTGGACACAGAAAACTTGCATCTTACTTCTGACATTCAACTCTTCAATATTGTTGAAGGAGATTAGGATCAGATAAATTCTTCTTCTTGTGTGTCCTTACATACTTGAATCTGTGCAATGCTTTCAGTGTTAGATATACAACAGCCTCATGCAAAGGGTATCATACCTGCAGCCAATATGGCATTGAAGCAAATGACCTGGCACTGAGTGATGAATGGCTCAGTCGCTCAGGTTGAAACAAGTAGTTTCAATGTACCAGATTTGCTATTTTTTGGGTCCAGCTTTGCCAGTGTGATCAAAACTCAAGTGGGGAAATACAGTGATCACATGCATACATCGTTTACAGATGCTAGCATAAATATGTGCTAATGTCAGTGCAGATGCAATACCAAAAATACTTTCTCTTACAAAAGTGTTGTCAGCATCAACCAGCAACACAGTAGTATCCTTAAACACAGAGTGTACTTTACTGTATCACTTACATCCACCACTGTCCCATCAGTGGTTGCTAGAAGAGCACCTACGGGTATATCTGCCTTCTGAAATCATTAAAAGTACAAAAATTTCCAGAGAATTTTTAAGATTTCATTGATCCTGGTAGGTGATTAGTAATGCTCAATCCTGGCATTTGGGAGAACAAGGGTGAAACTTATGTCAAACCTCCTAAGTTGGGTTTTCCATGGTTTTCCAAAATCATTCCAAGCAGATGCTGGGATGATTCCTTTAAAAGGCCGTGGTTGAATTCCTTCCTGTTCCTTTCTCAAACCTCTCCTTTCTCTAACAATGTCAATAAAGTGTAAAGCTCTCTTTCCCTTGTATACAATGTCCAGTGATAGGTGGATTATGACCTTTATTGAAGCAACTATTTCCACAGATGGATATATTTGAAGTTGAGACACAAAGTCAGAAATAAACCGAGGAAAATCAGCAAAGCCAATTGGCAGTTGTGCAGCAGTTTAGCTCTCGTACAACATTGCAATATAATGCAGTACAAGGTCATGCAGTAAGTCTGGATGTGTGTTTCCCTTGCCATATGTATCATTTCTTACTTATTTATTTATTTCTCGTGTCCAGGACATAACATTACAAGCTGAAAAAATTACATTAATTAATTAATATTAAACTATAGAACACAATTAAATTGAATGTGACCAGAATCCCGCAATCTTGATGGCCTCGTTTGCCCTATAAAGGTCGTCGATATTGCAGGTTTGAGGGAGATTCCTGCATATCAGAAGATGTTGTGGGTTCTGAAGCTCACCACATTCACATTGATCATTGTCAGTAGTGTAACCCCATTTTTTAATATTATATCTACATCGGGACACTTCAGTTCTTAATCTGTTTAGAGCCTTCCACATAGCATATGGCTAGTTACAACCCACAGCCGGTGCTTCTTTGATGTTCCTCCACTGTTCTTCAGGCAACGAATTTCACCATAATTCTAGGCGGCGTGCTTCAGGAGAAGATGTTATGGCTGTAGTTGATTGTTCAAAGCTCTTCCTTGACTTCTGCCTTGTGGGTTGAGGTTTATGTCCAAACAAAGGGTGTCTGGGGGTCTGTTTCCTGTTTCCTCTTCTCCCTCATTGCAGCTGTTTTCCTACGAATGTCAGGTGGTGCTATACCCATGATTTGGTATATTTTACTAACAGGAGTTGGTTTCAGGCAACCTGTTACAATGCGACCAGTATCATTCAATGCCATATCAACCTGCCTAGCATGTGCAGAGTTTTGCCAAACTGGTGCTGAGTATTCTGCTGCAGAGAAACTAAGTGCCAGGGCAGATGTATGAAGCACATTTGGATGTGCTCCCCAGGAGGAACTTGTAAGTTTCCGGATGATGTTCCGGGCGGATACTTTGAGTTTCAGATCCTCACAATGGGTTTTGAATGTAAGAGATCAATCAAGCTTTACTCCTGGATATTTTGGAGTATCACAGTGTAGTAGTTGTTGCCCCCTCCAGTTGATGTTCAACTTCCTTCTGGCTTCTCTGTTTCTCAGATGGAATGCAGAGACCTGTGTTTTTCCAGGGTTGGGCTTTAAGTGATTAGCATCATAATACTTGGCCATATCTTCAAGAGCTGTTGTCCGCTTCACCTCCGCCTCAAAGGTTGTGCCTTGAGCTGCAACTGCTGTGCCATCAGCATAAATGAATGCTCTTGTTCCAGGAATAATTGGTTGATCATTTGTATATATGTTGTACAAGAGTGGGGCCAGCACACTACCATGAGGGAGGCCATTCTTCTGAGTTCTCCATTATTGTGGAGGGTGACGTTAAACCTTCTGTTTTGTAGTAAACACTGGATGACTTGTGTAAGATGGTAGTCTTTTGTGGTGGAGTATACCTTACTTATCAAAATTTTGTGGTTGACTGTATCATACGTCGCTGTGAGATCGATGAATGCCACACCTGTAACCTGCCCTCTTTCATACCCATCCTCTACATACTGTGTGAGGTTAAGAATTTGGCCGCAGCATGACCGAGCAGGTCAAAAACCAGCCTGTTCCTTTATGAGCATTTTCTCAATGTACTCTGAGGTACGGTTGAGGATCAATCTCTCCAAGACTTTGTATAAATGATGAAGGAGTGAAACTGGTTGGAAGTTTTTTGAATCTGTTGGTTCCTTTCCAGGCTTTAGCAGTGCCACAACTTTGGCTTTCTGCCAGATCTTGGGGATCTGTAAGTTGGAGGTGCAGTAGCTTTGTAGCCATTTTAATTTGCTCTGTTCTCAGGTCATCTAAGCCTGCGGCTTTGTTAATCTTCAAAGACTGCAAGGCGGCTTCCAGTTCTACCAGTGTGAATGGATTCAAAAGATGGTCTTGCTCGTCAGAGTGCCTTTGGAGCTTTCTGTTTTCAGGTCTTCTTCTAATCTTTCCATTCACTAGCAGTTGATGTGCCGTTTGATTTGGACTAACTTTAAGGAGACTAGGTGGAGTGCTACTTGGATCACTATTGAGGCTTTTCAGTAATTTCCAAGCCTTACGACTATTCTGTTTCATGTCTAAATCTGACATTAAATGGTACCATTTATCTCTTCTAGCAGTAGACACAGCGTGTAGGAAATCTTCACCTGTCTGTATGGTTTCTTCAGAAAAAGGATCTTCTTCGTAAAGGTGCCCGTATCTCTCAAGAAGAAACTTGGAGTCATTATCCAGTCCAGCGACATAAGTTGTTCTGCAGCCTCGAGGAATTTGTTTGCGTGAGATGGCTTTAACTATTTCAATAAATTTATCGTATGTATTTGGAGATGGGTCGAGGTTTAGAACCTCCTCATCTAGTTCTTGAGAGAACTTTCCCCATTGTGCTCGTTTGAAATTAAATCTTCTTTTAAACTGAACAGACTCTGGTTTCACTACTGCTTCAACAGTGCAGATAATTGGTCTATATTGCGTACATGGGATTGGTTCCATAACATTCTTCTTTGACTGTTGGGCAATGTGTTCACTGACAAAGATGTTATCTGGATTATATCCACCCTGCCATCTTCCACTGCTAAAAGATGGTGGAAACTTTGGGTCATTTATTAGCATTAGGCCCATACGTTCAACCCATTCTTCAAGGTCCTCTCCATTTTATCAGTTTCCCTGTAGCCCCAGGATGTGCTGTGGCAATTGAAGTCATCCATAACAATCTTTGTTTGTTGGGAGTGGAAGTTAGGTTGATCTGTGAAGCTAAATTCGGCATTTAGTGGCTTATACACTGATGTCACAGTTCATGATTTGATTTCGGTGGTCAGTGTCTCTATTTCGCCATCTGAGGTTATCCCTGTTGAAAGAATCGTTAAATCTGGTTTGGCGAAAACTGCGCTGCCATACTTTTCACTTGGTCTCTCATTAATAAGGTTCATTCCATTGATTTTGTCCTTCTGTCATTTGGACCTCTACGTGTCTCTTGAACCAATAAAAGTCGCATTTTGAGTGTTTACAGATATTAGATAATAAAATCTCTTTCTCTGGTGATATACCTTCGATGTTTATTGATATAATCGAAAGAGCTGGCTTTGAAAAAAACAAAAAAAAACGTTTATTTTGAAATTTGTCGTGGTGGTGGAAGGATCTGCCATTAGGATTATTCCTAATGTTACCCAGGGTACACCCGATCGTATTAGTTTTCATAATTCACTATTCTGCACGATCTTCGAGGAGGCTCCTTCTGTGTACCCCATTTCTTACTGATTAAGGTGTGCTGAAATATTGTAAGTGTGTTCATGTTTTTGTGTTCATGCTTGCCCTCTTGCCTTCATTTGTGGTAATGATAGATTATTTGTTTCATTGCCTATCAGCAGTTTCATTGTCACTAATATAAAATTGCTGAGTAACAGTAATAATAACATGGCTGGGCATCTTTCTATTTCTGTTCAGTATGCAAGGTTTCATCAAAATCCTTATAGAAGTTTGTGGGAAATTAATTTTATCTATTTACAACAGTTGCTCATATAATAGTATTAGATTGGACAGATTAAATATATAGACAGTTTAAAAACCTAACCTGAAAGTTGGTTGGATTCTCCAGAAGGAGGCATACTAAGCCATTGTATCAGAGGCAGGACGGCCAGTTCCTTTCCTCTGGGACCTACAATTTAACGTAGATTCCGAACCACAGAACGCCCCAGCTTAGTTCATATGATCAAATACAAATCTTAAAAATTGCCTCCACTCGGATTTGAACACGCGATCATAGCCAGAATTTTTTTGAGAGTTAGCGCAGAAACCACTTTTTTCCCCACTAATTACATTTCAGCTGTCAGACCGCTCCATATTTGTTATACATTCAATATATTTCTTTCCTACTTGCATAAAATGTTTTACAATTAAACTGGTAGTATTTAATGGTAACCGGTTACTGTGCAAAAAACTGTTAAATCGGGTTGAAAATACAGCTAGATACTTCCTTGGCACTTTAAGGAAAAGTGTAACCAAAAGCTGTAAAATATGTAACAAAGTTCTAATTAGCGTCAAAACATACGATTGCACACATTACTACCTATGTATTAATAGACATCTTGAGCCGTCTGTGAGGTTTTTATGGTCAGAATTTGGTGTGGTAGCTTTTTTCTTTACTCACAATCCACTAAGCATCATGGAATGTTAGTAGTTATTCTGGTCCAGGTTGCCATTCAACCTAAACACAATAAGAATAGGCACATTGCTGACTCAGTGGTAATGGACGTCTCGAGCCACCCGTGACATTATAGTTAGAATTTGGTACTGCAGCCACCTGATTCACTCAAAGACCATGATAAACCATAGAATATTAGTCTTCATGCAGGGACAGGCTGCATTTAAACATAACCACACCCTCCGCTAATACAGTTCATTGAAAATCAACACATTCACTGTAAAGATGGCTGCTACATATTGACTAATGCTGCACGTTACCCAACGACGATTTGCATTGTATTGCTCTTGTCTTACCTGTTTTGTAGATTTCGCGTACACATTTTTGTGAATTCTAATGCCTAAGGAGTGCGTTAATCACATTTTCATCCCAAAATAACAATTTTTTCTACCGGCTGTACTTTGCACAGCACCCTCATAACCACTTTTTACAGTTCAGTAATATTGATGTTTGTGTTAAATACACATGCGGTCAAAAGTAAACGATGATTACATTATAACTACTAATATTATTTTCAAAGAAGTTTTGTAAAGAATCACTTTTGACAAAGCCAATTTTTAAATATTTTCTTTTTAAATGTTTTACACGGGTCAGCTAGTACACAAGGCTTCCTATGCATTTCGAAGCTAACAGTTTACAACAACAAAAGATAAAACAGTAGACACAACGTGGCGGTAAATTTTTTTTAAGTTTGAAAAAAAAAATAGCGTTTGACAAAGCCAGTATCTATTTTTGAAATATCTACGTTCTAAATGTTTTACAGTTAAACTGGTAGTATTTAACGATGATAACTTTTTACAATTCAGTAATATTATGTTTGATATACGGTCAGTATTATTTTCAAAGACATTTAGTAAAGTACAGTATCACTTCCGGCAAAGCCAATTTTTAAAAATCTTATTTTTAAATATTTTACGATTGAACATGTAGTGCTAGTATTCCTCCAAGAAAATGTATTCAAGAAATGTCCGTTTAAATATATGAGTTCCTTGAAACCAAAGAGAAAATATTAAAAGGCTTCCTGGTACCTGAATTGTCTACGAGATGGTGTTAGAGCTGTTTTCGAAATACCAAGATCAAAAATTGTTTGTATTTAGTAAAATTGGGATTATGCAGGGAAGAAAACTATTTATATAAACTTAAAAAGCAAAATATTATCTAAGTATTAAATTTCATGCAAATGGTTAGAGACATTTCCAAGATCCAAAAAATATATATATTTATATACAAGAATTGCTTGTTTAAAGATATAATATTACAGTTTATAACAACATAAGAACTTGTATTAATCATTCCTTAGTGAAAATTATTGATTTTTTTCAATTGTCCTGTGCATTTCTAAATTAACAAAAAAAAAAAAAAAAAAAAAACCTGACTCTTAGAAATGCAGAATTGGTTTTCCTGTACTTCGTAGTAAAATTAAAGTAAGGATGATTTCAAACTATTGATGTATGAATAATAATCCATTATATAAATTGCGAGGCATCTAGTTAATGGTTTTTTGAAAAACAAAAAACCATTAACTAGATGGATTGATAGTTAAGAATGGTTCCTCTGATAAATATAAATTTTAGGGTTTTCAGTTTGCGATGAATGCCTCTTGATTTTCCGTCTTTCTCTAGTTGAAATTTCTTTTGTTTTATACGTTGCTTCAATTACATGCTGCTATTAAAGGTTTTCAGCATGTTCGTCTTTACACCACCACGCTCGGTAGCATGCTGGTGTAATGGTTAGCGTTCTGGCCTCGCATTTGGGAGGACGGCGGTTCGAATCCCTGTCCGGGAATCCAGATTTGGGTTTTCCATTGTTTCCCAAATCACCCCAGGTAAATGCCGGAATGCTTCCTTCAAAAGGCCATGGCCGAATTCCTTCCCATTCCTTGCCCCCCCCCCATCCTTTCCCGTCTCTAAAGACCTCGCTGTTAGAGAGACGTTAAGCAGATAAAATTCCAGGAATTCTTAGGCCTAATCATCCTTAACCAAACGAAGTACATCAGGTTTCTTGGTCGGTGGCTGAAAAATGCTTTTTATACCAGACCACGCCAAGAGCCTTCCAATCTTTCCGGACGTGTTACCGCCATATGGCAGAAAGGCAGGAGTTTTTGGTGGTCCAATTTGTTCAGTCGGTGGTCTTGGTGGCTTCTGAATAAAAGCACGCTCTCTTATCACCGAAAGTACCCATTCTGTTCAAAAACAGTCCTTAGATGTTTCAACTCCATCGGTAAGCTCTCACGATCGGAAATGGCTCTCGCTCTGCGTACCAATCTGGTCAATACGGAGTTGCGTTGTGCCGGGTCAACTCCATCGGTAAGCTCTCAGGATCGGAAATGGCTCTCGCTCTGCGTACCAATCTGGTCAATACGGAGTTGCATTGTGCTGGGTGATGGTAACTGGTTGCACCCAAGTAACGTTCAGTTGAACACAAATGATACTTAAGGCTGGTACAAGTACTTTGCAATTCTACCATTTCGGACTACTGAGATGGAGAATGCCCACCCCCGCATCGTGGATGCACCAGGCAAGGATTACTCAGTGGAGGATAGGGAAGGTGACCCTATCTCCCTTGAGCCAGGTTAGTTCCTGTGTATTGTGCCACAAACAAAGGCAACCTCAGAGAAATATGGAATGATAACCAAATACTGGAAGACTGGACCAAAGGGGTGATATTTCCTATCTTCAAGAAAGGGAACAGAAGGAAAAGTGAAAACTACAAAGGGATTACCCTCCTATCCCACGGCCTCAAAATTATGGAATAGATAATTGAACACAGAGTACAAACAATATCAGAGCCCATCTTAGAAGAGTAACAACATGGGTTTAGGGCTGGAAGAAGCACAACAGATCTAATATTTGCCTTGCGAATGCTGGTAGAAAAATATTGGGAAAGAGGGAAAAACCTAATTATTGTGTTTATGGACCTATAAAAGGCATACGATAATGTTCGTACTTCAACTATCTGGTAAAATCTAAGAAAACGTAAAATTCCAAAGTACCTCATTAGAAAGATTCAGATACTGTACAATAATTGCAAGAGCTTTGTCAATGTTGGGGATGGTTACTCTGAATGGTTTAGTACAACCAAAGAAGTACAACAAGGAAGTGTCCTTTCACCACTTCTGTTCATAGTGGTGATGGATAACATCATAAAAGAACTAAAGAGAGCAATCAATAGGGATATACAGGCATTGGTGTTTGCGGATGATGTGGCAGTATGGGATGAAACCAAAGAATGAATACAAAACAAACTGAAAATGTGGAATCATAAGTTTGAAGAATATGGAATGAAATTAAATAATAATAATAATAAAAATAAACCATATCACTAAAAATAAGCCGAAAGACTATAGACTGTTATATAGAATTACAAGACCACCAAGTTGAAGTTGTTGACCAGTTCAGCTACCTGGGGAGCATAATTGGTAGTAACGGTAGAAGTGAGTTAGAAATAATGAATAGAGTAACGAAAGGAGCCAACTACTACAGTACCATGCGAGGCTTTCTATGGGACATGAAGGTTACCAGAAGAATAAAAATTGTCTTGTACAAATCATATCTCATTCCTATTCTCACATATGCACTGGAAACATGCTCACTAACATCAAGGGACCTTAGCAAGATCCAAGCATGTGAAATGAAGTTTCTTAGAACGTGTCAGGTACCTGTTAAATTTTGAAATTGTGTAACAAAATTTTATTCTCAGAACCGTGAGTTGGATTAAATATTTCATTTCTATAGTTACTTTCTGTTATAATTTAAACTAGAAATCAGATTTTTATAGTTGCTGAGATAGTATTTTGATTTGCATTAGTCTTCAGCATTCGCCTGGAGTGGTATTGCGAATGTTCGTATTTAAATTAATTATTTTCGGCTAAAGTATTAAAGTTACATTTTTTTTTTATAATAACCAAAGTTGATGTTTATTACAAGATCTAGCGATTTACAAAATTTCAGAGAGATAGCATTATTTTTATGATCAAGGTCAAAATTTTATGACAAAACCTTTCTGACGTGATATGATCAGCCTTACCGAAACTACCCATGCGAAGCGATCTCTTTGCCGTTTCCCACGGTTCGTGAGAAAGCAGGTAGACACCTAGAATTTTCTTTGTTCGCAGCAGCAGCGCAGTCAGTCACCCAGAGTCTTTCTGGAAACGCGAGCGTGATGACATGTAGCACATTTGGCCAGTCAGTTTTCCCTTGGAGCACTACTGTGCTACCTTGTTGGCAAGATGTAAAGTTTTAAAGTTTCATTCTGGATAACAACTATGCAGTTTTGAAGTAGTATTACGCCATGTGGGGCCTCAGGATTACTTAAGTGTCAGGCACTTGCTAACTAAAAGCACTTTCAAGTGGTAATCCATTATACTTTGAACCTTTGGGTGTGGTCTGGATCGAACGGTTAATCGAACTTGCAAACTTTCTTCTGTGACTTTGGCTAATTGCCTATTCAGTTATTGACTGTGCAAGAATTTTTCAAAATATAGTGAGTGTTAACAACAACCAACTCATAAACATTATTTACCTATACCTTTTCCTTAACTTGAGGTAGAAAAGAAGCTGAGTGGTGACCTGTACATTGTAGCGTAGTCTTAACTGGACTATCCAAGGCTTACGCACGGTCAGAGTTACGACAAGGCCATTATTGCTACACCCCAAGGTAAAGCTAACGTCTTACAAATGGCCCTCCAGAAAACTAGACTTGACCACATAAGGAATGATGGGATTACATCGAACCTTGAGCTAAGGAAATCCATGGAAGAGAGACTTAGATCATCAAGACTTAAGTGGTTTGGTCATGTCAAGAGAATGACTAGTACAAGGTACCAACTTATTTCGAAAAAAGTATAGTGGACAAAAGACCAGTGGGAAGACCAAGAGGAAGATGGACAGACCCACTGAAGGAGGACATAGAAGAGGCTGGAACTGGGAATGTATCACAGACCAAGAAATTTTTCTGGATAGGAGAAAGTGTAAAACAATTGTATACAACAACCAATGCTCATAAACCACACCCGGGAAACTGGAGGTTGTCCACAACGATGATGATGATGATCTAATTATTTTGTAGTAGGTTGACTCCTTTTGTAATGGTATAATTTTTCTTAGGGTGAGGAGAAATGCTGCTGCTATCATTAACTATAACTGCTTGTTTTATATCTTTCCCTCATACTTCAGGTACTTGTAAATTATATTGTTCCTGTCTTAAGACAGTCACCAGCTCTCTTAAAATTCTTACACTATTAAGTTTATCGCTACAAGGAGCAACTGTTAAAGGATTGCACATTTGAACACACACCAAAGCTGAGCATTCATTCACGGGTGTATTTCAAATGACAACCTCATTTGAGTGTAGCTTGAATTCTAGAATTTAATAAAGTGTTTAAAAAAGAAATAGCACTGAGGGTCTATGGAACTTCATAGCCTAAAAATTGATTTTAAGAAAAGTCTGTTCTTGATTCAATATTATGGCAGTGCGCTTCCTCACGAGGAAGTGCAGGATGCAACGCTTCCTCACGAGGAAGCGCTGCATCCTGTCCCAACCTCGCTGACCTGCTCCAACACACAACGTGCAATTGTTTAAGTCGGAAATTACATTGTGTTACAAGCCTCACATGAAACTCCCTTGTATACATTATTGCTCCAATTTCATAGTTTTTTTATTTCTTCAGAAGGTCTTACTATCATACTTGATGGACTATTACAAAATTTCTTGCAGTCTCTCTCATATTTAAGTATTTTGTAGCCCCTTTAATTTTAATAACATAATTTATTATTTTTATTGGTGTAGTCATGAGTAATTGTTAAAGTATGTAATTATCGGAATGTGTTATATTTCTTGTATATCCCGAACTATTTCGTTTAAGATTTCTTTTAATTTTCTGTTTTGTTTGGTGTACTGTTTTAAACTGTATTTATTTTTCTTTAGGAGTTATTCAATTAATTGTGTCTTTCATTATTTTGTAGTTGGTTATTATATTTTGAAATTAAATATCTGTATGGTCTTTCACTGTTCTTACTAATTTTAAATCCTTCTTTTTCATTTATTTAGTAAGCCCCTTTCAAGAAATTGCTGATTCAAAACCGTGCCTCTTCATTATCTTCGTTGCTTTTAAATTCCGGTTTTGGAAGTCAAAACATTTAGGATACGTTTATCTAGAATGTTTATTTACTTATTCCTGTTCCTATTTGTGTGTTCATATTTTTTTCAATTAAATGTTCTGTGAAGGTAGAATGATTAGAGGATTTTAATGCCTTTGTGTGCTCTTTATATCGAATTTTCTGGCCGTTTGTCGATGTAAGTAGATGCAAATATTGAAAAACAACAACCACAGGAACAACATGCTGTCAATACAAGAAATTTTCATATACAAAAAGCCCTGAACGAAGGGGAAAATGTGAAACGTCTCATGAACCAGACATTATTTAGGGCACTAAAAATGAATTCGCATGGAACAGTTCCACTATAGAATAGATAAAAATTAACCACATGAAACAAAAGAATTCTTGTTTCTTGAATTACTTTTTTTGTAAATTTTCTTTTACAGTTTCACATCGTTGAAAACCTATTACTAAATTGGTTTTGTGTAGTTAAGAAACAGTTTCTCTCTCCAGATATTTTCATGCCTTTAAATACCTTCTAAGTAACGTAAAAATAATGGAGAGGATGAAAAAGTAATTTGCTGAGTAGAAGAATTCTTTAAAGGTAGAAAGTAAAAGTTAGGATTGGAAATGCAATATCAAAAGAAGTGGAAGTGAACATGACAGTGCCACAGGGAAGCATATTGGGACCATTGATATTCATTATTGTAATGAATGGCTGTGTTGATGGTTTACTATCTCAAGAGTCAGGTTGTTTGCAAATGACATATAATGTCATATGATAGGATCAGAATGGGAGAAATCTGTGAACAGCTGGAGGGTGATCTGTTCACAACATTTAACTGGGATACAGATAAATACAAAGAAGAGTCAGTGTATTATGTAGACAGATAATAATACTAAAGGTTGATAATGATTATAAGGTGAGGAAGGAATTGCTTGTTGAAGACTTGAAATATAAGTTCCTTGCCATAACATTTGATAACAAACTCAACTGGGCACAACACATTGGACCGGTTGTAGGAAGAGGTTTCAAAATCCTTCATCAAATTACACCTCATGACAAATTCACTTTCAGCTTTAAGTTAATTAATGTTAATATTTTAAAGAAGAAAGCAGAAGGGCTCAGATGACACACACACTAACATAAACTAAGTTCACAATATTTCAGTTGAATGCTTCATGTAGCATGCTGATGCAATGCATGCATAGCAAGTCAATGGATGTGCACTTTTATGTTCCATTGGCATGGTACAGGGTATTGTGAATCTAGTATGTGTTATCACAGTCCTCTTGTCTTCAACTTTGATAAGTGATATGTTTATATTATCATTTTTATTTTTAAAACATTTTCCTCTTCATTATTGATTTTAATTTTCTTGGATTCGGCAAGAAATTTTGTTAGCGGTAGATTCAAAATAATTGTGAATGCCATCATAATGAAGTACTGTTATGTGCTGCTGTAATACTTTGTTTTGTCTTTACAGGTATGTTGGATATATTTTTTTGTGTAATGGTGGTTTGTTACATAATTATTTCTTAGCAGCTGGTTCACTCATTTTCTTTTGCATGTTAATCAAAATGAAGTTAAGTGAAAATTAATGGAATATTCTATTTTCATTTTAGACCAGAAAGACATCCCAGAAACATGTTGCTGATCTGCCAAGTGGACTCGCAGCAGATTGCCTTCCAGCAAAAAGGAGGAAGTTGCAGTTAACAGATAAAGAAAATACTATGGATAAGATTAATGATGCAGTTGTATCTGCATGTGTGATAGAAAATTCTGTGTCATATTCATCCACCAAAGAACATACTGCCAGAAGCGTAAGAAATAAATTGCAGTCATCTCAAACAAGGGGCAAAAAAATGAAGAGTATGCCAACTTTCTCTTCTCAACTAAAAATGCCTGAACATTTTAAGGAATGTAAAGAAATGAAGAATTTGAACAAAAAAGAATGTGGCAGTGTCTCCTCAGGAAGTTCCACAGTAGCTGATGATGAAACAATAAACAGAAGAGTGACAAGAAAAATGGTGTGTAATGAACGCAAACCTGACAAAATTAAGGAAGGGGAACTTAGTAAGGAAGATGGAAAAATTATGAGAAAAAGTGTCAACAGAAAGCTACCAGTGACAACAACAGTTGTGAGACGTTCTGCTAAATTAATTGATGAATGTATGAAAGAAAGGAAAGACACAATTAACTCAAATAACAAAGAGCAATATGATGCTGTTGTAGAATCTCTTTCCTGTGACCTCACTGTAAGCTGTTCGCGGAATGATGAGATAAATATAGAGAAAAAGACAGTAATGACAAAAATAGTAGAATCTGCAAGTGCATTGACAGGATATATCAAATCTAAAGAGAACCATAATATTAAGGTGGGAAGAAGGAACATTAGAAAAAATGTCGGAAAAAAAAGGTCACCTGTGAAAAGGGCACAGGTTAGAAGTTCTGCTAGAATAACTAATGGTGGTATGAAGGAAAAGAAGAACATCACAAACTCAAATAACCAAGAACCTTATGACACAGTTCCAGAAACTGTTTCTAATATTCCTCAAGCAAGTGATGTAAATTTTCAAAGAAATACAGCATTGGCTAGAAATGTGCCTGCTGTAAGAGAATTAAGGAAATCTGTCAGATGTAAAGATGACCATCACTGCAAGAAAGAAGGAAGCAATCTAAAGAATGATGTTAAAGGAAATAAACTTGTAGCAAATAAAAACAAGACAAGATACAATATTCAGGCAGATGTGCTACCAGAAAAAACTGCTTCAACTA
Organism: Vandiemenella viatica; assembly: GCA_031002005.1. Lineage (NCBI taxonomy): Eukaryota > Metazoa > Arthropoda > Insecta > Orthoptera > Morabidae > Vandiemenella > Vandiemenella viatica. The sequence continues at coordinate 8,991,616 of CM061919.1, read as the reverse complement.
CAAAGGCTGTTCTTGGTAAGTTTGTAATTGTTAAAAATCAATTTATTATTTTTTGTGTTACTGATATCCATCCTTACCTGATTGGTGGGCAGGGATGTGAAACTCTTAGAGTGACTAATTGTTTGACTACCCTTTGATGTTAGTGTATGTATTGGTTACATGAACCCATGAGTGCTGTATGATGTAATGAAATTATAAATTAGGACAAGTCAATGAACCATGACAACGGCTGTGGGCCGTGAACACATGTAACAAATATCAGTTATTGCAATTTTCAGATCTTTGCCCTTTACTGACAAGTAGAACATCTCGTAGGATGAGTGCTATAGGAAACTGCCTCAAGTAGTCAAGTCGGCCATCATCTCAGGAAAGTGGTGGTTCAGTTACCTGTTCTAATTTGTAGTTATATATATCTTGTTTTGATGATAGTAAAAATCAAAAAGTTCAATTAATCCCTGAAATCATTCATTTTTTAGCTAATATCATCAGCTTCAAGGAATTATCTACACAGGACTGTTCTGTCTTCAAGGTTTAAAAGGAGAATTGTTGATTCCATTTTTTCTGTTGGCATCCTTTGTACTGTTTCCCAACATATTTATACTGAAGAAATTTTTTTTGACGTTCTGTTTTTGTCTTCTTTTTTTTTTGTATGTTTAACAATGTAACTCAATAGTAATATAATTCATGCAATAGAGTCCTTACTCCTAATCTATCATTGTATGCCTTGTAAATCATTTCAAATCCTAAAATTTGCTTTAGAAACTTCATTTTGCCTCCTGATTTCTGGTTTTATCTAGCATTTTGCTCCATAAAACAGTATGGGAATTGCCATAATGTTCTAAAATTTTATAATTGATTCAGCATATGTGTTTTCTTGTAAAGTTCTTTTCATAGTACTGCAAACATACTGATTTATTTTTCAAAAAATATATATTTAATATTATTTAGATTTAAAATGCATCCTGCTCTACAGGTGTCTGCTATTAAAATCTTTGCTCTTGTCAAATATTTTCTTGTAAAAACGTGTGTAGTTTTTTTATTTTTTATCTACTGATATGTCTAGGTTTTGATTATAGTAACAATGAAATTGCCGTCAGACAATTTAAAGGGAAAGTAAACCAGTCACTCACCAGAGATGAAGGCAGGATGGCTGCGACTAACACAAAAAGATGAACACACTTTACAATATTTCGTTATAATACTTAAACGTGATTACAGGGCGACTATGACAAGGGAATCAGATGAATACACACTGAGACAACCACAAGATTGGAAATCTTATTATTTCCAAGCAAATCTGCTCCAGTATAATCTACATATTTACTCCAACTTTGACATTTTAATTTCCTTACTTTACTTTGAATTTTAATTTGCTTTATTATTTAATTATCTTACATAAATTTCTTTCTGTGCTTCAATTCAACTGGCTTTGTTATCAGTTCATATTCTTGTTTCCCCCTCCCCCCCTTTTCTTTCTTGTGTTTCCTAAAGCTCTGTATTCTGCAGGCGATAATATTTTCACTATGTTTTTCCATTCAGAGTTTATATTCTCACATATTTCCGTCTTTCTAATATGGTGGTCCATTCTTTTTTGGCAGAGGTTTTTTTATACTTTATGGCAGATTTACTGCAAAAGTTTCTTTAAAGTAGTGCTTGTTTTTATAGAATGGGTTCCATTTAGTTGATATGTTGATGTTAGTTATTAAAAGAAAAATGATACAATCTTATGTCTGCAGCTCTCTACATTCTTTTGTACAGGACCAGGAAAGCTATTTGCTTATCTACTAAGATATAACCTGTAATTTGGCAGTAATTAGTGTATATACACATGTTTTCAATGAGAACATAATGTTTAAAGGGTTAGCATATTAAAAACCTTTAAGTTTACAGTATTTGTGGATAACTTCTCATAGTTTTAGGATTTATTTGAAATTTTATAATTATTCATGTAAAATATAATTAGCTGCAGGTTTGTCATATGGTTGTAAAGACTCCGTAAAGCTGAGGAAAATATGTGAAATATGTTTGAACGTCTAAAAAAAGGAAGAAAGGCATTGATAGGGTAGTTGAAATAATATAGTCTTGCATGAGAGATTGTAGCATAAATTATTAAATAAATAAAAATTGGCTAAGATATTGTCAAGAATAAGAAATTAAAAGGGATTTTTCTTCATAATTTAAGAAGTTTTAGAAGGTTGGAGAGGTAGCTTCAGATAAAATTCATTATTTCGAGATGTTTGACCTTAAGGGATTTCTTTCGGCATGTGCAGGTAGGCTGTGATATACTGGGAAAAAATGTTATATTATGTGGACAAACTAACAATGAATATACCGAGCGTGGTGGTGTAATGGTTAGCGTTCTGGCCTCACATTCGGGAGGACGGCGGTTCGAATCCCCATCCGGGCATCCAGATTTGGGTTTTCCATGGTTTCCCAAATCACTCCAGGCAAATGCTGGGATGCTTCCTTCAAAAAGCCATGGCCGAATTCCTTCCCATTCCTTGCCCCCCCCCCCCATCCTTTCCCATCTCTAAAGACCTCACTGTTAAGAGACGTTAAGCAGTTAAAAAAATGATGAATAAAATTTGAATATAATTTATTTTCCAGCAAGCGAATCCAGTGAAGCTTTTTATTAGGTGTTTTTTCTGTATGAAGGTAGTGGCCAGTGAATGTATGTAGCTTGCACCTAAACTGTAGCAACACAGTGGTCAAGGACTTACCGTTTAGAATCTTATTTACCCACATTAATTCCCACTAAAGTTATTATCCACATTGAAGGCAAGCTTGTTGAAGGTGACACACTTTTCTGTCTTGCAACAAACAAACATATCATAGATTTGGTTCCCCCATTGTGCTCATGTATATCTTCTATACCATTATTATTGATGTGAAAGTAACTCTGTCTGTCTGTCTGTCTGTCTGTTTGTTACGTTTCATGAGATAAACGGCTAATATGATAGTGATGAAATTTCACAAGGAGATGCGATTTGGCATTAAAATGGACATAGGATACTTTTTCTGTATAAATAGTACAGATTGTCATGTAATTTCGAAAAATTACCGAAACGAAGGGGGTAAACATTTTGAGCAGGTCGCCGTGAAGGTGGCGGTGGTGGTCGCGCTGAAGGTCGATGTTGCTGTCGATTTGTAAAAACGTGCCGCGCAGCTCGCAATGGAGATGAAGGTAGATGTCGACATATAGCTGTTAGCGTTCACCAGTGTTTTGAAAACTCTTGTATATGCCACAAGTTGTAAATTGTTCATATTTTGTGTTTAACGCGAGTATCATTTACTTTATTTAACCTGCAATGATTCGTGGAAGCGATAACGATAGGGATGATGATGGTCTGTCGGTAGACACAAAGTGGTGGCAACTTTCAATGGCTGGTATCGGAAGGTTACGTTAACAGCAAATAAATGAACGGAGACAAACGCTTGGTGAATTTTACCATTTAAATCAGGATCTGAAAAATCATCTAGATTAATTCCATGTCCACCTATGAAAGACGCCACAAACTTTTTGGTAAAATCCTGGACAAACTGAAGTCAAATGTTTATAACAGTTACCACAACAATCCAATACATGCTAAATGAAAACTCGTCGTGACTATAAATTAATGGTAATTATTGTAAATAAAGTAATATACTGTTTAACAAAGCATTTTCAAGTCAAATCTAAAAATTTTCAATCCAAAATCAGAATTTCTATTTAAAAATCAGAATTTTTCATTTCAGATTCAGTCAATGGTTTGTCTTAAATAATAATTAACACGAGAATTTGTTTTTACTTTCTGTAAATTTATAATGATTGTTGGACTGAATTGTCTGATGTTCCATTTCCGTCGGTATATGATGCGTAATAATTTCTGAATAGTCAATCAAGTCACTAACAATAGATAATTATTTCAATTAGGGCAAATGTAGGTGGGTGCAGGAAAGTGGGAAAGATGGGTGTGTAGAGAAATTGCCACCAGAGCGTGCGCTCCATTGCAATTTAATTAAATAATAATATAATTATATAATTTGTTGTAATTTATCTACCGCTGACTGTCTAATTACTTGAAACATTAACTTTTCCGTAGTTGTCCAATTTATAAAAATCTGTACTTATTATTTCATCAATAATTTATTTAAAACAGAATGTAGCATTGTCAATGTCAGTACATTGTTAATTTATATCTGCAGTTGTGTAAAACGAAATGACATCCATTAAATAAATAAATATTCAGAACAAGACAAAATTAAAAAACACCTCTCTTTACAATATGAAAGCCGACCTGCATAATCAATTGAAGAAGCTGGATCGCTTGGCTTTGACATAGCTCAGCCAATCAGAGCCAAGCAGACTTCCAGCGGCACACTAGGCCGCGAGGTGAAAACAAAATACTTTGTTCTCCATCGCCATCGCGGTGAGCGACGAGCAACGGCGGCGGGCGCTTATTCATTACTAACAATGCTTTTGTTTCACGTGGATGAAACATCTACCAACACCGCGAGCTGCTCGGCATGTTTTCACCCTTAGGATGTGTAAAACTCTGTGATACCTTACAGCATCGCAGGCTGGTAGCTCAGTGGTTAATGCGCTTGTTTTCTAATGTTTAGACCATGGTTCCCGGTTCAAATCCCGATGAAGGCAAATATTTTTAAGAATTGTTTTTGATCGTATGAGACATGCCTGGATGGTCAGTTTTTCAGATCCCATATTAGACTGTAGATATCACAAATTTAGGGGTGAAATGCTTGGCAGATCGTACGCATAGATGTCGATTTGCTCTGCTCTGAACCATTACTTTGTGTCTGTCTAAATATTTCTGGCACCAGTTTATTTTGTCTTCTTTTTTGACATGCCTTGTGAGCATAAACCTGGCCTAAGTGGTAGCTCTAGCAGAGCCCGAAAAGCTAAACTTATTAGATAAATCCAAGAATCAGATGCTCATGCTGAAGATGAAAAGACCAAGCTGAAATAAAGCTGATCTCAGTTAACTCTTCCCCACTCCCCCCACATCCCTGAACTTTCATTTGTTTGTAAATATGTTGGAAACTGATTCTCTTTATGAGACAGGTTTGACGGTAGAATGATATAGTGATGGCTTTCCTGTCATATTATGCAGACTCGGTGTTGTTTGGAACAAATCCTACATTACCAACAGCTTTCTATATTCAATTCTTGCAATTAAATTCTAAGTCTACGTGTACGACGTCGTGGGTATCGGCTAGTTTGTGTATGTTTTTATGCATAAATAAACTGTTGATAGTTTTAAAAGATTGAAATGTTGTAAAATCTATGGGATATTGTGAATTAGAATTCATTGTAGTCTCTCCATTTGCTCCCATAACATCTCTAACAGCTTTTTTCAAGACCTTGCATTAAAATCATTTTAAATTATTACACTTCGATTTCATAAATTCTACTCAACAAGATTTTGTTGCTCATCATATAGTTTCATTACTTAGACCTTGTTATGGAGTATAAATTCCTGCTATTCTTATAAAATTTTGTGTGAACTCGTATCACAGGAGGATAATTTTTTCATTGATGCACTTAAAGTTGTGAATTTTATTTTTCCATTCTTTTTATATCGTTATCGTGACACCTGTAGATGCTCTTTTACTCTGGCCCATTCCCTGTAAAACTTATAATAATTCTGTAATTCTTCAGATCCTTGTAGTTTCTTCTTTGTCTCTCCAATTACTGCTATGTTTTAATTCAATAACTTTTTAATTCTTCTTGTAGTCCTAATTTATTTTTTATTAGTTCCCTGCAATTCTATGTTTCATGTATTTGCAGTTCCAAATCTTTGACTTTTAAATGTGCTCTATTTGATTCCTTCATATAAACCCAGCAAATTCTTTGAAAATCCTGGGTATACAAAAGATATTACTAGCTTCTTGCTGAGGTAGTTGGATGGTGGGGTTGCCATCTCCACGCTTCCCAACTTGCCTGTTGTGGTTTTTCCCTGTAGCTGGGATGCTACAGTTTTAAAGTGCCAGAGATTCACCTTTATACTTCTGTCTGCTACACTCCTATTAGAGTACATTGCCTGAAATCACACTGTTTCTGCCTTCCTGGATGCAGGAGTATGGTTTACTGACAGCATTTCTCAAGGTTTTGTTGTCTTGACCCATCCAGCAAAACCCAGGATTCTTGAGACCACACCAACTGGTGACGAAGCATGGTGGATGAGCAGTAACATCCTGGCCTCATATTTGGGAAAGAAATACTAGGGGGAGTCAAATATAAACAAGACTTTATTTTTAAAAATATTATTTTTATTTTAAATGCAAAAAAGTACATATCTTATTTTTCTACGTAATCTCCTGCTTTAGAAACACATTTTTCCCAGCGGATAGGCAGCTTCCCAATTCCTTCCATGTAGAAAGATGCAGGTCGTGTCTGCAGCCAATTGCGCACGTAGGCTTCCACCTCAGCATCACTGTTGAATTTTTGGCCTCCCAAAGCTTCCTTGAGAGGACCAAACACATGAAAGTCACAGGGTGACAGGTCTGGACTGTAAGGAGGGTGGTCCAGTGTCTCCCACCCCAGTTTCTCCAATTTTTCCCTGGTTAAGGCTGCTGTGTGGGGGCGAGCATTGTCATAGAGAATAACCACTTTCCTCATCGGTAGGTCTCGTCTTTTGCGGCGATATGCAAGTCGGACCTCACTCAAAATGTCGCAGTAGTAGGCCGCATTGATTGTCCTGCGCTCATGCAAAAAATCGAGGTGCAGCAAACCACGCTGGTCAAAAAAAACCGTAGCCAAAACCTTGCCAGCCGATAGTCGTGACTTGGCTTTCACTGGTCCAGGTTCTCCTTTTTTTCTCCACTCCATACTCGCTTGTTTGGACTCAGGGGTGTAGTGGTGCACCCAAGTTTCATCACAGGTGATGATGTGAGTCAGAAATGGGTCCCCTTCTTCCCAAAATCGTGCCAGAAGACGCTCACACACCTGAAGTCGATTCAATTTCTGTTCTGCTGTGAGAAGGCGAGGAACCCTGGCGCACACCTTACGGTACCCAAGCTCCTCTGTGAGTATGGAGTAAGTGCTCCCATAACTTATTCCGACCTTACTTGCAATTTCAGAAGTGGTAAGACGCTTGTCATCTTCAATAAGCCATCTAACACAGCTGATGTTGTTCTCTGTAATGCTGGTGCAGGGTCTGCGATTATGGCTCTCATTTTCAACATGATGACGACCATCCACAAACTGTTTATGCCATGCAAACACTCTGGCTCGCGACAGTGTCTCTTTCCCGAACTGGGCAGTCAATCTCCTCAAGATTTCTGCCGGTTTTACGCCTTCTGCAGCGAGAAACTTGATTATAACACGTTGCGCAATCGACGAGTGTACCTCTTGCTCCGACATCGTGACGGTTGGCACTGAGCGAGTCAAGGGGGGGGGGGGGCTAACGGTCTTCCCCCACTCCTGACAAACCTACCTATCGCCAAACAAAGCGGGAACGTTCTCCCACCACTATTGCGCCCGAACGGCCGAAAGTCTTGTTTATATTTGATTCACCCTCGTATAAACCTCTGCATCTCTAATTTGTTGTTGTTTTGCTCCAGCAAGAAAGATAAACTTTATTACATGCAACTTGAGAGAAATTAATATAGTCAACAACAAATATTTTCTGACTTTGAAGACACGAAAAGTGTGTATTTAAATTTCACCGTGAATTGAGGAGGCTCAGATTGGGTTTTAGCTAATTTAAATTAATTGTGATTGAACCCACATCTTTGTGGTATTCTACCTACTTGCTTGTTTTATGCTTACATTCCTATGTTCCCTTCCACAAACTTCAACTGATTCTTCTGCTACTATCTATCCAATTAGGTGTCTTCCCCAAGATGTGCCGTAAACTCTTCCAGTTCGCTGTTCATCAACCTTCTGCCTTCCAGTGACTCACAACTCTGCTTCTTTTCATGTCATTTATTGATTGTACAGCTGCTCTTCTTTGCACCCTTTCCAACTCCTAGTCTCCCAAATTAATGTATAAAATAATATTAATAATTTTCCATTCTCGGGTAATCTTAGTCTTAGGCAGGAAACAGTGCTCGACTGACGGTCAGTGCTGACCGTTGGTCGACGTAGCTATATCTATTAAGTATATGAACATGCACACTGCTACACTGACGGTACGCGCGTGATTTGGTACATGTGTACGGTCGGTCGAGCCGTTGGTCCCGCTTGTCGGTTGCACATACGTCGGTCGACGGACGAGCTGTGAGATTGTATGGTTACTGACGGAGCGACAGACCGAACGCGCGTACGTACACTTAAAGCAAAAATGAATATTGATACAGAGCGCCCTATTACAGAAGTGCGGCTTCGTCCGGCAATATGGGATTTATCACATGCATTTTATAAAGTGATGCTAGAATAAGTGCCTGGCAAGAAGTTTGTAAAGAATTAATTCCGGGTAGCGTAAAAGAATCCCGAACATTAGAAGATCTAGTAGTTAACTGCAGAAGTGTTTGTAATAAACAGCCTGAACTCTAAAACGTTATTCATAGTACAGATGCTGATATTGTAATAGGCACAGAAAGTTGGTTAAAACCAGATATAAGTTGCGCCCAAATTTTTAATAGTAACATGAACATTTTCCGTAAGGACAGGTTGCATTCCCAAGGAGGTGGTTTATTTATAGCTGTTAGTAAGTACCTCCCATGTAGCGAAATAGATGTCCATAATGTCTGCGAAATATTATGGATCAAGCTCAACGTAGCTAGGACAAAACTTGTGATAGGCTCCTTCTATCGTCCACCTGATGCAAGCGTAAATATTGCCGAGGCCTTGAGAAATAATGTAAATAATATAGCATGGCAATTTCTGGACCATACAATAATGCTAGGAGGTGACTTTAACTTGCCAGATATCGACTGGACTAATTACGTTCACGTTACGGGGGGCAGGGATAAAGCAGCTTGTGAAATCATTCTAGACCTCTTCTCAGATCACAATCTTGAACAGCTCGTAACTGAACCAACACGATGCCTCAACGGTAATGAAAATATTTTAGATATAGTTGTTACAAATAGGCCTTAACTATTCACGGATATTTCTACCACCGCAGGAATAAGTGATCACAAAGCTGTAATTGCTACAGTAAAACTAACAACCATGCACAGAAAGAGAAAAGAGAGGATCGTTTACAGATTCGAAAAGGCTTCAAAAGAGTGTTTTAGAGCGTATTTGAGGCATAATTACCACACCTTAGTAGCAGGAGTCACCGTTGAAGAGAGGTGGCATCGATTCCTACATATACTCGGGGATGGTATGAACTTGCATATACCGAAACGGACAATCGGGGAAGAGAACGATCCCCCATGGTACACACGGGAGGTTAAAAGGTTACTCAAGAAGCAAAGGAAGATACATGCATGATCAAAAAGGACGATGCATCAGACTGATATAGATAAGTTAGAGGAGATAAGGGGACGTGTTAAGAATGCGATGTGTGAGGCCTTAAATAACTTTCGTGAAAATTCTTGCTCTAAGAGCCTCACTGAAAACCCTAAGAAATTTTGGGTGTATGTAAAAAAAAAGTTAGTTGTAGTGGGAACAATAAGCCAGTTCTAAAAAAGACGGGCGGGAAGTTGAAGACAGCCGCGACAAGGCTACCGTATTTAATACCGAAATCTAAAATTCATTCATGCAAGAAAACATGGAAAACATCCCCACTTTACCACATCGTGTGGAATTAGAGATGGATCCGATAGAAATTGATAGCGTAGGGATTGTAAAGCAATTAAAACTCCTGAAGTGGGGTAAAGCGCCGGGTCCCGATGGTATACCGGTAAGAGTATTTTCTGAATACGCGGAGGATATTGAACCATTTCTGTCAGATATATTCCGTAAATCACTAGAAGATATAAAAGTACCTTCTAGCAAGAAAATAGCCCAGGTAATTGCCGTTTTTAAGAAAGGAGATCGGAGTGATCCTAAGAATTATCGACCCATATCTCTAACATCGGTCTGCAGCAGAATTCTCAAACATGTCATATGAAGTTTCTAGATGAGAACAAGTTACTTACGCCATGTCAACACGGATTTCAGAAGAAGAGATAGTGTGAAACACAATTGGCCCTATTTTCCCACGACATAATGAAAGTTATCGATGCAGGTTCGCACGTTGATGCAGTTTTTTTTGGATTTTCAGAAAGCTTTTGATTCTGTGCCACACAACCGACTTTTAGCGAAGATTCGAGCTTACGGTATTTTGGCTCAGATTTGCGAGTGGATACGTGATTTTTTAACTGGTCGATCACAGTATGTCGTTGTTGACGGGGAAGCCTCTTCTAAGATAAATGTTACTTCGGACGTTCCTCAAGGAATATATATTTATAAACGATCTAGGTGACAACGTCAAATGCTGGTTGCGATTGTTTGCCGATGATGCATTTATCTATAGGAAAATAAGGTGCTCCGACGATTGCTTAGAAATTCAGTGGGATTTGGATGCTAATTTCGATTGGTGCCGTAAATGGCAGCTTACACTTAATTGCAAAAAGTGCAAGGCAATGCGGATAAGTAACAAGTAGAATCAGTTTGTTCACGAGTACAAAATAAACAATTCAGCTGTTGGCACGGTTGATTCCGTGAAGTATCTGGGGGTGATAGTACAAAGCAACATGAAATGGGACATGCACATAACTTCCGTCGTAGGCAAGGCTAATTCTAAATTACGATTCATAGGTCGTATTTTGAGGAATTGTAATGTTCAAACAAAGGAGATAGCGTATAAAACACTAGTGCATCCACATCTGGATTACTGTTGTGGGGTTTGGGATCCGTATCGCAAGGTTCTGATTGACTCAGTTGAGAGGGTCCAGAGGAGAGCCGCTAGATTCGTGACTTGTTGTTACAGCCCTTATTAAAGCGTCACAGAATTGATACATAGATTGGGCTGGGATAGTTTGGAAGACAGACCACGTAGCTTGCGTTCGAATTTATTGGAGAATATGCGAAAAAATTTAAATTTCGAATGCAATGAAATACTTCTTCCACCAACCTATTTAGGTCGCAATGACCGGAGGGATAAGATTAGAGAAATAAGATGCCGTACTGATACTTATATGTATTCCTTCTTTCCTCGCACTATTCGGGATTGGAATGGGCGGGTTTAGGATTGGTGCTTAGCACCCTCTGCCACCCACAATGTTTGTGATTTGCAGAGTATGAATGTAGATGTAGATTTTGACGATAAGTCTGACATTGAGAAAAAGGATATAGGTAAGTAAATAAAACATCATCATTGTTGTAAAATACGATTTAATTAAAAAATACAATCATCTTGCCACGGTACACTACCAACAGGTGAAACAAAATAGTTGGAAAATTTGTCCCTTATTGCGTCACCTGATCTGCTGCTATTACTGTTTGTATTAAGAGTAAGGTTGTCAAACCCTACAACAGTGAGAGTATCCTGTATTCTGTACTCGTCTCTTTCTCAAATGTAGTTATGTAAAAGGCTACAAGCCTTTATTATTGCTATTGTATTCAGTAGGGAAGTATCCATTGGTCTGTGAAATATCTTAAATTTATTACACATTATTCCAAATGTAGACTCAATATACCTTCTAGCACGGCTTAATCGATAATTAAATATTTTTTTCTTCGAGACATATTGGAATGTTTCAAAGTATTAAGTAAACTTACAGCATTTACAGCAAAAGAACTCATTTTTCATGTGAACTGTACACACGCGTCGCAGTTCGCCATCAGCGAAGCACTGAATGCATTTTCGCAACCAACGGTCAGCGCTGACGGTCAGGATGTACTGTAAGTGCTGACCGTCAGTCAAGCCTATTTCCAGCCTTAAAATCAGTTATTCTTAGAAAAACTTTAGATGTCACCATGACAGCTAAACCCAGAGAGTGAGAATAGCATTTAGCGTGTGAGTTGACATTGTTATGTGCATGAACAATTACTGAAAACAAAAACACACTTTTTATTTCTTCGGATACCAAAAAGATTATTTATCCGATGTAGCTTGGCATGGGAACAAAAAATACAGTATGAAAGTTTTATCTTGTTATATTATAAGAAGAATACATTTTCTCCTAAATTTGGGGATAGTGCAAAGAATCCCATTGATCGAGATTTGTGTTCTCTGGTGGCTGACAAGAACAATTGAACTGAAGATGATCCAAAAGCATCTGAGTTATCTGACAACCAGCATTTGATGCTTATAATGTGGATCCCAAACTATCCCACTGTACTCAAAAAATATTTTAACCAAACTTTTGTATCTAGTACATTCCTTTATAACCCTCTCCAGTTAATTCTGGATTTTAAAAACTCTCCATCTGCCCAATGTGTCCTACCCATTTGACTTTATTATCAGGTGTTATGCTATGATATCTACACTTTGTCCTCGGCAAGCAATTCCTGCTGCATCTTAATATCATTCATAACCTTTATTTTTCTGCTTATGCACTTAATACTCTGACTGTCTTTGGCATTTATCTTCATTCCATTGTGATCTATAAAGCTATCTAATACGTCCAGATCACTCTGAGCCATTCACAATCCTCTCCTGTTTAATTCTTATGATATAAGACTTATGTTGAAACAGTTAAACTTCTGACTAAACCATCAGTGATTTATTAGTGTAATGAACATCAATGGTACCAATCCACTATCTTGTGACATTCCTGGTATCACCTTATTTGATACTTTGTTACTTAGCCCGATTCTTTGCTTCCTATCTTTTAAGAATTCATCTATCCAGCAAGTCACTTTTTCGTTCACCCCAGTGGTTTTTTACCTTATCTAATATCTTTTTAAGGCTCAACCTGTCAAATGTCATGGAGAGATCCAGTGTTACACTATCAACTTGTCATCCCGTGTCCATTTCATTAAGAATATCTTGCATATAATCCACTAACTGACATTCACATAAATATCCTCTCCTCAGCACACGTTGCTGCTTTGCAAACCATTTTATTTCCTCTCAGACATTATGGCGAATTCGATGTTGTGATAAGGACTGTCAGTTTACATTTTACTCCAGGCTACATTTCAATCTAATCACAACATCTGTTAAAGTAGCTGTTTGACAATGGAAACAAGTGCCATCCGTGTGTTAATACATACCACATACATAAATCTATGTCTGAAATATATCTGTTTGTTCCGGCATAACAAAGATTTTTAATGGATTTTCTCTTAAATCTGACATTCTTGTTGAGACATTAGGACACATTTATTTTATAAATATTCTAGCATAACTTAAAAACAGCTGAATTGATTTTGATTGGATTTAAAACTGAGTTTCTATAGAGAACATTGGAAATTAAAAGGGTGAGAGAGGTTGGGCTTTTGTAAACCAAATGTAAACAGTATTTTCTGTTTGATTTAAAGTTTACGCGTGCAAAGTTCCATCGATATGAGATAAAAATTATGGTTGTATACACTGACAAAAATTAAAAGTGCAACACCAGAAAGGTGGAATTTTTGGAACCTTTGTAGATGTTTCTTGGTTCATACCCACAATAAATGATAAGAAATTGAAATGGATCAGCCAAGTTTATTTCATTTAGATATAATTATTATTGTCTTCTTGGGGTATGTCCCTCTCTATGCCTGCATGTCTTGTGCAGCCAATTCTTGCACAGTTTGTGTTGGGTGACCATTTGATCCATAGTGTCTGCTCCTGGCATCCCAGACATGCTCTGTTGGGAACAAATATGGGGTTCATGCAGTCCAAAGTGTGATCGTACTCACTTACAAGGCTTGTGTTGTGATGGCCACACTATGAGGATGAGTGTTATCCTGCATAGTGGTGGGCTGGCACTGTCCTTCCAACAACAACCAACTCAGTCCTGCTTTCAAAGCTGATTGCCCCAAAACCATGACACCAGTTCCTGGATCTGTGTGACCTTCTGAAATCAAAACAGGATAATCTATTTCTCCACTTCGCCTGCACTTATGTTGTTGATTGTCACTTAGCCACATACGGAATAAAGACTCGTCTCTAAACACAAATGTATGCCATTCACGTGTCCATTTGTGTTTTGCATTATACCAGGTTAGATGATGCTGGCAGTGAAATCAGGTTAATGGAATAAATTTCTTGGGAAGTCAGAGAGTGTAACCAAGCTTCAAGTAATTGGTTTACAATCATCTGGGAGGTGACACTATCTGTAAACACTACTTGGATCTGGCCTGCAGTCACCCGCTTGCCAGCAACAACCACTCTACACAATTTGGCAGTCTTCATGTGCTGTTGTCCTTCTGTATGAGCCTGTGCCTGCTCTAGAAGATTTCATGACATGATGGACAAGTTTCAAACATGCCAATTCACAGATAGACATTTGGGTGTAGAGCAGGTGTAGTAAACCTACTGCCCACTTTGTTACCTCTATTGGTAGTAAAATGTTCTAACTGCCACCAGTTCCATAGTAATGTTGTGTTTAAAGAAGGGAAATAAAATAAATCTATAAAGAAGAGTTACAGCAAGTTAAAACATATAACAATAACAGTAATAATAGTAATTAGTATTTATAACCTTTTGTTAAGTTGGAAGAATATATGTTTATAAAATAACTTACTGTAGTTAAATCTATCTTTTTATTTATACTTTCTTGTTTATACATAAAAGCATCAAGTCTGATGAAATTTCAATTAATTTGTTAAATTATTAATTAAGTCCTGCAGGCTAGCCGCTCTGCTTGTCTGTTATAGTTGGTTGGTGTGGGGAAGGTATGCAAACCATCCTGGAACAAGATTCTTTTGTTTGTATAGCCCCATTTAGTTTCACCATAGTGCATTAGTTCAGTTGAACTAAACTTATGTGTGGGCTACACAAATAGTATATTTTCAGAAATTTAAATTGTCACGGGGAATTTTGTTAAAACCTAATCTAAATGTTTTTAAATAAAGATACTTTGCCTTGGAATACTTGCTCAACAAGAACTTGTGGAAAAAGAAGTTCAATGTTACACCACTCTTATGTGATAAAACATAGCAATTTTGCATAGTAAATAGCCCCATAATTTTCTTGCTATTACAAGTAAAACTTTCAACTTTGAATCATTCCATACACTTGATGTAGGGATACTTGGGGCCAAATGTCACTAATTTACCACAACTCCATCTGGGTGTTGCACTTTTAATTTCCACCAGTGTATAAAGAACATTGGCAAAAACTAAGGAAGTGTCAGGGGGTAGAGTAGTTGGGATTTTGTAAAACTAATGTGGACAGTGTTTTTCTCTTTGTTTTAAGTATACATGTGCAAAGATCCATCAAAACTGGATAAAACTGTAGCTTTGTATGTAGAACATTTTCAAATATTAAAGGGGGGGTGAGGAGTTTGTTTTTGTATACTTAATGTAGGCGGAAACTTACGAATTGGATCTCACCCAACTACTTACGGGGAGAATTTCAGATAGACCACATAGCCATATCAAACAAAAGCAGAAGAGAAATTTTAAATGTGAGAACACGTAAAGGATTCTTTGAATCAGATCATCATCTGTTGTTACAAGTAAAGATTAGGCCAATCCCAAGAAATAGGAAAACAACAAAAAAGACCCTAACCACCGGACCGGACCCAGAATATCTGAGAAAAAGTCGTGAAAGAAATTAATCAAAATGCAGCAGAAAATTGGAAAGACCTCACAAATGCAGTCCAAAAGGCAATGCGTTGGGGACAACCTCCTAGAAAACATAGACATAGATGGTGGAACATGAAGTGTGACGAGTAGGGATTGCAATCCAGCAAAGCGGGATCCCGCATCATTAGACAATCTGGCGGATCCCGCACAAAATTAAGCGGATCCGCAATCCGCAAAATGCAGATAAAACACGTGTCAGTCTGCGTGACTTGCTGCCCCACTCGGTCTCTATCGGATGTATTGCACTGTTTGCCTGTACCCTTCCAGTTGGCATTTGGCGCGTGTGAACAAACGTTTGTTTTTGTCAACCTTCTTCATTCGTAAGTAAATAGACACACTTTTACGTATTCATTTTCGAGCATATATTTCTGTAATTTGAGTTATGTTGCGTATTTAGTACGATTTTCTAACTATATAATTATTTTTTATGTGTTGCAAACGTTATCTGAACTACAAAAGTTACAGCTTTTTATTCACGGTTTCATTATTCCCATTTTCTGTATTTGCAGATAAAGTTATTGTGACAATTTCCTTTTTTGCGGCTGAAAATTTGATTATTCATTGATAGGAATCTAATGTTATCGTAATTTTAATCGCATACCTATTTACGAGTATTTAGCAGCTGTCAAAAGGCAATTGTATATCCTTTGACTTATTGCTGTTTTGGCAGCTGCCTCAATGATTTTCTTTGACGAAAGCTGCCTGTTTACTTGTGCCGCTCAGGCTATAGATTAATACCTCTTCTCCTTGTTATTATTTCGACTAAAGGCAAAAAAAGTTATAATGAAGTTTTCACGGGTGTATCGACGCATTGTGTTGTAGGAACACCATACTTCGAGGGCTGCCTCCGCCGTCTCCCTCACGTGTGAAATCTCGTGTTTTTACAATGAAATCCGGAGATACAACCTATGAAAACTTCACTGCAATCATTCGCCGAGAAAGTCTCCTTTCTTACTAAAAAGTAATAATTTCCACTCTTAAAACGTCGTTACGCCACATATGTAAAATTGGAATACTTGACAGTTTGAGTGTTGGTGAGTAGTTTCCTTTAATAACATTGAATCAACTGTAAGATCAATCAAGGAATCAGGAGATATAATAATGAATCACACAAAAACAATTTTTGTAAAAAAAAAAAAAAAAAAAAAAAAAAAGCCAAGTCTTGTGCTTGTGCAGTGACAAAAAGTTATGAGATCTTGTTCTGAGCCAAGTTTACACTTTACAGAGTATATTCACTTCACTTTGTGAAATGGAATGCTTTCTCTCGGTGTTATGGAACGTTTATTTAGAATTAAAAAAAAAAAAAAAAACCTCTGGTAACTTGGCCACTAATCAAACCATGTTTTTAAATTCATGTGATGTATTGTAAGGCACATCATATGACCTAACACTGAATATTTTCAATTTTTTATTATTTATTTAAAAACTGATTTAAATTAAAAAACAAAAATGTAAAACCTCGAAATACTTGAGACATACTAAAAAGTTTTAATATCATTTTGCCAATTAAAATATTGTTAACTATTAACTTTTATCATTTAATATTAAAATTGATTTATTAATTTAATTATTATTTAATTTATTAACGTTTTAAGTAACTATGTTTTAAATATAAGCCTTAAAAAACTGTTTGCTCCAATCCCGCACGGATCCCGCGGGATTGGCGTAAATCCCGCGCGGATCCCGCGGGATTGAAAACACTGCGGGATTGCAATCCTTAGTGAGGAGGCTATTGAATGAAGGATTCAGGCCTGGACTAAATTCAATAGTAACAGAACAACAGAAACATGGCAACAATTTCACACAGTCCAGAAACAAACCTCAAAAGAAATTAGAAAAGAAAAGCGTTCATACGACAGAAAAAGGATGCAAGATATTGAGGAAGACTTCAAAAGAAATAATGCTTGAAATTTTTATAGAACTTTCAAAGAAAATATTACAGGTTACCAACCCCCAAACTTTTGTTTCAAAAGGCCAGATGGGTTCCTTGAAATGAATACCAAAGCAAACTGCAAAATTCTGGTAAAATTCTCCTCAACTGCGAGAAACCGACGGCAAAATTGACCCTAACTGAAACTATACCAAATCCGGACTCTACACCACCTACACTCAAAGAGATAAAGGAGATCATAAAACAACTTAAAAACAACAGAGCACCAGGAGAAGATGGCATTATTGCTGAGTTCTGGAAGCTTGGAGACAAAAATCTCGTAAAGAAAATTCATAAAATTATCACAGATATTTGGCTTACAGAGAAAATCCCACAAGAAGGGAAATGTGCACTAATACACCCCTTACATAAATAGGGCGACAAGACGGATCCCAGCAATTACAGTGGTATCTCCTTGCTGCCATTTATAAAATATTCTCCAAACCCCTACTGAACAGGCTAGAACCTCAGGTAGATCCACAAATAAGTGAATACCAGGCAGGCTTTACAAAAGGAAGATCATGCATCAAACAAATCTGGAACCTGAGATTACTCCTGAAGATAAGACAAATAATCAATACCGTAGTAACATTTGTGGATTTCAGGAAGGCATATGATTCCATAGACAGACAGATGCTCTTTGACATAATGAAAGAATACGGCATATACAAAAATACAAGAACTCTGATACAACAAACACTCACTGATACCACGTCTAAAGTGAAATTTATGGGAGAAACATCAGAACCATTCAAAATTTGCACGGGTGTCAGGCAAGGAGATGGATTATCACCGATTTTATTCAACATGGTATTGGACAAAGTTATAAAACAATGGGAAAAACAGGTCAAAGGAATACAGTTAGGAAGAACATGGCACACCAAAACAATCATAAGATGCCTGGCATTTACGGATGACCTGGCAATTCTCAGCAACAATAGGCAGGAAGCACAAGATGCATTGGAACAGCTACATCAAATTGCCGCCAAAACGGCTACAAATTTCGTATGAAAAAACGCAGTACATGAAGAAACAAATCAACAACGTACAAACGATACACAAAAAATTTGGAAACGGGAAGTTAAAATATCTTGGGGAATACATACAAGTAGGAGGATCTAACAAGCTATCAAATTCGGAAAGATTAGAAAAGCTTCAGAAGGCTTACAGACTCAAATGGTCATATTATAACAAAAGAAGTATATCAAGACAGGCCAAACTCAGACATTACAAAACAGTGGTACTGTCAGAAGGATTATATGCATCAGAAACAACCATGATTGGGGCCTCAGCCATCACAGAAGCGGAAAAAGTTTAACGCAAAATCCTTAGAAATTTTTTTTTAGCAATATATAAAGACGGCATATGGATGAAAAGCGCAACGAAACAACTATTCGAACATACAGATAGATTGACAGACATGATCAGAAGACATATAGATTACAATTCTATGTTCATTTACAGTGAATGAACAGCACTAGAGTCACAAAGAGGATCTTTGATGTGGTAAATTGTTAGCTCAGGAAAACCAATTGGTTCCAGGAATAGAAGAGGACTTGAATCATGCAAGGATCAGCAAGGAAATGACACAGGAAAGGGGACAATTCAAGAACAAAATTATGAACACAACATTTAAAATACGGAAGAAAACGGGAATAAAATGTACTGAACAAAGGAAACAGGAACACAGGGAGCATATGAAGAGGTTTTGGGAAGAGAAGAGGAAGAAGACAAATACAAACAAAAACTGAATAATCATGAATAATTTGAGTTTAAACACTGTCCTCAAGGGCAATAATGATTAATAATGTAGACGATTTGTTTCTCTTTGTTTTAAATTGTACATCTCAGTGTTCTATCAAAATCTGATAAAAACTGTGTTTCTACAAAGAACATTGGCAAAAATTTAGGGTGGTGTAAAGGAGGAGAGGGATTGGGTTTTTGCAAATGACATTTAGAGAGTATTTTTCTGTTTATTTTAAAGTATATGTCTGCAAAGTTCCTTCAAAATTATATATAAACTGTAGCGTTGCTTAAAAAACATTGGCAAAAATTGAAGGGGTTTAGAGAGGGAGACAGACTGCATTTTCGTAAATCAAATATAGACAGTTTTAAAGTATGCAAAGTTTCTTCAAAATCAGATAGAAACTTTAGATTGGTATAGAGAACATAGTCAAAAACTAAGGGGATGGAAAGGAGAAAAGAGGTGGGGTTTTTGCAAAATAAATGTTAACAGTATTTTTCTCTTTGTTTTAAAGTATACATGTGCAAAGTTCCATCGATATTGGATAAAAACTGTGGGTTTGTGTAAAAATTAAGTGGTGCGGGGGTGATTTTGGATTTTTTTTTTTTTTTTTACACAAACCTTCTCTATTAAAAAATACATTTTTGTGCCAACTTTCAAGGTCTTCGGTTAAACTCTGTCGACTATAGCTTTGTTTAAAGAAAATTGTCAAAAATTAAGGGGGTGGAAAGGAGAGAGGGGTTGGGTGTTTGCAAACCAAATTTTTGACAGTATTTTTCTCTTTATTTTAAAGTATTAACATGTGCTTAGTTCTATCAAAATCAGATAAAACATGTGAATTTGTATAAAAATTAAGGGTTGTCAAGAAGTGGAGGGGGTGGTGTTTTATTTTTTCTGTTCAGAAACCATCTCCATGGTGATCAGTCAGACGGGGTTGATGTCTGTTAATCTTGGATATACCTACATCTAGTTTTATATATATGATTAAGGTTCACATGTCTTTTGTGTGTGTTCATCACTGACTTCTCGCCTTCATCTTTGGTAGGCAATGGGTTTACTTTCCCCTTCTTTGAATGTTTTCAGATTTTCTAACAGCATTTTTCTTCATATTGTGACTGCAAAATATGAGATAAACAAGGCGCAGAAAGAAGTTTCACAAAAAATTACTTTTGTACCTTTGTATTTTTAGAAATATTACCCCTCTCCCCCCCTGCAAAGGCTGATCAGCATATGATTTTTATTATTATTTATAACTATTCTCAGCAAAGATTAAATAAAATATTATCAAATATTGGCCTAAGAAATATTTACATGAGCAAATGAGTTTTTACTCGGATCATGATTGAATATATGAGACTGTGCATGGTGGGTGAGCGGTAATAATTGGGTCAGGCATTCGGGAGGACACAGATTTGGATTCACGTCTGGCCCTCAAGATTTAGATGGTTTCCCAAAATCATTCTTCTTTCAAAGTTCATGTTCCTTGCACCCACCTCTTTCCCACTTCAAATGATTGTGACATTGATGAGGCATAAAGCAATTAAAATGAGAGAGAGGATGTATGAGCCAGTTTAAGCATTGCAGAAAGTGGATAGTTTTTTATGTGAAGCATCGTTTCGAAAACATTCAGTAATTTAAGGAAAGGTGCTAGAATGAGGCTCTTGTTTTAAATTGTGGTTGTGTTGTATGTTGTAAAAATATTGTTAATTTTTTGTTTCTGAAAATTGAGGATATAACTGATTTCAAGGGTTAAAGCAAGCCAACTCATGTGGATACAGGAGATTTACTAATGACCGTCTAATATTGGCAGTTTTATAGATTTGATTTACTTTAGGCCAGTGAAATTTTCATGAATCAGGAGTGCAAGACTGTTAAGGAAAGCAGTTAATAAAAAAATATGAGGATTTTGAATGATTCTGATACTGAACATACGATTTTTGAAAATGTGATTTAGTTATCAGTGATAAGCGAGAAAAAATTCAAAATCAACAGTGTCAAACCACAATAAGCTTTCCATATAAGTATGGTTTCCTTGTATTTATTTCCTGCTGGCAGGACAAGGCCAGGTTTTTTATATCATTGTAATTGTTCTTTTAACTGCATGAAATTTTAAACCATTGTTATGATTAGCTAAACATAAGCCTCATCTGATCACCTGTAGCAAAATGAAGGTTTATTTCATATACTGTAACTTTGCAGAAGATTAAAGAATTACATGCATGTTTTTCAAGGTTTTACGATTTTGTTTTTTGGTGATGTCATGAACTTATGGGATTGCTTGCACAATAAGAGGCATTTTTGACATATACAGGGTGTTACAAAAAGGTATGGCCAAACTTTCAGGAAACATTCCTCACACACAAACAAAGAAAATATGTTATGTGGACATGTGTCCGGAAACGCTTACTTTCCATGCTAGAGCTCATTTTAGTTTCGTTAGAATGTACCCCATGTTCTTCCACATACGCTCAATGGAGCACGTTATCATGATTTCATACGGGATACTCTACCTGTGCTGCTAGAAGATGTGCCTTTACAAGTACGACACAACATTTGGTTCATGCACGATGTAGCTCCTGCACATTTCAGTACGCCATTCTCCAGGGCTGCATCAGCGCATCAGGGATTCCATGCGACGGAGGATGGATGCATGTATCCTCGCTAATGGAGGACATTTTGAAAATTTCCTGTAACAAAGTGTTTGAAGTCATGCTGGTACATTCTGTTGCTGTGTGTTTCCATTCCATGTTTAATGTGATTTGAAGAGAAGTAATAAAATGAGCTCTAACATGGAAAGTAAGCGTTTCCGGACACATGTCCACATAACATATTTTATTTGTTTGTGTGTGAGGAATGTTTCCTGAAAGTTTGGCCGTACCTTTTTGTAACACCCTGTATATGCATTCCATTTTGAACTATCCTACTGTTTATCCTATATTTGTATTGTTACTTATTGTTCACAAACATCTCTTGATTTAGTTGTGTAAAGTCTATTCTAACACAGTTGTGATGCATGTTTGTTACTCATTGCAATTTTGTCACTATAGTTCATGAAGTTACTTATTACAACAGTATTTTATAGTTTAACACTTACACTTTTATCATATTTGTTTTTTTACCTCTTGAACCTTATACAATAAACATCATCTCAAAATGATGTTAAAATATCTTTATTCCCAACTGCAGTATGACATTAATTGAAAATGTGTGTTCAACAGTGGGCGGGCAATTAATGTCTTCCTTTTTTTACCAGCTTGAAAAAATCACAGATTTGTCACTGGGTACATTTTACATGTTTGTAGTGTCAATTTGCACCAATCTAAACATGTATCATAAATTGAATCCATCAAGCTGCTAACAGCAAAGTTTCTTCCTTCTGCAGTAGTTTTATTATTGCTTAACAATCTGTCAAAAACTGAATTTATTTCTCCAAATGTTACATGTTTTAAAGAAGAACGTGAAGCAATTCTGAAAACTTTGGTAACTTTCTTTCCTTAACATTAACGAATCTTATATATACCTCTGTTGACTGCTCTTAATCAATTGCAGTTCACCATTTA
Organism: Vandiemenella viatica; assembly: GCA_031002005.1. NCBI lineage: Eukaryota > Metazoa > Arthropoda > Insecta > Orthoptera > Morabidae > Vandiemenella > Vandiemenella viatica. The sequence continues at coordinate 8,968,763 of CM061919.1, read as the reverse complement.
TGAAAAATTGTTTTCCAATGACAAAAATGAAAAATAAAATGTTATAATATAACATAAAATCATAAAATATTGTGAAAAGTGAACCCATCTTTATCAGAAGAGATTTGTTCACAAACACATAGGAGAATGAGACGAACACTGGGTGTGTGCAGACTTCTGCGGTTATCATCTTGGTTGTCCAGGTGGAAGTGCGTCCATTTATCATAACCTAATGTTTCAGCTATCATTTTGTTGCTTTCTTAAGAGGACTGTCATGGCTGGAATCAATACGCCTATATATTGCTCCCATAGAGCGCACTAACTGCTTGGAGTGACATCACTGAAGCCCCTGCTGCCAGCATGGCCGGTCTGATGGAGGCTTGCGTCCCGTGTTTTCCTAAACAAGCATGACCAATTCTGCTATAACGCCAGCAAAGATATCTGTGGATGATGTAATTGCTGTGGTGGAATCTTCAATTTAATCTTTTTCACCAAATGATGCTTACAAGATTCATAGTAAAATGATAAGAATATTATCGATTTTCAAACCACCTCTGCAGAACCTTACTTCAGGGGAACGAAACACCTTGCATTGAATGAGTGAGAGAGAAGACATTTTGGTGTTTTTTGTGCAGAATAATACATTAAAATGTTCATAACATAAATTTGAGAAAGTAAAAGTAAGTAAGAAAACAGATTAATCGAGAAAAAATTTAACAAATATAAAAGTAATAATAAAAAAAGAAAATCTATGCAGATAAACATCACCTCTGGTATGTGGTGGTTCAATATAGATGGGGGGAAATATAGGGCATGCAGGCAAGGAGCGGATAGAGGGAAGGATAAGTACTGACTGGGTATTATCTCAAATTGTTGTCTTGTGCATTCGGGAGGACGGTGGTTCGAATCCCCGTCCAGGCATCCAGATTTGGGTTTTCCATGGTTTCACAAATCACTCCAGGCAAATGCCAGGATGCTTCCTTAAAAAGGCCATGGCCGAATTCCTTCCCATTCCTTGCCCCCATCCTTGCCCCCCATCCTTTCCCTGTCTCTAAAGACCTCGCTGTTAAGAGACGTAAAGCAGTTAAAAAAAGTAAAAAATAAAAAAATAAATGTCTTGTGCCTAATTTGTATTGGTAGGCCAGCTTCCACCTTCTGAGTTCAGAGGACTTGCTGTTTTTGAGGGCTCTGATAGCATGGACTGTGAAACAAGAATTAAAATGCAATGTAGTCTTCACGGGTGTACCGCCAGATAGTGTTGTGGAAACACAATATTTCGACGGCTGGCTCTGCCGTCTTCTTCAGGTGTACACCTGAAGAAGACTGTGGAGCCAGCCGTCGAAATATTGTGTTTCTACAAAACTATCCGGTGGTACACCCGCGAAGACTACATTGCAGTCATACGCTGGGAAAGTCTTCGTTCTTACAAGAATTAAAATTATTGGTGTCATGGGTGATGGCATGGATGGCTACTGGATGTTTTGGATTCCGAGTGAAAACTGTGTCGGTGGCCATTCATTCTCAAGGCTAATGGATTGCTAGTCAAACCTATATAGGAAGCCAGTGTTTTGCAGGTCAGCTGGTATATTACATGTGAGGTTTCACAGGTGGCATGTCCAGTGATAGGAAAGCTCTCACCAGTGATAGTGTTGGTGAAGGTGGTGGAGGCATGATGTATGTCGCACATCTTGCAGCGGGGTCTATTGCATGGGAAAGATCCTTGGGGCTGTCTGATGGGGTGAGGAAGACTGTGTGTGTGGACTAGGAGTTGGCTGAGGTTGGGAGATCTGCTGAAACAAGTTCTGGGAAGGCCAGGGAGGATTTTTGGAAGATTGGATCTCATTTCTGGGCAGGTTAGTAGGAAATCATAACCCTGCCGAAGGATTCTGTTGATGGATTCAAGGCCAGGGAAATATTGTGCAACCAGGAATGGACTGTGGTTGGTTTCTGGGGGTTTGGAGTAGTCAATAGGTTGAGCAGGTTGCATTGTGGCTCGTGAAAGTTGCTTGTGAACCAAAGCTTGAGGATAGTTTCGGGATACCAATGTTTGTAAGATGTTTGAGTACTCCATTAGGGATTTCTGGTTGGAGCATATATGACTGCCTCGAATGCCAAGTCTGTAGGGGAGGGAACGTCTGGTGTGATATGGATGGCAACTGTAGAAATGGAGGTACTGCTGTGAGTTGGTGGGTTTGGTGTGGACTGAGGTGGCCATAGGAGAGGGATAGGTCCACATCCAAGAATGTGGCTTGGGTGTGGGAGTAGGTCCATGTGAAATTCAGCTAGTTATTAAAGGTATTTAAATTGTCCAAAAAATTTAGAAGGGTGTTTTCTCCATGTGTCCGTTTCATAAAAATGTCATCTATGAACCTAAGTCACAGGAGGAGTTTGAGGGGACGTTCTCCCAAAAAATCTGTTCCAGGCGGCCCATGAAGAGTTTAGCATAAGAGGGGGCCATGCGAGCGCCCATGGCAGTGCCACAGGTTTGGTGGTAGATATTGCCTTCAAAAGAGAAGTAGTTGTTGTTGAGTATCGGCTCTGGCAACATGGTGAGGAAAGATGTGCTGGGACGGCAGTTCGGAGGATGCTTATCCAGAAAATGTGGGATGTGTGTGTACAGTGATGTGACCTCAGTGGTTACCAGGATGGTGTTGGAAGTAAGTGGTGTGGGCATAGCGGATAGACGGAAAAGGAAGTTTTGTGTCTCCTTGATGTGGCAGGGGAGCTGAGAGACTATAGGTTGTAGGTACTGGTTCACCAATGCAGAGATTCGTTCTGTAGGAGATTCATAAGCCGCAACAATGGGACGTCCCGGATTGCCAGGCTTATGGATTTTGGGAAGGAGGTAAAGTGTAGGCGTACGTGGATTTTGAGGAGTAAGAAGATTATCATAAACAAAGCAGAACTTGTGGGCAGAGGATATGAAACGAGAAAAAGATTACTATGAATCTACAATTTTGTTGGAAATGCTGATAAAAATAATAATACATACCTGTCAACTTTAACAGTTTTCCCGTAACATCAACGGAAAGCTGATGTATTTTAAGGTTGTATGTACAAACTGTACTTTTTATGAATTTCCAAGCTAAATATGATAGCCTAGGTGAGATATTTGTATGGAACAAGGTTATTGCTATTTTTATTGACAGTTGTGGTAGTTTTCTGATTTATTTCATGACTCTTTTGTGTACGTTGAAGCTTCTATCATTTGACTGTAAGATTACACCAAGATATTCTAAGTTTTACTTTAGTCAATAATGAATAAATCTGTCCGATTTTACATGGATACTATTTCTGAAAGTCGAATCAACAATCGTTTGAATATAATTTTCTTTCAGTTCTGGATAGTCCTGCGTGTGTTGTATTGCTGGTTGGTAATTTGTGTAGAAGTGATATAGCTAATCATATCAATTGCAGTAAACATACTGTGAGCTTAAAATCAAAAGAATAGAACCACAAATCACAACTTTTTTGCTTACATATAACCAAATTTTATCAGTGTTAAAGTTAGGATACCAACTACAAAGTGTTTGTGAGGTTATATTTGTCAACAAATAATCTGAAGGATGTAGGTAAGATTTCATTGAAACGTGCTTTTTACAAATTGTCGATTAAATGTAGATTTTAAAATTTTTGTGGTCCAGGGTTTTGACAGAAACACAATTTTAAAAGTTGGCAGGAATGATAATATGTAGTTAAAATAAGGGAGGATAGGGAAAATAAAACAATTACTCATTTTAGATGATGGCAGCAGGGCCCAGAACTACTATCAAACAATATGTAATCAACTAGCAAGGAGGCATCCATTAATTGTGTTAGCAGTTTTTTTTTCTTTTCAAACACCCCCCCCGGTGAAGACTGGTGAGTGAGTTCTGACGTGGGATCCCCTCCGATTTGGGCCCATGTAAGTAATGAAGTAATGGACATTATCCCACCCCCTTCCCCAGGTGCCTGTGACTTTGTCCAGGTGGATCAAGGAACCTCTGTCATTTTTTTTCTGCTTGCAACTTACCAGTAATCTGGCCTGATTTTTGTGATACTTCAGCATCAGGAACGAATATCAATAAAATGGGGTTTGAGAATAGAAGTAATCTTCAATAATACGTATTTTGATAGGAAACAAAGTGGATACGTTAAACATATGGATAGGAGAATAATAATCCCTTATCAAAGTAGAAGATTGTTGCGGCATGTACACATGTAAACATAGGGAACAATGAAATTTCCGGGCCCATAATACTTCAACAATAGAATGATGCAGCTTCCTTATTGAAGCTGGCAGCTAATTGAATGTGCACAACGTAGGCCGGCTGGTTATGATGGAGGAAATCAACTTGGCGGGAAGTGTGGATGAGAGTTGAAAACCGTAAACCTGATAATTTTTGACAAAATCACAGGAACCATATGTGGAAACGTTTTAGATGTCAGCAGAGAATATTTTATTAACTATATTTATAATTTTTGCATGCCATTATGGAGTTAACATTTTCTTGGAGAAATGGGTGGCTGTGGCTGTATGCACTGGATGTTGAAGCCATAATGGTTTATTTGTAATATTTTAAAAGTAGACCTTGGATTTTTGCAAAAACCTATTTATTCCTGATTGACATTTTTGAAACTGGTCATTGATGGCCATTATTTATGGTTTTATAGTGCCTAAATTGTGATTAGGACCTGTTTGTGCATATTTTATGTATTTTTCTTTCAAACGTGAAGAAATTTTTTTCCAAGCATAATTGGTGTAAAATTGTATGTGATTATTGTTGTTGTGTCCCTATTTGTTCTTAGTTCCACATAGGCTTTAGTGAGCCCTGTGTTTTCATAGAGCACCACTTTGTCCAATGTACCGATCTCCAAATCGTTTTTAATTATGTAGTGGACTAACGAGTTTCCCAATTTCTCAATGGAAGGAAACATTATATACTGCGACTGTGTGTAAACTGTTACAATCTGTTGAACAGTTCTCACTGTTATATTAGCAATACTTTAATAGTGTAATTGTTGTTTATGTTGGTTCATTATTATTATTTATTAATGACTATCTGCCATACATCCAAGATGATTACATGTTCTTTTTACAGCATTTACATTCCAGTATCCAGTTTTGTTACACAATCTTTGTACACCAGTCTACATTCCCAGTATTATAATGTAACATGTCGACATAATAACAGGTACAATGTTATATCTCTTAACTATATAATAGAGCAGGTTTTCACAAAGTGGGGAATGCGAACCCCTAGGGGTTTGGCAATTGAACGTAGGGTGTTCGTGACAAGATTTACATTATAGCAGTTGACTGGTTATCTTGAAAGTGCAACACACAACATGGTGAATTGAGATTGAAAATCAGCAAAATTGCTCCTGAAATCGACTCACTTTGCGTCAAGAAACAAACCCATCTGTCGTATTAATTTATATCATATTACTCTTTGTGACAGTATTACTTTCTTTAGACAAAAATCCTTATTTTAAAAAAAATTAAAAATTCAGTTTTTTAGGGGACTTTACCATCGTTCGGGAAATTTCATATGGGTACGTGGAGCTATGAGTTTGAGAAACCCTGCAAAGAGTGTTCATTATATAATTAATGGAATTATTGAAGAATATCAAGAAAAGAAAAAGTAAGGAATACCAAAATAATAAGGTTAATGAAAATGAAAGAACAAATGTATGAATTTACAGAATGAAAAAGATTGGAATGGTATGGCCATGTAAGAAGGATGGAGGACACAAGGATACCAAAACTTGTACAGGAATGGGAAGTTAAAGTATGGAAGAAAAGAAGATGGCCCATGTTTTGCTGGCTCAAAGTATATAAATATCAACAAGAAGATTTGGTGCAGAAGAGGAAGATATACAAGATTGAAATATCTGGAGAAATAAGTTGAGAAGATGAAGTCAAGTTCTGTGTTCCGAGTTTTTATTGTTATGTTGGAGTAAAACCTTTGTAGTGAGGAAAATTTCTCTTAATAAAATAAATTCAAGCACTGTGCCTTACTTATTCTTTGGGCAACACAAAATATTTGTATGCTAAAGATTCACACTGGGATCTGATTTTAATATTTGTGTCTAGATAATAGCTTTTCTCGGGCATGACTTGTATGTTTTGTGTTATTTGTTTTTTGTTGTAATTTGGGATTTGTCTGTTGTGCCGCCAAAGTCGGTGTACCTTCTTGTATACAGTTTCAAACCTATTGTTGATATCGATGAAACGTAGTATAATGATGTTGACCAGTAGGGCCAATATTTCTGATCAGTTCGTATACAATGGTCAGTGTACCAAATTGTTCATGTTTACTGTGGGGTTCCCTAATAGTCTTAGGTTTATATTTGAATGTTTCCATCATTGAGAAATGTCATTGTGGTTTTGCATATTTGATATTTACTGGATGAGATTGTGGGAAGAGGAATATTGCACTTTGTAAGTTCGTTCAGCATTTTGTAATGTAGGTTTATTAAATCGTTATTGAAAAATAGTACAGGAATACTTTCACAGTATTGCGAAAGTAAACATCATTTTTGGGCACCACACTGAAATTTAAATAGTAAAGCATGCTCAGGATTTTCCCTACATCTAGTAGCCATTTTATTGTGCCTATGTGCTTCCACTAGTTTGAAACTTTTAACTTTGTATTACTAAAAGACTGTGCATTTATGTCACAATAATATCAAGTTTTTTTTTTTTAAAATATTTAAATTTAAAAATTTGTTTAACAATTTATATTGGAAAAAGTAGAATTTAAATTATGTAAATGGCGTCATTTGATTATTAAAGACAAATCCCTCATTGTGTTTCTTCAGTAGCTTAACAATTCTCAAATTGTGGAATTAACAATCTCAAGATGTTAATATAACTATCATCATACTAAATTTAAATAACTAGTTATAAATATTGCAATAAAAAAATAACATATAATAAACTTACATTCATATAAATGTACAAATTTCTGATTCAGTAAATAAATGTACAACAGAGGTGTATTCCAAATTTATTTCCCCATCAACAGGAAATATGAGATGCAAATCCAGAGTTTTGTTGAGTTTATATAACCTCAGTAAGTTAAAATCAATCATGTTCAAAATTGTTCTACTGAATTATACTTCTTGATGGTACATTTTATATTAATTTTTTTTTTATTGGCTATGGGGTGAAAATATATGAAAAAAATTATTCTAAGTAAAATCAAGCAAAGACTTGAAATACAGCTAGAAAGAATGCAATTTTTATACTCGGGCAAATCGCAGAGAAAAGGTGGGAATATGGCAAAGACACAGCAATAGCTTTCATCGACAAAGAATGGCCTATGACAAAGTACTGAGGGAAAGCATATGGCTGATTAAAAAAGATACGAATAGATGAAGGGATTGTGGAATTAATAAAGAACATCTATGAGAAGTGTGGGAATTGCGTGCACATAGACAGTAAACATTTAGAATAGTTTCACCCGGAAAGAGGAGTAAGACAAGGAAGTGTATTGTCACCTGTCCTGTTAAATGTAGTATTAGATGTAATAATAACTGAAGTCCAAGGACACAGAAATCCAACAGAGCTGAAGGTGATAGCATATGCTGATGACATCATATTATGGGAGGAGACAGAGCAGGATCTGGAAAAAGAATTACGGGTATGGTAGACTACATCGGTAACATTAGTGTGGAAAAGACCAAAATAATGAAGATAACAAGAAACACTTGCTCTTTGAAGGAAGTGTCACTGGATGGCAAGTGGGAAGCAGGATAACTATCAACAGAAAGATGGAGGAAGAAACAGGTCAGAGAGTAAGGAAGATTGGAAAATTGTATCGTCAGATAAAGGATGTAATCTGGAGGTGGAACATAGGAAAGGATGCCAAAATTCTGCTCTATGAAGTATATTACCAGCCAATACTGACTTATGGTTCTGAAACATGGACATGGACAAAGAGAGACATTAGCAGATTGCAGGCTGCAGAGATGAGGTTTCTGAGAGGGATAGAGAATGTCACGAGGAATGACAAAATTAGAAATGAAAACCTCAGGGAGAGACTACAAGTGGAAGCATTAGAAAAGATGCTAACAAGGAAAAGACTGCATTGGTTAGGACATGTTATGAGCGGGAAGGGAAGGAGACCAGTACGAAGACCTCGGGCAAGATGGATGGACCAAGTGCAGAAAGATGCAGTGGCTAAGGTAGTTGTGTGGAGAAAAGTGATGGAGGAAAAGTCTTGGAATGACCGCCTGGCTTGGAAGAGGATGCGAGGGAGACCCGCAAAAGTGGAAACATCTGATGATGATGATGTTTTATGAACATAACCACAATTTTGATAGCCTATTTTACATTTTTAGAATCTATTTTGCATTGGAACAGAGAATATATTTGGCACCTATGATAAGATTTTTAGAACCTCAGTTCCTCTGTCTATGTATGAGTAATATCAGCTTGCAGTGGACCACAGAAGCGTTCAGTGAAATACTTCTATAGGCAATTCTTTAAAGATTTGTTAATAAAAAAAAATCAAATGTTTCATGGATTGCTTTCAGGGCAACTTTGTGCACATTTTCTACTGCCCATTCGAAACATTGTGGCCTCAACTTGCGATTGTGGTGTGAGATACATTTCTTCTAGGAATTGAAGTACTTATTCTAGTTTTACCTCATAACTTTATTTGTTGCTTATGTTTGATTAAGCTGCATTATTTCACTATAGTTTTAGAAGTCATTAAATTTTGAATCTGGATTGACCATTATGCTTTTAAATTTCTAAGATGTCGTTTTTTTTCTCAGATATCATTGAAGATGCTCTTAGTGGTCCTCCTAGGACATTAAAGGAGAGAAAGAAACTAGAAGAGGCAGTGAAAAAAAATAGAAAGAAAGCTGTAGATATGTTTGATGACCTCTTTGAAAGCGGTTCATCTTCGGATGATAGTTTTTTCCCTGAAAAGGTATGCATTTCTTGAAGTCTTCTGTTCTTCCCAAAAACTATATATAAACTAGTTTGTGTCTGCACCAGCATAAGTACTCATTAATTCACATTATTCTCTATCATAGAGAGCTATCTCTCAGTGTTTGGTCCAATTAGTGATCAGACAAAACGTGCATATCTGATGGGTTAATTTGTAAAATATTGTTCTTCCATTTTTTATGGCCGAGATTAGTTGTTGGATACAAAATATATCTGTTACCAGAAATATAACTAAGCAAATCTTGTTTATTAAACTCCCACAAAAGAAGAAAATTTTCTTACTATTAAATTAATACAGTCCAACAGTGCAGAAAGACTGTAGAGTTGTAAAACAAAAAGGTGCAGCCCATATCTGAATTTTTATGCAATGAATGTACTCTTGTGTTATGAATCACTTATACTATTATATTTTACTTGGTGAAGCAGTATAAGAATTTAATACACCATGTTGCGGTGGTATTCCAATCTTCCCCTCGGACCTTGAAAATCTGGGAGGAGGGAGGGGGGGGGGGGCAGGAGGAAACATGCTGATCTGGGTTTTCCATGGTTTTAGCAGATCACTCCATGCAATAGCTGGGATAGCCCATGGACGCCTCCTGCCATATCCCGTATATCCCTTCCACACTATTACCATTTCGGATAGGTGCAATGCACCCTCTGCCACACACTTTTAGTGAATCATGGAGTAATAGTATCTGTCTTGCACACTTTTCAGAATCTGTGCTGAGAAGTTAAATATTTTTATAGTTTTAGAGATGACCTGGAGAAAATAGCAGAAGCAACGTGCCACACTTGGATAAGTATGATGTCAATCTTCAGATGATGTGATTGGCCATGGTTCTTTTGGATCCGATAGATGTTTAGTTGGGGCCTCCAGTCCTCATGAAAAGATTATTATAATTGTTTGGCAGAGAGTTTTATCCCTTTGACTGGTGATGGCGGATCATCTACCTGGCGCGCTGAGGCCTGCGGCCCACATCCTAATCCCGCTACCTGTGCTAAGTACTTATTCCTGCACCCGCCGGCGGGGACGGAGCGGCCCGCGCTGCCCCATCTGTCCAGTGCTGAATATTTCTGGCAATGCACTGTGACCTCTCACGGCTGATACAGAATAAATACTCTCACTACATCGTTTCTTTGCAGATTAATTACTACAGAATCAAACTGAATCATTAACACCATTTTTCATCACTAATAATTATATCTTGCTTGTTGTTTTTACTCGATTTTTGCAGCTTATGCCGAAAGCATCGTGATTCTTAAATTTACCTCAATAGTTTACTGTTCTTTCTTGCATACCCGATTACAACAAATGCCATTTTCAATGGGTTCATTACTGTACTAACTCAAGAAAGAATGAAATAACCCATAGCTTAAATATTAGTGTACGTTGATTTTGTTGTTCAAAACGTGGTATTATGTCGTCTATAGACGAAAGGGACATACAGTTCATCTTTCATATCGCACTAGAACATTGGAATTTAGTTTTAGCAACGGCAAGAACAATTTTACCTTACTTCGTTAAGGAAATGTAATTCATACACGAAGGCTACAACTTACAAAACTGTTGTTACATCCATTTTTGAATTGTGTTCTTATATCTGGAATCCGTGTCAGATTGGTTTGATCGAAAACATAGATAAAAATTTAAAAAAGTTGCTCGTTTCGTCACTGGTTCGTTTAGTATGCGCGATAGCTTCACAGAAATTCTCAACCTTCTACAGTGACATACAGCTCTATAAATCATGTACAGTGTTATTGTTTAAATTCAAAGAGCTTAGATTCGAAGAAGATGCTACAAATATTTTACTTCCACACTTCATACCACAACTTTAAAATTAGAGATATTCGAACTCATACAGAGAGTTAAAGTTATTCGTTTTTTCCTCACGCTATTCACGAATGTAAAAAGACACCTGAAAATTCATAACTGTACGAGCAGCCTCCGCCACACATCGAAATTTGGCTTGCAGAATATCTGTGAAGATGTAGATTCCAAAAATATCTCAATATTTGTTGTGCTTTGTAATCACCCGATTATATGTAATTTTGTTTCTTTAATGAAATTTGTTCCACATAAGTACTCAACAGATTTTCCAACATTTGAAAGCTGTGAAGTGTCTGTATTTTGTTAGCACATTAAAATAGCTATGAAACAATACATTTCTTCATATCCATTATCTTTCCATTTTAATATTCGAGAATGCACTGATTCTGGAGTAGTCTCCTTGGTGAATAAATAAAATCGATTCATTTCGTCAGCTGTATATTGCATCAGTTGTAATGTAAAGAATAACATGAAAACTGGCGGAGTACTTGGATCATTCCCTATTTGACACACATGTCCTGATAGCGTATCATCAGATGCGTGACTAACTGACCAAAAATCATTTTCTTTCCAGTCAAATATATCGCCAAGACATAATTTTATTGTAGGCATTTCACTATCACTTTCTGATTCTTTAGATTTAGAACAACTAACATCTCTTGTTGAAACGTGAGGCTGCATTGTCACCCCTGCGTACGTGGATGGTTTAGGACTACAGCTTTCCGATTCTGTGGAAGGGCTATCACTTTCATCCAAATTAAGAGGTCCATCCTCACTGTCGCCCCTCGTAAGAATCTCCATGACTTCTTCCTTAGTGCATCCACGACGTCTTGGCAAAAGAAAATACAGGACACAAAGAACACTGATGTAAATTCCGATAAACAGTGAACTGTAGATTGAAACCCATGTTCCCGACAGACAGACAGACAGTCAGACGACAAGCTAGCGACCAGATCTGCGAAAGGCTATTAAGAAATGGGACGGGAAGTCCGCTGTATGACTCGGGTAGCAGCGCGTATATATTCGTCATCAGCACTCAGATAGCGGCACGTCTATATGTCATCAGCACTCTGGGGCCAGCAGACGGGTGCGACTTAGCCCGTCAACAGCGCTCAGGGGAAAACCACCGGCTGCAATTAAACTCGTCATTAGCACCCAGGGAGCAGCAGGCAGCAAGACGAGTAAACTTGTCAACAGCAGTCAAAGGGTTAACTGAAATGTGTTTAAACAATAATTTTTCAGAACTCGAAATTAAAAACTCTCTAGGGATTAATTTGTTACATCAGAATATCAGAGGATTATCAAACAAAGTGGATGAATTGCAAATTCACATAAATGAATTAAATGCTATGGATAGAATTGATGTTTTATCCTTGTCTGAACATCATATAACCACAGGAATAGGTATGTCAAATATAACTTATTTTAATTTAGTTTCCCATTACTGTGGGAATAACTTCAAGAAAGGAAGAGTTTTCACATATTAAAAATAGTTACAGTTTTGATGACATAAATATCAGCAAGTATTGTCTTGATCAACATTTTGAAGCTAGTGCTACACAGATAAATTTCAATTATGAAATTTTCATAATTGTAACTGTACACAGAACACCCTCTGGAAACTTTTCTATTTTTCTGAACCAATTTGAACTCTTATTGACATTTTTAAGCAGAAAAGTAGCTAATATAGTCTTGTGTTAATGTAGATTTTTTAAACAACTTACCCTGTAAAGTCATATTAGAATCATTGGTCAGTTCATTCAGTTTAACTCGGGTAGTTAATTTTTCCACTAGAATAATAATGTATTCCTATACACCTCAAACTTCAGTTATGCAATCAAACCATCTCTCAATGGACTTGATGCCCAATTATTAACTATCAACACTCCAATAGGAACTAGTTCTAAGGGTAATGCTTTTAAACTTCAGCGAGTAATAAATGAACTGGAAAAATGTTTACAGTGCACAAGGTAGGAATAAAAAATGCAACATTTTTAGTAGCATTGTATTAATTTACTTTGAAAGTTGCTTCCCCATGAAAAGGCATCATGCTTCTCAAAAAGAACAAAAACCTTGGATAATTGTGGGCATTAGAACATAATGCATTTGTAAAAGGAAGTAGTATATTGCCTCTAGGAACAGTCGCAATGCTAATGTTAAAACATGCGGTACTACAAAATACTGAAAAAGGTTATCTAAAAATGTGTACTACAAACATAAAATTAATGATTCTTAAAATAAAATTAAGACAATTTGGGTAAAAAAAGGAAACACGGAAAAATAATCATGCCAGTAATGACATTTATATAAAGAAAATTTAGTAGAATCTAATTTTTCGATGGGGTATATGCATGTATTATTTTATATTGTAAACATTTATTTACGCTGTTATATAACTGCAAAAATATAATACTGATAAAAATATTATAACTTAACTTTAAAAAATATTTTAAAACTGCAATCATGTTCTGACAATTTAAACCCTGCCAGGTTGGTGCGCTGCACCGTGAACCCTACAGGGGCCTGGTATGCAAGTGCCAGGTACGGGTTTGGTGTAGGGCCTGGCGGTGGAACATTGTGTGCCTAGGAGAACAGGGATCTTGGCTTCATCGCCCGGATCGTGAGGACGGAACAAACCTCTATTAATAAAACCTCAACCTCAAGGTCAGCCACGTGCCGAGGAGGTGTATGAGGGAAATCACTCGATAACGTGCAACTTCAGGGGCACCTGCGCACCCGTGTTGTATGAGCATTCCTTTTTATTTTTGGATTTACTTGTGGGACCAAAATTCAACCTCACAAATCCAAAAACCTGCGGTACGGGTGTGTCGCAGGAAAATAAAAATACACCCAGTACCAAGAAGCAGGCCAGGGTTGATAGCCCACCCACTTCGGAGAGTCAAAGTCACAGGAAAGTCCGTTCAATACCGAACACTTTCGTTATAATGCAGAGGGTAGAGGGGACATTTGAAAGGGTGTCCCCTTTTTACATCAATAAATGTTTAGTTTGGTTGGAACCTTGAGATCAGTTAAAAAGCTGAGGAACGGGACGCTGCTGCTGGAAACAACCACCAGTAGGCAGGTTTCCCAGCTCCTTAATTGCGAGAGGCTCGGGGAGTTCGCAGTCAGTTGTGAACTCCACAGAACCCTAAACTTTAGTAAAGGCGTTGTCACCTGCCGGGACATTATGGATTTAGGGACTGAGGAACTGGTTAAGGATTGGGAAGATCAGCAAGTGGTCGAGGTGCATCAGATTACATGGAGGGTAAATGGCAGTCTTGAAAAGACTGCCACCTTTGTCCTGACATTTGGCACTCCAGTGTTGCCCAAGTGTATTAAAGCCAGATACATTAATCTGAACGTCCGTCCGTATGTGCCGAACCCAATGCGCTGCTTCCAGTGCCAGAGGTTCGGACATACGACGGCGTCATGCACGGACAACCCCACCTGTGGTAGATGCAGCAAGGGGGCACATGAGCCTGGTGCCTATTGCACGCTCCCACAGGTGTGCGTCAACTGCTCTGGGTCGCACCCTGCCTAGAGTAGGGAGTGTCAAGTGTATCTTGAAAAGCGCAAGATACGGAGTTGAAGACCAAAGAGCGGATACCTTATATAGAGGCAAAGAAGAAGGTGAAAGTGCTTGCCGCTCCAATATTTGGAACAGGCTTTGCCAAGACGGTCTCAACTCCCGTCAGGAAAGAAAGTGTTGCTACGCAGACATCCTTCGCACACATGGGCACAAGCACTATGTGCTCATGTCAATGCAAGTGTGGTGCATAATCCACGAATGTCATAATACCCAAGACCGTGGATGTCGCTAGCAACACATCTGCAACCTCGACCAGTCCAACAGCAGAAACAAAGTCTCCACCAGCAATCAGATTAATGGCACCTCCTATTCCACTGCGAGCTATTGAAATGGTAGCGATACCATCTACTACCAGTGGAAATAGAGGTGACCAAAAGATCCGACCCAGTTTGTTAAGCCCCCCTCTTCTTAAGCCCCCCCCCTCCCCCCTTCAGGAGTCCTCTGGGTCGGAGATGTCTGTCTCCGCCTCCGGGCAGGAAGAAACGGAGATGCTGGTGGACGAGTCTGGTCCTGTTCCTCAGCAGGAAGTTACCGATGACCCACCCGAACCGGGGCAGGTGAGGTTAAATAGGTAAGGATGGCTTCCATACTCCAGTGGAACATCAACGGTTTTACAGCTCACAAAGAGGAGTTACACCTTTTAGCATGGTCTGATCCTTTGTGTCTCTGTCTACAAGAGACACATTTCAGACCATCACACCAACCTGTGCTAAGAGGATATGACGTGTACTGTAAGGACGATACCGAGGGTGATCGAGCGAAGGGTGGAGTTGCAGTATTTGTCCGAAACACTGTCCACTTCGAACCTGTAGTTTTCACCTCTGATTTACAAGCAGTGGCAGTGAGGATTTATGGTCCCACTCAACTGACAGTATGCTCTATTTATCTACCACCTAACACGCCCATCAGTTATGACAACCTGCTTAACATCTTGCGGCAGCTTACTCGGCCATTCCTCCTCCTAGGAGATTTCAATGCACATAGTGCGCTGTGGGGCTCAAACGCCGATTGCCCCCGAGGCCGAATGGTTGGTAGATTAATAGAGCAAGAAGAAATATGTGTCCTCAATACTGGGGCAATGACACATTTTACCACTGCTTCCGGATTGTCCTCTGCCATTGACCTTTCACTGTGTTCCCCCTCAATCGTGGACTCCGTGCATTGGGAGGTGGATCGTGACATTCATGGAAGCGACCACTTCCCTATATGGATGCACGTAGAGTTTGAGCATGGAGGAAGCAATAACCGACACAAATGGAACGTCAGCAAAGCCGACTGGCAACTCTACCGCTGCTCCATCACTCTTAAAGAGTATAACAATCTTGAGGAGAGAGTGAATCACTTTACCGAAGTGATTCACCAGGCAGCTGACGTGTCCATGCCGAAAAGCTCCAGAACACTGCGTAGGACGCGCCTCCCCTGTTGATCCGCCATTCAGGGTCATAGACGGGCGTTGCGTTGATTTAGTTTGCAGCCAACATCCGACAACCTGGCAGCGTTCCGTATTGCTAGAGCTAAGGCGCGTCGAGTTATTAAGGAGAGCAAGAGAAGGTCATGACAGAACTTTGTAAGCACTATAAATCGTTCCACAGATTCGTCGAAAGTTTGGGAGTCTATCCGCCGTATATCTGGAAGGTACTCCCGCCCTCCAGTAACTGGTTTACTGGATTGCGGACATATAGTCACCAATGAACGAAGCATAGCGCAGCTGATGGTGGAGAACTTCGCCGCTATCACTTCGTCCACCAATTTTGACCCTTGATTCCAGCAACGCAAGATTGCTGCCGAGAGGCGCGCACTGTGCTTCGATTCGTCGAATACAGAGGCCTACAACTGCCCATTTACATTTTGGGAGCTGGAGTCAGCGTTAAACAGCGCTAACGACACTGCTCCAGGGCCTGATTTGATCCAGTACCAGATGCTGAGGCATCTAAGTAAAGATGCTGAGGCATCTAAGTAAAGATGCTGAGGCATCTAAGTAAGATGCTGAGGCATCTAAGTGAAGATGCTAAGGAGTACCTTCTGGATATTTTTAACAATATATGGACCAGAGGACACTTCCCGACTTGTGTAAAGAAGCAACATTAATTCCCATTTTAAAACCAGGGAAAGACAAATTGTTGCCAGGTAGCTATCGTAGTATTGCCCTAATAAGCTGCGTGGGTAAGACACTGGAGAGGATGGTCAGTCGCCGCCTTATCTGGTGTCTTGAGTCCCGTAATCTGCTGAGTCACTTTCAGTGTGGATTCAGGAAATTCCATTTCACTTTGGACAACCTGATCCTCCTGGAGGCGGCAATACAGGATGCGTTTATCTGCAGCCAACACCTTGTGAGTGTCTTTTTCGATCTCGAGAAGGCCTATGATACTTCCTGGCAGTATGTTATTTTAAAACAGTTGCACGAATGGGGTTTTAGAGGTAACCTACCCCGTTTTTTAAAGTCATTTTTATCTGGTCGTTGCTTCCGGTACCGAGTCGGTAGTGAAGTGTCTGATCTTTTTATTCAGGAAAACGGTGTCCCTCAGGGATCAGTTTTAAGTGTTACGCTTTTTGCCATTGCTATTAATAGCATTACAGCCATTATAAGGAGTCCCATAAGGTACTCCTTATATGTGGATGACTTCTTAATTTTTATTGCATCCTCCAGCCTGAGAAGTGCTGAGCAGCAGCTGCAACTCGCGCTGAACAGGTAGGATGAATGGTCAGTGCACACCGATTTTCATTTCTCTACCGAGAAAACCCAGTGTGTACTTTTTACTCGTAGCAGAAGTCTTTTACCAGAACTTCACCTTACCCTGAGCAACACTGTTCTACATTTTACTGATACTGTTCGTTTTCTGGGCCTCATTCTAGATGCAAGACTCAGCTGGCTTCCACATCTTAAAGATGTAAAAGCCAGAGCCATGAAAGCTTTAAACATTTTAAAATGTCTCTGTGGTAGGTCGTGGGGTGCCGACCGCTCCTGCCTGCTACAATTTTATCGAGCCTTTGTACGGTCGCGTTTGGAATACGGGTGCATTGTATACGGTTCGTCACAGGACAGCTATCTTCGGATATTGGATAGTGTCCACCATGCAGGAATTCGGTTCGCAACGGGAGCATATCGCACTAGCCCAATACCCAGCATTTGTGCTGAGTCTGACGAGCCGCCTTCCATCTGGCGGCATCTCCTCATGGTGCCACAACTCCTCACGTTGTGATGACACCTAGCTTCGAAGGGATATATGCTAATCGCCGCAGAGTGACCAAACCATTTAGCCACTGTACAAAGGCCATTTTAGAAGAGTGTGGGTTTGAATTGCCCTCCTTTTATCACCAGGGTTGGAGTAAATCTTTCCCCTGGCTTTTAAAGAGGCCCAAAACGATTTTTGAAATGTCTAGGTTCAACAAGCAGTCAACTGCTGCCAGTGTTTTTACCAGAGTTTTTAGTGACATTTTAAACAAGTATCAGGATTTTACCCCAGTCTATACGGATGGGTCTACGCAGGCTAACGGAGTAGGCTGCTCCGTAGTATTCCCTCGAGAGACATATAACTACAAACTGAATAGCTGTTGCAGCATATACACTGCAGAGTGTTACGCTATGTTAAAGTCGCTCCAGCATATGAAAGTAAGTCGCAGCATGAAGTGCATCATATGCTGTGATTCCCTCAGCTGCATCCAGGCCATGGGAAGCATGTACCCAGCAGATCGTCTTGTCCAGGACATGCAGGACACCCTCCGATCCCTCTATCTTCTGGAAAGGAGGTGATATTCTGCTGGGTACCTGGACATGTGGGAATCAGGGGGAACGAGGCAGCTGATGAAGCTGCCAAGTTATCCTGCAACAAGGTCAGAATTGACTTTGATCCGGTCCCAAAGTCTGACCTAGCCTCGGCGGTGAAAAGATTTGTTTCTGATGTCTGGCAGAGGCAGTGGCTGGAGGTAGAGCATAATAAGCTCCGGCTGGTCAAACCGACCGTTCAGCCGTGGAGCAGCTCCTTCCAGCGGTCGAGGAGGGATGAGGTTCTCCTCACTCGCCTCCGCATAGGGCACTGTCCTCTGTCCCACGGTTTCCTTCTCCGCCGAGAGGACCCTACGGAATGTGATGTCTGTGGCGTACCTTTGACGGTGCACCACATTTTAACTGAATGTGTGATGTTTTTATACTTAAGGGCAGACATTGGCCTTGCCAACGATCTGTCCTTCATTTTAGACAATGATAGCAGCAGTGTGGCAAAAGTTTTAAAATTCTGTGCATTAGCCGGTCTAGTCCCAAAAATTTTGGGCAGACCGGCATAAGTTTTAAGATGGATGGGAGGCCCCTCTACAGCTTCCGTCCATGTGTATTGCTTTTACTTTTTATACTGTAATAATTTCCATCTCCCTGGCCACTATACAGCCAGTGAGGTGGGAATGGTTTTTAATTCGTTTTTAAAACTGTTCGACGCTGGTGGCATTTTTACAGCCATGTCGTGTTTTGATTTTATTTTGGTTAGCTGTCTGTATGGCCGACCCCTCTACAGTCTGTTATGCAGACGGTTATATTCCTAACTAGCCACACTGCTAAGCCGGTTGTTGCTAGGACACTAATGACCCCGTCGTCGATGCGCCCTTAAGCCCTAACAACAACAGACATCATTGAACTCGACTACAGTGACATATTGTATGTTGTGGAGCGTTATATCTCAAAAGCTTTATGTTTTATAACCAATTTCAATAAGGAAGGAGGTCAAAAACAATATGATAATTGCTGTATTGTACATATTTGCAAAAATACGATAAGAAATGCATCTCATAAAAAGTATTTTTATGTCCCGGGAGATGCGAATGTAATAAAAAAAGTGTTGCATAGCTATGAAAGACATAAAGAATCTTCGATTGGTTGTTTATATTGTCCTGAAGATAATTTTAATGTAAGTTCGTAATGTTTAATTTTGTTATGTTAAATTTGTTATAATAAATAACAATTTGTTATATATTCAAACTCTAATCATAACTTAATTTACAAAAGTTTAATATGTATATTTTTCAAAGAATTTCTTATTCAAGCTTAATCCAGAGCAACTTAGAACCTTTGAAGCCCACAAAGGAGACCATCATACATTTTAAAAATGGATTTCAATCTCCTGAATATATGTTGAAGGATGTATGTTTACCCGAAGTCATAACTTAAAGTGGCCATATCATTTAACTGGCCATTAATGATGTCTTTTCTTGAAATGTACCTAAAAAAAATCAAAATTTCCTTTAAACACAAAATTTGTCATATATTACCTAGAGTTAGCATAGTGTAGGCTCCCTAATTTTCAACCTGCTATGTCAGATATTTTTATCTGCAGAAATTGTTGAACATGAATTTTTTATTATATTTCAACCATAAAACAAATGATTTCTTGTGACAAATACATCAAAGGAAATTTTGGCCAATGTATTAACAATGACTTCCTAATATGCCTCACCAAAAGCGATTGAAATTTGGTTAGGAGGAAAATCTGTTTTTGACCAAGTACATTATTTTATTTTCAACCATTTACACTCCACCACTTCAAGGATTTAAACATATATCCATTCTAGGAAAAATGAGAAAAAAAATATATTTTCTCGATGTTAGATATTTCGTTTAAATTACTTCTTGACGACATACAAATTTTAAAACAATGAAAATGAAATGGAGTAAAAAATAATACCTATTTCAATTGTAAATGCACCAAAAAAATAAAGTGAACAAATAATGTAAGAATGGAGACTTTCCTGGCGTATGATTGCAATGAAGTCTTAAAGGTGTACTGCCGGATTGTGTTGTGAAAACAAAATCTGACAGTATACCAGTGAAGACTTCATTTCTAAAAAACGAATATCTGGAAAATATTACGCTGTATTGTAGATAACTTGATTTGTTTTAAATATACTAAACCTATAGGATTACATGCATATTTCCCATTGTCAACAATTTCATTGCCAGTTACTCCTGCTTGTCTCTTGATTCACATTTGGTGTACAGTAGAACTCCAATTTTCTAATTCAATTGGGACCAGACCCCATTTGAATAATCAAAAATAGGGTGATTGGATTTTTCCGAAAAAGGGTCTATTTTAATTCATTACTGTGTCTATGTTGAAAATGGGAGAAAAAACTATTTTTAAAGCAAAAGAGATTTTATTAATCAAATGAAAAGGCAACACTTTTACATGTTCAGTGTACTTACAAGTGCTGTGTACATTAGTACAGTATGTACATACCGTACTGTAAATAAAAGTCATTGCTTGCTGAAAATCTTGGTCAAAGTAAGCTGTTTGACTGTATTCATCCGTTTTCGGGCAGCCAACTCGCACATCCACTTGACAGTGAGATGTTTCATGTGGTCACACTTGGGCTGACGCTCAATGCAGTTTCAAGACCGGCAAATGCTTGACTAGCTGATGGTCCCATGTCTGCTTCAACTCCGACATTAAGGTCATCTTATCCCTCAACACTTTCTTCTCTCACACTTTCAATAAGTTCATTGTCATTACTAGATCAGCCACTGGGAAGGACAATAGCGTTTAGGCAGAATCATTATTTTGAAAATTGCAGTACGTTTCTGTCTTAGTTAAAAAAGCGATTTGGATATTCAGTGATTCGCATATTCAGCGAATCGGATAGTCGGAGTTTAGATAATTGGAGTTCTACTGTATCTAATACCTAATGCACTACAAGTATAAAAAATTAATAATTCAAATATCTAGCACTTTTAACAGAAAGCTTTCACTCCTTCAGCATCAGCAACTGTAAAATCCGGATTTGATGCAAAACTATGTTGTCATCATGAAAGCATCTTTTCTGGGAGATTATTTTACAAAACTGCTTCCATTCATTATTTATTGTATGAAATTCTTGTAAGAGTGCAATATTTCATCAATTATGCTGACAAATTGTGATAAAACTTAAACACAATCACAAAATTATAAAAACGCCCAGTAACTACACCTTTGTTTACAATGTGAATGTGTGACCGGACAGTATTAGATCAGCTATATGCAGAAAAAGTGGATAGGCAGTCTTAAATTTAATTTGTTTTGATGATATTGAGAATAAATTAAATATTGTGGAAGTATAATATATTCAGAGAAATAGATAGGATTAATTATTTGTAAACTCTCAGTTGTTTCACAAAGCATTGTTGAAAGCTGAAGCATACAACGTAGGAGTAGTAAAGTAATTGTTGTTAGTAATCTGAAGCTGGTGGTCACGACAGAAGGGAGCAAAGTTATAGCGCAGTGTATGTAATAGTAACGCATGCCATGCTTCCCGTTTATTCAGTGTAAAGAGGACATAAAGCAATTTGATGCTGTCCTTTCAGTATGTAGACAAGTATTTACTGAAAGCTGGTAAGAATTAGTGGTCAGAACAGAATGTGTAATGTTGTCTGACTGAAGCATGGTCAGAATCTGCAGTTGTAAGAGAAGAAGTATGATAAGCCTTATCCATGGTCAAAGTAAATAGGAAAACTTGTACGTGTTGTGTGAATAAAACCAGAGTGAACTTTAAAGCGAACCGCATTATAATTTTTGGACATATTAGAACCTGCAAGCCTGATGATTAGAATCACATTACCACAAGTTTATAGTATGCAACCAAATGCTCTTATTTTTTTGCCATAAACGTGTACTTTGTTGGCATGCTTCAATTTAACCAATAGCATTGCATTTTGCGAAGTTAAATTTGCCTTGTATTTTTAACACTTTCGACTAATTAAAATCAATAAATAAAATGCGAATAAATAGGGAAATAAACATTGTAGCTGTAAATCTACAGTAATAAAGCTTTCAACTAAAAATAGTAGATGTATATTTGGATTGCATGCGTATTACCTATTGCTGGTATATGTAATAAACTCGTTTTATCTGTTTCTAATAAATTGAAAGCCAGTGGCTCAGTGACACACAGTATGGATTTTGGCAATACAGGGTTCAAAGAAAAGTTTGACACCATATCTGTAAATTTAGCTACTCCAGAAGAAATAAGAAAGCTATTGTGTGTGTTGAGAGCAAATACTCGAGTGGTTATGGTGAGATTTCCAGCAGATTAATTGAACTGTGATTTACAGAATTAACACTTTCGCGCCAGAGCCCGAGTCAGACTCGGGCTGCATGGTATTGTCGTGCTGCCGGAGCCCGAGCCTGACTCGGGCGGCAGTTAACTGCCGATTTCTGCTGCCTTGTAAGTCAGATACCACATGGTATTGTGTCTGCCAATGTTTCTATATTATGTGCTGCCATCTAGCTAGTATTTCTGAGACTATCTTCAGCTGTACATTATATTATTTTGGCTACAGAAACTCTCGCGTTTTTCGTTTGTGTGGCTTGTTACAGAAAGTTTTTATTGTCATTTGCTCTGAGAATTTCTGCGTGAAAGAATGAAGGATGAAGAAATATTAGCTCTTTTAGATGAAATGATAGATGATTCAGGTTCTGAACTAGACATTGAAGAGTGGGCACTATGTGATATAGACGCGTGCGTGCAGTTGTTCGGTCTCAGTCTGCCAGCATCTGCGAACGTGATAACATGTAGCTCAGTAAACCGGAAAGTTTTATATCAAGCACTGCTGTGCAAGTTTTATTTTGGGAGTAATGTCTCTTCTTTTAGTCAAGTTGAACATAATGTTGCGTTAAAGTAATTTTCCGCAATGTGGAGCCGCGGGATTGTTTGAATTTACTAAACGGTGGAACAATGGGAGCGTGTGATACATTTTTATTTAATTTCTACAGCTAAAAGTTTGAACTTTGAACTATTGGGGTGTGGTCTGGCTCGAACGGTTAATCGAACTTGTAAAACATTTCCTAAAAGTTTGAACTTTGAACTATTGGGGTGTGGTCTGGCTCGAACGGTTAATCGAACTTGTAAAACATTTCTTTGGATAAATTGTCTTATTGGCTGTACAGTTTTTGGCTTGGTGAAATTTTGAAGAATATAGTCATTCAAATGGCAATGAACTATTTATTGAACTTAACCTTTCCATAGTTTTCGGGTTAAAATCTATGTGGTGACCATTATCATTCTATCTAAGCCAGAACTGTAGCATCCAAAGCTACACACGGTCGGAGTTAAGATCCAGTGTTTATGCACCAATCCCACTGCAAGCAAGACTGTTCTTACACCTTCTCCAAAAATTTTGAGAAAGCAATGTACAATAGAGTTTATCAACACCTTGAGAATAATAATAATAATATTCTAACTAAATCACAATTTGGTTTTCAAAAGGACCATTCAACATATTTGCATTCACTGAAATTATTTTAGAAGGAATAAATGATAAATTAATTCCTGTGGGGAATTATCTAAGGCATCTGATTTTGTTGATCATGAAATTATGATACAGAAATTAAAGCATTATGGTATAGATGCCATTGTTAATAAATGGCTTAGTTCTTACCTTCTGAATAAAAAACATAATGTGTCACTGGAACATTTTAAGGCGCACTGTTTTCCGAGTGGAAATTTATCAGTACCTCAGGGTTCTATATATGGACCACTATTGGTTTTTTATATATGTAAAAGACCTACAATGTTTTGCATCTAAAAACTCAAAATTTGTCAAATTTGCATATGACACAAACACAGGAATTAAAAATATTCCAGATTTAATGGCAGAAAACATTTCTGATTATGTCTTTGACTTTATTTATTAATGGTTTACAGCTAATGATTTGTCTTTAAATGTTGATAAAACTCGGTATATGCAGTTCAGAAATCATACAGATTAACACTAGACATTTAATTTGCAGGCTAGTCCATACAAGATATGGAGAATGTGAATTTTCTAGGTTTGCATATTGATCATAATTTACATTGGAAGGTACATGTTGTCATGATTAGTGTTATGCTGGACTTTAGGCATAACACACTAAATGTCAACTGTGACCATTGCTGATATTGCCAGTGCCTAAAAATGGGATTCTTGAGATGCTTGGTTCATTAAAAAGTCAGTTATTAAATTAACCTGTAACAGCTAACAGGATGCAATTTTGAAACAAAAGAAAGTCACTTCCAATATAAACTCAAATGTATTCTGAAAAGTTTATAGGAGATTGACTGGTGTCAGTTGTAGACCTAATGACAAGACAACAGACAAAAACATCTTGACAAAGACAGCAGGTAGACTAAGTTACTTCACTCGAGGACACACTCTTACAATTTGTTTCATCACTTCCCCCAGCCAAATGTGGATAAATGGTCCAAAAAGACTTATTCAAGCCGACTAATTTAGCATAGTTCACGTATGATAGTTAAACCTTCTCTGATGTTGCATGGCATGATAATTTTTAAAAGTCCGAAACAAAAGGTTTTTGCTAGCCCTGGCTTATCACATGGTGGCAATATCCCATTTAACTGACCACGGACTAACCTTGTTAAAGATTCATAAAAGACTGCTCAACATTACAAGATTGCTGGTCCTTGAATAAGAAATTTGGATCTCGTAACGTCAGCTCGTAACTTCAAAAATTATTATCTGTCTTCCCACTTTATATGTTGAACCGTAACTCAGATATGTTTGTTAGTGCAAACTTTCTTATTCCTCAGTAGTGCTTCTACTAAATTTTCATTTAATTTTATGATGTCAATGATTTAGCGCGGAAGGTTAACAATATTTTGACAATGGAAATTAGAAAATTCCACTTTTCTGCTCAAGATTTTAAACTTTTTATTTTACGGTTTTCTCTATTTCCTGAAGCAATTTCCATTCTTCTATCTGTTTAATTAAAACTTAGATTATGAAAAGCAGATTTAAAATTTATTTAAATACTCAAATTTATAATCGGGGTGCTCCTCGCAATATTGACAACAGTCTGTGATATCAAAATGTAACTTAGCTCCTTCATTAATTAATAATTTCAAATTTTGCACCCTCTGAGTACATGGCATAACATTACTAAATATCGAAATATCTTCTAAACTAAAATCTTTAGAGTATACAAAAAACACCTTAAAATGATCGTCATATCAATCTTTCTTATTGGAAATGGAAGCAGCAAAATCCATTATATCTGAAAAACCATCTTATTTGAAACTAATGTCTTTTACAAAAATCGTTCAAAATCAAGTTAAAAAGTGCTTTATTCCAAACGAAATGTGAATCAAGTTATTTACTATGTAAAATCATTCGGAATAGGTCCCCTTCTGAATGGTTTTGGTGAGGTTATAGATATATTACAATGTTTCTGACTTAGTGAAATGATTGGGTGCCGACACATTATGAATAGATTCATGATAAAACGAGCTAACTCATTTGTAAACAATTTTCAGTAAACTAAAGAAACTGTTCCTAGCCAATATTCTTAAATTAGTTAAGTACATATTTCTTAAAATATATTTTAGATAGTGCCAATGTTTCTATGCCATCAAAACTTTTTACATTTTTTATATATGTTAGAATAAAAGTATAATAATGCCTTGACTCATCCTCTTTTAGCATATATTAGAAAAACGAATACCTTAGCAGGGTTTAAAAAACGATTTTAATATCTAAATTACTCAAAATCATCAATATGTCATCATTTAATATGTTTAAGTTTATTTTTATACAAAAAAATAAGTGGGTCTAACATCACTCGTCCTCAATATCCTCAGCGGCTTGCTAAGTCCCACTGCTAATTTTTATATTAACCAGCAGTAAGTAGATATCCCGCTCATTGCAACATATGGCCCTACTGTTGGTTTTGGCGGTAGCGACATCACTTAGCGTGTTATTACTACTAGTCAACAAACCACTTTACAAGTTATACATTTTAGCGCAACAGGTATTATCGTCAAATAATTCAATCATTACACTCATTCATTTGCCAAATTTTATTTTATACTTCAAACACTTGCTACTACAATACACTGCCAACACATTCCTATCCATACATTCTTTCTTAATCCTCTATCGCCATCTTGACAACTCCACTCCCACTCCGCCAACCAAACAGTAGTACCAACTACAAACAATTAAATTATTTAAAAAAATTAAAATTACCCCAAATGTCTAAACAAACTGCTTATGCTGTGAAATCTGTTTAACCTATTTTATTTACAATTTTTTTTATAACAATGGTTTTGTGAGTGGGATCTCACATATGATCCCACTTTATAACAAACAAGCACATCTTAACAAAATTGGTTGGCTTGTTATAAAGTCCAATCTTTTTCACAAATCATTGTCTTTATGTACATTTTCCACAATTCTGTCCTTATTTATAACAATTATCACTCACTGTCTCTGTCAGTCTGCATCTTAATCAGTCAACGTTATACAAAACCACCAGATTTCACAAGAACACGTCATGGTCACTTCTCTCCTCTGACCTTGTACAGTTTCAAGTCTGTTATGTTTCTTAACCCAAATTTTCTACCAGATTTAGGATACACTAGCCAGTACACGTTCCTATGTGGCTTCCCTTCTATATTAAATGATCCGTGGTGAACATCAAAGAACTTCTTAATCTCTGCATTTAATTCGCATGATCTCTCTTGGGTCTTCACCAGTACCAAATCTTCCAAATTAAATTCGACAGGTTTATATCTTCGGTCGTGCCTGTTTCTCCTCTCTTCTGATCTTTTCTTCATTCTTTCCTTTACGTGATTGAATATATCTTCTTGGGATTTCACTTGACTTACTGGAAATTTCTCTACTTCGCGTACTAAGTTAGGAGCTTCCTTGTTATACATTATAAAATATGGACTGTACCCGTGTTTTCACTGAGCACGCTGTTTATTACGTCTTCAAAATCAGCCACATATTCTACCCAAGCAGTATTCTTATTGCTGCAGTACGTTCAGAACAACCGACCAATCTCTCTCGTAACCCTTTCTGCTGGGTTACTTGCTGGATGATACGCCTATATCCTTAAGTGCTTTACTCCATTTGTTTCCATGCATTGTGCCCATTTTCGAGAGGTAAATTGGCTCCCATTATCCGATAGTATCGCCTTAGGGTATCCCACCTTCTTAAAATAATCCTTTTCCAATCTGTCCACTAATACTTTGCCAGTGGCCTGTCTGATTGCATAAAAACTTACAAATTTCGAAAACACATCCAACATTACAAAAATATAGGCAAATCCACCCTTTGACTTTGGTAATTGTCCATACAAATCTACTGCTACCAATTCCAGTAACTTTTCAGGCAATATACTTTGCATCAACCCTTTTATAGCTACTGTCGAAATTTTTGTCCTTTGAAAACGATCACAACTGGCTATCCTTTGTGCCACTCTCCTCTTCATGTTGTCAAACAGCACTATTTCCCTTAGCTTACGAGTGCATTTAGCTGCTCCATAGTGGCCATAACTTAAGTGTACATAGTCTATAATTACGTCAGCATACTTGGTTGGCCAACATATCTTCCAATCGTCCAAAAATTCATCTGTTCTCCTAAATAGGATTCCATCGTAAACCTTATAATACTTAGGCAACTTCGTATTCGTTGGATCTCCCAGGTTTTGCTTTATCAACTTCAAACATTCGTCTTCTTTTTGCCGCTGTCTCATATTATTGCAAATCTCCCTGATACTTCTTTCATGAGTTACTCCTTTCATGTAAAATATTTTAATTTCCATCCCAGTTCCGTTACTCTCATCCATGTGACTCGTGCCCAACGGCAATCGTGATAGTGCATCTGACACTTTATTGTCACTGCCCTTGATATATTTTATAATTGTTGCAAAAATAGAACCCATCGCGTCAAACGGCTGTTCATAAGTTTGCATTCACGCAAAATTTCAATGTCTTATGGTCAGAAAACACTATTGTTTCATGACCCCATTGGTAGAATTTGAATCTTCCAAATCCCCACACAATAGCCAAGGCTTCTTTTTCAGTTATTCCAAAGGATCATTCATGCTTATTGAGCACTCGGCTAGCAAATGCAATTGTTTGGCTCTCTTCTTTCCCGTTAACCTCCACTAGTTGAAACAAATGAACACCTAACCCATAGTCAGAACTATCAGTTTCCATGCAAAATGGTAGACTCAAATCCGGATGATACAATATTTTACTATTTTTTAACTCGTTCTTTAACTTCTCGAAGGGTTGCTGACACTGCTCCGTCCATAACCAAGTTGCATTCTTCTTCCTTAGTTCTATTAAGTGTGGGTCATTGAACGATTGATCTGCTACAAATTTCCTGTAAAAACCGCACAAGCCAAAGAATGACTTCAACTGCTTCTTGTTACTTGGAACTGGAAATTCAGCGATGGCTTTTGTTTTCTCTGGATCTGGTCGTATTCCAGCTGAATCTATTTCATGTCCCAAAAATTTTATCCCTTTCTTCACAAACTCACACTTAGCCAATTTTAATGTCATGCCCCCTCTTTGCAAGGCTGCTAACACTTCTTCTAGAATTTTACAATGTTCTTCCCAAGTGCGAGTGCTGACCAATATGTCATCAACATAAACGGATAATTTACTCAGCAAACTATCTCGTAATACTTGATCCAAAGCTCTTATAAACACGGAGATAGAAACATTCAGTCCAAACGGAACCACTCTGTACTAATAGCATCTACCTCCAAACACAAACGCAGTATACTTCCTCGATTCTTGTGCTAATGGGATCTGCCAATATCCGGCTGTCAAGTCCAAACTCGTCATATACTTCACACCATAAAATTTCTGTAACATTTCCTCAAGGTTTTCTGGCCGATCGGGTTTTCTGTCCACAATTTTGTTCAAGGTCCTGGCGTCTAACACTAATCTCACTGATCCATCTTTCTTCCCCACTACTATCAAGGGATTGTTGTATTGGCTGATACTCCATTCGATTATGCCCCAACAAATCATTTTATTAATCTTCTGCTCTACGGCTTTCTTCTTCGCCAATGGTATGGGGTATGGTTTCACAAAAAACGTGGTCGTGAGGCTTTATCTTCAAAATACATTCATAATTCTTCACTATTCCAGGACAGTCAGAAAATACATCCTCATATCGTCTTAAAATTCTTTTCAAATCTTCTTTTTGTTCACCAGTTATTCCATTCAACACTTCAATATCCATTATATCATTAATTCCAATTACGCTTCTGTCTCTTCCTTCTTCTCCCATCTCTAGGTCATCTACATCCTCTGCTTCTGTCATTACTTCATACACCGCTCGTATTCCTATATCTCTCCCTACATTCTTCGCAGTTGCCGATCCGCTACCAAACTTAATTTTATAGTTCTCATCATTTTTCCATACATCAATTTCTCCTTTATAGCAATCAATTAAAGCCTTAAATTTGCTGAGCCAATCCATTCCCAAAATACAGTTGATACTAAGATCAACCAAGCATGTGTGTTGCATTGCGACTCCATCTGTTTCCAATTTTAATAATATCTGAACCTTCACTCTTCTGCTTAACTTTCCAGTGGCACCAATAACTTGTACTTTACGCACCAGCATTTCGGTAATTTTATTGTCTTTCATTATACGGGCATATAACTTATGTGATATGGCTGTCAATTCACTACCAGTATCCGATAATGCTTCACTGTTCAATCCAAAGAGCTTCACCAAAAACACCGGATGTCTCACTTCCTCCTCTTCCTCCTTCAAAAACTCTTCTTGCAATAAGTCCTTTTCAAGTTCTTCCTGTGACCACTTCAACAATTCTACTTTACTTCCATCTTTTAGGCACAATTGTTGTAAATCTAATTCTCTGCTACCACATTGGCTATCATCTTCCTTGTTCCATCTGCTATTGTTTCCTACTAGATCTCTTTCCTCATCTGTTTGACCAGACAAATTATTCACCACGTTGGATTCATTGTTTCCCACAACTAATCTCATATCATGACTACATTCTCCTGAAACCCGAACATTTGCCCCCTCTGGCATTATACTTTCTTCTTCATCATTAACGGCGTATTTCCTCACCAAGAAAAATCTTACATCTTCTGCTTCCTCATTGTTTAATATTCCATTTTCTTCTTAGACTTCACTATTCTCTTCCTCTTCACTACTATAATCTTTATTCGCTGTATATTTCTCACTTCTTTCTTCTTCATTGTCATTAGTACTATCACTATCCACTGATGTAGTTTCATACAGATCTTCATCCACCCTTTCTGATATAAGCTCATTTAGTAACATTTCTTCCTCTGCAGTGTTTTTCCTTATATTCTCCTCACAGTTCTTTTGATTATCATGATTTCCCACGTCGATTCTAGCCAATTCTTGTACCTCTTCTTCATGCCAATTATATTCACACAACCTTGTAATGTTCTGCGGCTCCTCCTCATTTAACAACTTGAAACATTCCCACCATTTTAGTGGCCCCTACTCCTCAAAAACTCGGATATCCTCTTCTTCTTTTGTTCACTCTTGATTATACGTTCCGTTCTCGTAGTTCACATTTTGCACATCACATTCAGTTGTTTTCTCCCGTATGCTTTCAGTTCTACCTTGATTATTATTGTCGTCATCCCAGTTGGTCATATTCTCTCGATCCTTCGGTCCTGTTTTGACTTCTTCCGCTACTGTTCGGACCGCACCAGTTGCGGCACTGAGTTTCCCATCATTCTCCCAGGATCATGATTCCTTACTTCCTCCCTTCTTACTGCCTGACCATTATTGTGATGTGACCACTGATTGTCATGACCCCTGTTTTCATATTCCCTTCTCCTATTATCACCCGAATTCCTGTTGGAATGCTCTTCTCGGTGATATCCGTTTATACGGCCTTTGTCTCTTCTAAAATTATCTTGAGACGGCACTTGGTTTGACCTGTTATAATCTCTGAAATCATCCCTCGGTCCATGTTCATTTGTACTACTCCAACGATCTAATCTTTCAGCTGCTTCGAGAAATTCTTCTACACCATTCCACTGATTTGTTATAAGCTTCTCTTACACAGGTCTGGGCAACTTTTGTAATAATACTTCAATCTTTTCATCATCATCTATTTCTTGGTCCAGATAACGTAATTCCTTCATAACTGCTTCACAAAAGTATTTCATACTACCATCACCCCGACTATAATATCTACAATTCCAAAAATTCCTTCTCACTCTTCTTTGCTTCCGTTGTGACCAATACTTGCTCAAAAATAATCTCAAAAATTCTTGATAGTTGTTACACTCCTCGGCACTCTTGCAACTCCATGCAAAAGCATCCCCTCTTAACATGTTCTTAATATATCTTATTTTGTCAACATCAGAACACTCACAAGGTAAACCATTCTTATAAACTCTAACAAATTCTACAGGATGCACCCCTCTTTCGGGTTCAAATTTTACTTCTGGCAACATATAATGATTCGTAAAGATGTTACCACTTCCCATAGTAGTCACACCTCGCCGTTCTGCTTCCTCGACTCTTTGAGCTAATTGTAATATCTCTTCTCTCACATCTTCTTTAACTACAGTCGGCCTGGTTAGCTACTTCCGCCACCTTGCATGTCACTCCTTTTGCCTCCTTGTCCATAACCATTAGTCTCTCTCCTAATTGAGAAATTCTTTTGGAATTAGTTTCCGCCTTCTCTTTCAATTCTTCAATCCCTTTAGCACATTCCCTCTGATTTTCATAGATTATTTTATTTTCTTCCCGCATGGCCATTTGCTCTTCTTGTATTATATTACTACTTTTCTTCACTTCCTCCTCAACTTTCTGTTGCACTAAGCATTCTACACTCTTTTTAGTAGTCTCCACATGCTTTTGCACATAGTCAAATATCATCATCATTTCCTTTTCCATCCTTGAGTCGATATCCTCTTTTAATATTTGCCTCATATCTTTTATCTTCTTGTCTTACCTGTCTTCTGATTGCAGAATACACTCATCCATTTTCAATAACATATCCTGCTTTATCATACGCACATCGTCTGTAATTTTTTCTTCTGCTTTCTGACTTAATTCAATTTTTCTTTCCATATTTTCTGCTGTTTTCTGACTTAATTCAATTTTTCTTTCCATACGCTCCATTAAAGTAATTAACATTGATACTTCGACACATTTCTGTTTCTGGCCATCAATTATTTCATTACCTCCCTCTTTTTCTCGTATTTTAACTTGATCGACTGGTACTTATCTAGACGTAACATTTGTCATGAAATTCTCTGACTCAGGGTCACCGATATAGCTACTTTTAATATCTACACTAATATCACCACTGGTCAACGATTCAAATCCACTTCCCCCCACGCGGTCAGGGATATTAACACTACTAACTTCAGCTACACTATGTACGCTAAGTCCATTTTAATTTAATTTAATTGCAATGTAGCACAGGCTCCGGTGGCAATTTCCCTACACACCCATCCTCCACCTATCCTGCACCTACCTACATTTGCCCTCTACAAATTTTATCTTTAAATTTTTTCAAAGTTTTCGGTAAATTATTCATTATTTCTCTTGGTAACTCATTCCAATCCCTGACACCCTTCCCTAAAAAAGAGAATCTTCCCACACCCTTGTGCCTGAAATTGAGTGTCAACTTGTGGTCATGGTCATCTTTTCCCTTCCATGCACTACTTTCCATACCTATTGCAATATCTTTCCATGCCTCATCGCCAGTATATGCCCTGTACACTCCCATGACCCTCCTGATCCTCCTCCTGTCTTGCAATGAATCCCATTCCAGCTCCTTTATCATATCCGTCACTGATTGCATTCTGCGATAATTTCCAGAAAAATCTAGCAGCCCTTCTTTGCACCCTCTCCAACTCCTGTATTTGATACGTAAAATGAGGGTCCCATACTACACTACCATATTCAAGCAATGGTCTGACCAAAGTTTTGTAACCCAATTCCTTGACTTATCTCGTACATCCCCTCATCACTCTCTCCAACAAGTGCAGAACTTTGAAACCTTTTCCTACCACCTGTCCTATGTGTCCTGCGCAGTTAAGTTTGTTATCAAAAGTAATCCCAAGATATTTACATTTCAAGTCTTCAGCAAGCAATTCTTTCCCCACCTTGTATTCATAATAAACCTTTTGTTTTTTATTTGTGTATCTAATAAGCTGACTCTTCTTTGCATTTATCTTCATCCCATGTTTACCAACCCAATTAGATATCCTGTCCAGATCACCCTGCAACTGTTTACAATCCTCTATCGTTTTGATTCTTTTATACAGCATTATGTCATCTGCAAACAATCTAATTTCAGATAGTAAACAATCAACACAATTATTCATTAGAATAATGAATAACAATGGTCCCAATACGCTGCCCTGTGGCACGCCCATTTTTACTTCCACTTCTTTTGATACTACATTTCCTACCCTAACTTTCTGTTTTCTACCTTTTAAAAATTCTTCTACCCAGCAAATGACTTTCTTATCCACTCCAATGGTTTTTACCTTATTTACTACAATTTTATGGCTTACTCTGTCAAACGCCTTAGACAGATCTAGTGCTACACTATCAATTTGGCCTCCCTTGTCCATTTCATCTGAAATATCTTGCATATATCCCACCAACTGAGATTCGCATGAATATCCTTGCCTGAAACCATGTTGCTTGCTTGAAAACCACTTACGTTCCTCACATATATTTCTGATGTGGTTGCATATCAATCTTTCCATTAATTTACCTACCACTGATGTCAAACTGGTTGGCCTGTAATTCTCAACTCTTATTTCTCACCCCTCCCTTATGTACCGGTACTACTATTGCACTTTTCCAGTCCTGTGGTAAGCAGCAAGTGTCTAGACTCAATTTAAATAATATTTCAAGATAAGGTACAATGTCACATCCGGCTATCTTTAAGATATCTGTGGTAATATTATCTTCACCAGCCCCTTTATTTATTTTTTTTTTTTTTCAGCTTTCTTATTTCCTTCATGATTTCCTGAGGATGGATATCAAATTTTTTTCTATCGTCATTTCTAATTGTGTTGTTAAGCTCGTTCTCCGAATTAGACCCTCCTGTTTCTGATTCATTGTCCCTAATGCTTTCACTGAACCAGTTACTTAAAATCTCTGCCTTTTTCAAATCGTCAGTAACTTCTTCTCCATCCTTATCTATAAGTGTCTCTATACCCTCCCTTCCCCTCAGTTTCCTGATATAGCCATAGAAATTTCTAGATGCATCAGTCAATGGTCCTTCTGCACTGACAATACTCTTCATACCCTCCCTTACAGTCGAGTGTTCACCGAAACCAGAGTCTTCATTGTTAACATTAGCATTATCATTATTATCCCCCTCTTTAATATTCAATGCAGCATCGCGGTTGACTAATTTTTCACTAATTGTCGGCATGTTAATTACAAATTTACATAAAACACAGTACCACGGGATAAGTCTGCTATTAAATTATTCCACCACATCACACGACAATATTACACATACAAAATCACTTCACAATTACACAACGCCGTTTTACAACGAAGCTAGACTTTCAAACAGGTACAGAAACCCATTTCAGAATTACTTACTGTGCCAAAAAACAGCTGCACTCCTGTAAATTAAATTTTATGACACACAACACCAAATCCATGTTATAACATCGAAAATTACAAAGGCTGGCATACATGCATATACATACGTTGCTTTATATCTGTTTACTTAATTAAAAGAAAAAAACCCTTCCCCACTGTATTTAACGATTTTCTTTATTACTTTAACTAAGACTTTCACAGCATGTAAATTTAGCTTAAACAGTTTCCATACCAAAATTATTGTTACGATAATTTTACAAATTTTAAACTT
This sequence comes from Vandiemenella viatica, assembly GCA_031002005.1. Taxonomy (NCBI): domain Eukaryota; kingdom Metazoa; phylum Arthropoda; class Insecta; order Orthoptera; family Morabidae; genus Vandiemenella; species Vandiemenella viatica. The sequence goes on along the minus strand of CM061919.1, from coordinate 8,933,790 downwards.
TAAATTCTTACAAACAGTATACCTTTACTTTATGCTTTTTTTCAAACAGTTCTGCTTAATTCAACCATTCATTTGCTGATATTTACACCCCTTCTTTTTTCAATCAAGCAACAAAATTGTTCCGCAAAAGCTACAACGTTAATTTTTGTTAGTGTTTTCTGTAATTACTGCTACTTTGATTACGCTGAAATTCTTCCAAGAAAATTAAATTATCTTTTGTATTTGCCACATCTGCGCCGTTATTTCTTCTTTCTTCAAATTACCTGCTACCAATCACCGATGTTTCCCTCACGTCATCTGCTTCCGATTAATTTACTCCAGCTCGTAAGCAATGTGATACATTGCCTGATCCTGGCTTAAGGGTCTCCAATTTGCTAAGTCCCACTGTTAATTTTTATATTAACCAGCAGTAAGTAGATATCCCGCTCCTTGCAACTTATGGCCCTACTGTTGGTTTTGGCGGTAGCGATATCACTTAGCGTATTATTACTACTAGTCAACAAACCACTTTACAAGTTATACATTTTAGCGCATCGGGTATTATCGTCAAATAATTCAATCATTACACTCATTCATTTGCCAAATTTTATTTTTTACTTCAAACACTTGCTACTACAGTACACTGCCAACACATTCCTATCCATACATTCTTTCTTAATCCTCTCTCGCCATCTTGACAACTCCACTCCCACTCCGCCAACCAAACAGTTGTACCAACTACAAACAATTAAATTATTAAAAAACTTAAAATTACCCCAAATGTCTAAACAAACTACTTATGCTGTGAAGTCTGTTTAACCTATTTTATTTACAATTTTTTTTGTAACAATGATTTTGTGAGTGGGATCTCACAGGCTGTTGGCCAAAGGTAGTTTTCATTGTAAAACTCTTTGAAGTTCAACTGGTATATACTGTTGTAGTTTTCTAATGTCTAGTAATTTTGCTTGCTTATGGCAGCTTTTCCTTCCGGATAAGCTTTAAAAGTGTGACACAAAGTTGAGTTTATTGTGGGTCGAGTGATAACTTTTAAACGAAATTCTTAGTTGGAGGTGGTGTGAGTCATGGTAGAGATAGGGTACTTTGTTTTGTTTAGGTACATATTTTCCCATTGTCTCCTCAGATACGAAATTCTTCTTCCAGTTCTTAAAATCTAAAACTCTCCAGTTTTGACAGCTACTACAGTGATTTGCTTGCTTTCAAAATAAGTTGAATGATCTGATCGACTGTGTAAATCCTGTCATGTTTTTTTAATTTATTTTTTATTTTCCTCTTAATAATGCTAAAGTCTCCATCAAAATGTTAAAAGGAGTGGCCACATGTAGGATAGTACTACTCAGTTTTTTTTTTTTTTAATTTGTTCACTTCAGTTAAAGCTGTTAACAAATGAGACAAAGCGTGGTTCTTATTCCAATCCCAGCAATTGTTAGAATAAAGGCGTAGTTCAGTATACTTTTCAGAAACATTATTTAGATACTGCAAATGGGTAGAGCAAACATCATTTGTACCTTTTTGGAAATTTTTTTTTTTTTAATTTTGTTTACACAAAACAAATTAACTGTTAACTGCCTCAAATAAAAGGTTTCATGCACGCGAATTTTGGGCAACTGCAAGTTTTGCATGAAATTAAAACAAATTGAAAGGACATGATTATTTTCTGTATCATTGCTGTCTCGAGTAATCTTATATATATATATATATATATACATTTCACTTTTCAGCCACCAATATATAACACAGATCACTGGCGTTTGTATGAGGAAGTAGCATGGAGTTTCCTATCGTGCACAACGTTGGCCAAATGAGAATAGCTGTGGGGATGTGGAAGATATGATGATTAAATTTGGTCAATGTAAGGCGTTTTCATATTTCGATCAAAAATTTGTGTCTCCTTATACTTCTCTTTCCTGCCACAAATATGTGGGATAGACCATTGATGTTTCTGTGTGGTAGTAGCAGTGAATCTCCCATCGTGCACTCTGGTGGTTAAATGTCGGTAGCTGTGGGAGATATGGTGGTTGAAAGTGGTCAACCTGCGCCACTTTCATATTTCTGCCAAAGACGCATGTGTCTTGGTGTATCACTTTTCAGTGAAAACTATCAATCGCAGATCACAGGGGTTTGTGTGTGGTAGTAATACAGAGTCACCTTACGATCACAACATTGGCCGAATTTCAGTAACTATGGGAGTGTGAGCGATATGATGGTTGAAAGTGGCCGATCAAGGGTATTTTCGTATTTTGACGAAAGACGTGTCTCCGCATATGTCACTTTTCTGCCTCAACTAGATAACATAGACCATCGGTGTTTGTGTGTGGTAGTAGAATTGTATGTCCTGTCATGCAGTATGGTTGTTAGATGTTGGTAGCAATGGGGGTGTGGGAGATATGGGGGTTGAAAGTGGTTAACTTGCGGCAATTTCATGTTTCTGCCAAAGACACATGTGTCTTGGTGTATCACTTTTCAGCGAAAACTATCTATCGTAAATCACTGGGGTTTGTGTGTAGTAGTAACACAGAGTAACCTTTCGATCACAACGTTGGCCGAATTACAGTAACTGTGGGACTGTAGGAGATATGGTGGTTGTAAGTTGCCGATCAAGGATATTTTCGTATTTCGACTAAAGACATGATGAGTCCATAAATTTTACTTTGCTGCCTACATAGTGCAGATGACTGGCATTTGTGTGTGGTAATAGCATCGATTCTCCCATCGTGCACTATGGTGGTTAGATGTCGGTAGTTATCAATCCAAATTCTTTACAAACACGAACTAAGTCGTGGATACCAGCTAGTGAGTTTATAAAAAGATTTTGTTTTTCTGTTGTGAACATCAAGTTCCACTTGGGCACATGTTTTCGCAGTATCATTTAGGTAGGGACTTTTTAATTGTAGGTTTAGTTGTTCGTAGATACAACAAGTATGAATCTGAGGCCTACCAAATGACAGATTGTACTTGTCTTAAAAAATATATATATATATATGCATAGCTCACTTTGTCATTTGGATACGTTTCAGTAAACAATCTGTGGATTTTCTTTTCATTCACACTTGCATTGAGATAGTTATTATGTCCTCGGTGGTTTTAATTTAATATATTGCTTCATTAAAAAGTCCACCAAAAGGTTATGTTGAAGATTGTGTATTTTTTTCAAATCGAAGTCAGCGATATTCACATGCATAGATACAATACAGAGATGCACTTGTGAGCAGTCGCAAAGATAAGCAATATAAAACTTCTATGAACTCAACTTGAAAAACTAACTGGATGAAAGAATGAATAAATACCGAATACTCATTACTGACTCTGTCAAGCCGATCTGTTTATATAGTCTCTATCGAAATTGCGAGAATTCTTCAAAGGCATCCGCCCGATATTTCTCGAACATTACCAATCACTCAAACAATCAAACATATTAAAAACAATCGGAATTAATACAAAATTACTTAACAACATTACAAAATGATCAGAAATGGTAATTAGAGATACTTAAATACAAAATTATTTACAGAAATCATTTCAAACTGTAGAAAATTGTCCTGTAGACATCGTAACTTACATTAATACATGGAATTACAAACATTTAAGAAATTCTCTTGCACAATTCTGTTCTTAAACATATTAAATGGACTTTAAATAATTTTCTTTCATAAAACAAAAGTCTATATACACTGATTTACAAGAAATTACAAAACAAACATACCTGATCATATTCAAGCAAACTTTAGCTCACTAAAAATACTTCATACAGTACAATACTATTCAAAATTCAGGTATGAGGGCTGTTACAACCTCTCCCCAGGATTCACTTAATTTTACACAGTTAAAATTGATTGAATCCATCATGAATCTAAGCAGGTTGTATGTCCACATAACGCCAACACAAACAGATTACAATAAATCAACCATAATGACTTTTACAATAAACAAATACAATCCTTATTACATACAACATCTACACAAAGTCCATGACACTGATTTTGGTTACAATAATTGTCTTTTTACAGATACAATCATTTTTTCAGTTACTGTTTTACCCAACATGCATTCAATGCTATTACCTGAAGTTACAATTAATTTTTCACTTAAACTTACACACTTGATGTCTGCTTGTTAATGACAACAGTCTGTTTACATGTTACAGCTGATAATTTGTCACCACAATGTAGAAAGTCGCAACATTATGAAAACACCAAAAGTCTCTTACACAAACCTGTCACACATTGCTTTATACAGTGAAATGCTTACATCTTAAACATTCAGTATTATTACATCTGTATCTGAACTTAAGTACTCACACAAACTATTTACATGCATCAATTGACAAACTTATTTACAGGTTGTTGACCCCTCCCCAAACCATGCATTCCAAAAAACTAATTCTATAAGTGGGTTCCAAGATTTCTCTGCAAACCCAAAACCATGTAAATTATTTTTTTCTAACTTTCCAGTTTTCTTCCACCTTTGATTACACATCTAATACTACATTTCTATTTACACAAAGCTTCACTATATGCAGACAGAAACACAAACTTTCAATCTTCTCAGACAACAGACTTTGGTACAACCATAGAACAACTGAGATATAAAATGGTTCTGTTTTAGCAAATTGATTGTCACTTAAAAGCAATGTTGCTGACTCAACTGGTAATACAAATTTATTATCCTCACTACTAGTTTATCATTACTCCCAACTCCACTCTTCATCATCTGATTACTACTTAAACTTACCAAATTATCTGAATCAGTACCTAAATATTCTAACATCTGATTCAATTACTTCTTTTACAACATGAGTATTTTTCTCAGCTACTTGAAGTTCACTATCAAAGAGTGTGCAAAGCATTGTGTCACCTATGTCACATTCCAAATCAGAAACTGGTTCAGCTAAATCCTTGCTATTTGTTTCCGAAACTTTACTGTCAATATCTTTCTTTACCTCACTTTTGAATTCTGAAAATTTATTTTCAAATAAATCCTTGAGTTCAGAGAATTTGCTGTCTATCTTTCTTTACCCCAGCTTTAAATTCAGAAAACTTGTTATTGAATTTACCATTGATTTCAGCAAACTGAGAATTAATTTAAGAAAATTTGCTGTCAAGATTTAACTCCTTTTGAAATTCAGAAAATTTATTATCGAGTTCCGTAAATTTTGCATTAAAACTGGCTACAAAAGACTCTAAATTTTTTTGTAGATTCTGACTATCAGCCATATTCAATTAGTTATGAAATCAGTTTTAAAAGAAAACTTGATCGAAATTTTGCTAATTTGCCGCAAAATAACAAACACAAGTAAGTACTGAATATTCAAATTTTGTATCACTTAAATACTTTTCGTCACCTTAAATTTCAGCTAGTAGCACTTTTCACCACTGAACACCACTTTTTTCACTGATTAAAACACTTAATCACACTTTCCGCACTCAAAACACTGTACTGCTGGAAGACTTGATCTTGATGCCGCAGAAAATCCGCTTGCCGTTGGAAAATTATTGCCGATTGCAGACGTCGAAGGAAAATCTCCGATGAGTGCTGTCAACTCGTATTCAGATTGAAGTCGACGCCGTCCAACCCGTGTCGCCGTTCTAAATGTCGCGACGCAGTCCTCCGGTACCTCGTCGCTATTTGCTGCAGATTCTTTTAGAAGATTAACATCTTACAGATGTTAATAACTTCTCGTCGTTGTCAACAGTCGCCATATTACGGTCTTCGATGGTTTACAATTAATATATTGCTTAATTAAAAAGTCCACCAAAAGGTTTTGTTGAAGATTTGTTTATTCTTTCAAAACGAAGTCAGCGATATTCACATGCATAGATACAATACAGAGATTGTAAGGACCAAGGCTGATACTGGGGCTGAGTATAGCCTTAGTGCCTCAACTTAACTCTTGATGTTGATTCAAAGTTCTCTGTAAAACTTACGGAATAATTTTAATTTGGTTTGACCATGTAGCCAGGATAACTCAACTAAATGCTTTAGGTCGCCACAAAATTTATTGACCCACAAATAGAGAAAAGGGTTTTATGTTAACTACAGAAGCACACAAGTTCACTGTTAGAAAACTCCAAGGTTTTATTTTCAAAGTCAAAAGTCCAAAATTGCATTTACAGTTGAGCAGGCATATCGAACTCTCTTTTCCAAAGTCTGCAAATGTGGAGAGAAATTTTGAACCGACCAAACCCCTTTAGTAAATTTACAAGTTCTTAACAGTCATTGAAGTTACGATTTAACACGACACGATCCAACATGGTTTAACTAGCCAGAATGGCGAGTTACGACCAACCGAGACGAACGACAGACCGACGCAGGTTCACTCACATAATGCTAGACAGGAACAGACCACAGGCAGGAACAGACAAACCATAATGGCGACGGGGTCTTTTATCGAAACCACGAGAACCAGTGATGTCAGCAACTGTATCACATCTTTTTGCTTCCGCGTAGCTCAAAGTATGTATAATTTATTTGACGATCCCGATTATTAAAAATGTTCAAACTTTGACAGTATCTGGACTTATCTACTAGAAGTCCGACGGCAGTCTCTTGAGAAATTTAGAGTAATTAATTTTAAAGTTTTAGCTGTTTAAGACTCCGCGTAGTGATACATTCAAATTTGGGTAAAATCCCTAAGTGTTCTAGAATTTTACACGCGTGCACAACAATCCGCGACAATCTATTTTACAAAAACTTAATTACCGGTCAAATGCTTAAACTTTTTATGAAAACCGATATATGTATGAAATTGTCTTAATTAGGGCTATCTGCTGATGTAATTTTTAAATTAATATCTCTTTTAGATAAAAAGCTTATTTTTTTCTCTCAATTAAAATCGCTAATTAGACTTTGCTGAATTACTTAATTTTACTGCCAAAATATCGGGGATAGTGCTGACTATAGTTGGTGATAAAATTTCGGTTGTAGCTTTACTGGATTTAAAGATATTGCAAATCTTAGAATTTCACTATTCTGATCGCGTGTTTCAAAACTTGAACAAACGGGAATATTTCTTAAACCAAACGTTTCCCGATATGATAATTACACATTAAAATGATTTTTATGATGAATTGTTACTGTGGGAAAGATTACAGGGAAATTCCTTAAAGTTGAAAACTGCACTTCTCGAAATTTCTAAGTCCCGCCTAAGCAAAACTAGAATTTGCCAAAATTCTAAGGTGCTTACAAGATGCACTTCTGAGTAGTTACAAAGATAATCTTTATAAAACTTCTGTGAACTCAACTTGAAAACTAACTGGATGAATGAATTAATACTGAATACTCATTACTGACTCTGTCCAGCCGATCTATTTATATAGTCTCTATCGAAATTGCGAGAATTCTTCAAAGGCATCTGCCCGATATTTCTCGAACATTAACAATCACTCAAACAATCAAACATATTAAAAACAATCGGAATTAATACAAAATTACTTAACAACATTACAAAATGATCAGAAATGGTTATTAGAGATACTGAAATACAAAATTATTTACAGAAATCATTTCAAACTGTAGAAAATTGTCCTGTAGACATCGTAACTTACATTAATACATGGAATTGCAAACATTTATAAAATTCTCTTGCACAATTCTGTTCTTAAACATATTAAATGGACTTTAAATAATTTTCTTTCATAAAACAAAAGTCTATATACACTGATTTACAAGAAATTACAAAACAAACATACCTGATCATATTCAAGCAAACTTTAGCTCACTACAAATACTTCATACAGTACAATACTATTCAAAATTCAGGTATGAGGGCTGTTACATAGTGTACAGGCTTCCTAATATAATGGCTTATATGTTGAGGAAAACTCTCTGTATGTTGTCTCATTCTTTGCTTAGTATCTTCAGATATTTCTTTGTGTCTCCCCCCTGTGGTCGATAGGATTTTTCCCAGTGACATTCAAAGCTCTTAGCTGCTCAACCCTCCCTCCCCCTTTTTTTGTAATAGCATGAAATGATTAAAATGCGTTGAAACATACTTCATTTCGAGAGGAGCCTACCATGACATGATATTTAAATGACTTGCAGTTTATACAAGGTTCATCTTTTCTAGACTGCCTTTGCTTTACTTTTTGGGCATTCATTAAAGATATTAAAAGCAAATCCTGCTCACCCTTCATTTGGAAATAATTAAAGTGGGTAAGAATGTCTTCTTGGTCCTCTTCACTGATTGAATCAAGAAATTTCTTCCTCTTGCAGCTGGAACAAACAATAGTTTATAGCTAAAACGTTAACTAACAGAGCAATAATTAATACACTGTGAAAATAAAACCAATATGTTATCCATAATGAGATCAAGATAAATAGATCTTTACTGTATGAGTAACAATATTCCAATTCTTGTTTGGAGGACAACAATGTTTACCTTTTTAGGTTAGAAAACGAATGAACTTGTAGCACTGCTCATGAAAGCTGTACAACAGTTAACTCAAAATAGAGGTTAGTACAACGTTGCATTTTACTAGGAATATTAATAGTGATAAATATACATTTACCTACATAGAGGTCCAACAGTTTTTGCTTTAACCAATCTTCCATTGTCCTTTTAACTTTGCCATTTTTATCTTGTTGTCGTGTAATCCCCGACTTAGTAGGGAATGTAAGGAAAATTTACGAAGAACTTTATTCAATTCATTTCGAAACAACCTGCATACATGCCAGCCAGCACCAGCGGAAGCTGTCGAGCCATCTTATTGTAGTAACAGAATAGCTTAGCCTTGAGACAGTCACAAACTCTAACCACAGTCTCACAGTGTAACAGAAGGCGTTTGCTAAGAGCTGTGCTAGAGTGTTTCGCAGCTGGGAAGCGCGGCCGGGAAACCCTTACATTAACAATATTATAATCCCTACCACTGAACCGTAACTCCACCCTGACAGTCCCACTTAACTTCAGGAAGCCAATTAGAAGAATCTCTTACCCCCTCAACAGTGTTAACGAGTTTTCCTGAAATCCTGCAGTAGACCAAGTAGTCAGTCCTCCTCCCAACACTGAGGGCTTGAGTCCTTCTCCCATCACTGAGGGCTCAAGACCATCTTCCAACACCAGTAATATGGACATCACGTAGGAACACTTAACAGATACCGAAGCCGATTTGATTGTTACGTTTCCACAGACTTTTATTAGCTTTTCTTTTATTACCTATTTTTACACTATCTTCAATACTTTAGTCACTGTTATCAATTTTATTAAAAAGATACATTTACTTGTAACGGATTGTACTGCAAATTGTATAACATGCACCCTGCCTCTACCACCTTTACCAACCCATTAACCAAGGAAAGCTTTCCCATCTAAGGGCTTGTCACATGTTTATCCTCCCAATCTGATATATCAACTCATCTACAACCATTGTCCAGCTTCATATATGCATCATGAATTGGCTGGCTATCAGAATGAATGGGCACAGACAAATGGTGTTTACCCACAACCCTGACCACCCAGTATCTTATCATGCCACCATGCATGATAACATCAATTTCAATTCTTGCGTTATTGTCCATGTCCTCTCAGACAAAAATAGCATCTCTGAACTCAGAAGATGGGAACTGGCTTATCAGTAGACATTGGGCATCAGTAATCCTTTTTTTCCCTTATTTTTTCCACCCTTCCCCATACCCTCTGTCTTCCCACAGAACCGTTGGCTACCAGCTCAGCATTAATCTTTGAGTAGTGTGTAATATATTTCGTATCTTATTTTTCTAAAAAAGAAAAATTTATACTTTTGTGTGTGTATATATATATATAATAACAATGAGCAGGAAAAAGCTTTAAGGCAATAAAACTAAGGAAGGCTAGGGAAATATGACCCAACACTTACCACAGATGAAGGCGGCTGGGACGACGAACAAAAAACAAACACAAGAGAAGCGCAATATTTCGGCCTACAGTAGCCTTAAACGTGCAGAAGGTGAAGCTTACTCCCCCCCCCCCTCCCCTTCCACCTAAACTACCATCCGCGCCTGAGACGCCATTCACCAGTCGGCCGTCTTTGTGTACACATTTGACGCCGTCTGGTGCTTCACCTTCTGCACATTTAAGGCTACTGTAGGCCGAAATATTGCGCTTCTCTTGTGTTTGTTTTTTGTTCGTCGTCCCAGCCGCCTTCATCTGTGGTAAGTGTTGGGTCATATTTCCCTATCCTTCCTTAGTTATACATATATACTTTACATTTCCACAGACTTTTATTAGTTTTTCTTCCCAATTTATATATATACGGGACTCACTCCCAACTCTTTGTCCCTCCTTACATCAAAGAACCCCTGTACCCCCACCTTTTTCCCAAGATCCACAAAGCTGGAAATCCGGGGCGACCTGTAGTTGCGGCATATGGGTCTTCTACTAAACAGATTTCAGCTGTAGTGGATCAGCACCTCCATCCTGTAGTACAGGACCTCCCTTCATTCATAAAAGACACCCCACACCTACTCGAATGACATTCCACAGTTCCAATTCCTCTACCACCTGACTCCTTCCTTGTCTCCATAGATGTCTCTTCCCTTTACATCAACATCCCTCACAGATGGGGCCCCAGAGCCATGGAACACTTCCTAGACATGCGACCTCCTAACAGCCTCCCCAAGACTTCCTTCCTCATTTTCTTGGCTAACCTTATCTTGTCTAACAACTACTTTTCCTTCAACTCTCAAATTTACCACCAGATACATGGTACTGCCATGGGCACCCGCATGGCACCATCTTATGCAAACCCTTTTCTGGGCTGTCTGGAACAATGATTCCTCAACAATCTTTCCATTAAACATCTTGTGTGGTGCAGATACATAGATGACATTTTTATGATTTGGACCCACAAAGAGAATCGTCTAATAGACTTCTTCAACTCCCTAAGCAACCACTCCATCAACTTTACCTTGACATACTCCCACAGCCATGTTACCTTTCGTGATGTTGAAGTTTCCTTGCATAACGGGCGGCTGCATATCAAATCCACAAATCTGCAGCAATATCTTCATTTTAAGAGGCGTATTTTTTTAAGTAAGTACCGTTTTGTCACACCGTGTCTGCAGCGCTACGGTCGACTATTCCGTGCATGCACACTGGGTACCTGCATCTCTTGCCTATGCACTGATGCCATTACAGTCTAATTCTTCCTTGTTCACTGAGTGTTTAAGATGCCTCCGATAATCGTGAGTCCCGCCGACTGTGAAGTACGGGCTGTTATAAGATTTCTTTGTGCTAAAGGCCTAAAAACGATCGATATTCATCATGAGATCTGTGCAGTTTACGGACAAAACATTGTCAGTGATGGAATGGTGAGAAAGTGGGTGAGAGCATTTAAAGATGGCCACACAAATGTGCATCATGAACAATGGAGTAGGCGTCCTTCGGTCGTTAATGAAAGTTTGGCGCAGAAAGTGGACAATAAGGTGAGAGAAAACAGACGCTATACGATTTTCTCCTTGTGTGATGACTTTCCTAATGTTTCTCGTAGTGTTTTGTATGGCATTGTGACCGAGAACTTGAATTACCGAAAATTGTGCTCACGTTGGGTACCGAAAATGTTAACGGATGTGCACAAAACCAAACGGTTAGGCAGTGCATCGACTTTCCTTGAGCGGTATCACAACGATGGTGATGATTTCTTAAGCCAAATTATTACGGGCGATGAGACATGGGTGGCCTACGTCACACATGAATCAAAGCAACAGTCCATGGAATGGCGGCATTCAGATTCGCCCAAAAAAATGAAGTTCAAACAAATTATTTCTGCCCAGAAAATCATGTGCACAGTTTTTTGCGACAGAAAAGGAGTATTGCTTGTGGAATTTCTGCCTCGTAATGAGACAATCAGTGCAGCAGGGTATTGTGAGACATTGATCAATCTGCACCGTTCAATCCAGAACAAAAGACGTGGCAAGTTGAGCAAGGGCATCGTTTTGCTGCATGACAATGCCCGTCCACATGTGGCTAATCAGACCAAAGATCTCATCACATCTTTTCGATGGGAAACTCTAGATCATCCTCCATACAGCCCTGATCTGGCGCCCAGTGACTACCATCTGTTCCTGCACTTGAAGAAACACCTGGGCGGTCAGCGTCTTGAAGACGATAACGAAGTCAAAACAGTTGTGATGAAGTGGTTAACAAGTCAGGTGGCAGACTTCTATGAGGAGGGTTTTCAAAAACTGGTACTACATTATGACAAGTGCCTCAATATTGAAGGGAATTATGTAGAAAAGTAGAGTAAGGCACGGGCTTTCATGTAAAAATAAAATTATTGAGATATATTTGCACGTCTTTTATTTTAATTTCAAAATGATACTTACTTAAAAAACATTCCTTGTAACAGTTGTCATCACTCGCACATCAAACATTCCCTTCCTTACAGTCTGGTCATCCATGGAAGGTGCATCTGCTTTGATGAAGAATCTCTTTCCCAATACACAGAAAACCTGTCTGTAGCTCTCATCTCCCGCAGCTACCCTACTGACTTAGTACACAAATAAATCTCTGGTGCCATAGCCCTTCCTGTACACAGGCATTCTAAGGCTGTACCCCGCTTTCATCACTCAGTTCTTCCCTTGTCTCGATTCTATTAACCTAATCCTTCGCCGTGGGCATGACTTCCTACGTTCTTTCCCCGGGATGCACACAATTCTCCATAAAATCCTTCCCACTGCCCCATGCACTTGTTTTAGCAGACAACCAAATCTAAAAAATATCTTGGTTCACAAGTACTCACCCAGTAATTACCCCAAACTACCACAGGGATTTCTCCTGTGCAACAGACCCGTTGTAAAACATGCAGGATGCATCCTGCCACTACCACTTACTCCAATCCCACTACAGGTGAAACATTCTCCATCACTGGTAATGCTACTTGCATGACAACACACCTAATATATTTACTAACATGCCTCCATTGTTCCAGCTCATATATAGGCCAACATACCAGTTCTTGCAGTCTATGATATGTACGGATCATTATGGCGGGCCTCCAATCAGGTAATCATGAAGCTCTTTCAGAAAAGCCTACTTCTCTTCCTTTATTAACTCTGGCTTCTCCGACCTTTATAAGTGCCAAATTCTCTTGACTCACTCCTGGCTCTTACTCGCATCACAGCTTACTTCGCAAGCCTGGCTCGCCTTGCCTGGTATGTGACATAGCATCTAAGATAGGATTCTGCTTTTCGGCATTATATTGGATCGAATACTGATATTTCATAACTTTTAGCCATAATGTCATCAATCTGGATGACGAAGCTTTCACTGAGAATAACCATTTTAAGGATTCATGTTCTATATAGATAGTGAACGGATGTTCCAGCATGGTGGCCAACAGTTTCCGTTCAGTCCCAAAGGAGGCTTGTTCTGCTTTATTTAATGTCCTTGAGACATATGTGATGGCCACATCCAATATGCTCTAAAATCATGTTTATCGCATATTGACTCATATTTGTTGGTATCACGAAGTTTTAGGTGAAATCAGGCTAATGTAACCAACCAACAGCTTTTTTAACATTTGGAATGCTTCTTCTTCCTCCTTTCCCCACTGAAATGTCTTCTCCTTCTCAAGCTGGTCATGGAGCAGTTTAGTGATATGAATAAAGTTTCTCATGAACTGCTGGTAATAGATGTCTTGCCCAGAAAAACTTCTCAGCTATTTAAACTTCATTGGCATTAGGGACCCATGTACTGCCCCTAATTTCTCTGGGTGTGGCCAAAACGCTTCGGTGGTTCAGATTTCACTTTAAGCTGTAGTTTCCCTATACCCAGTACGATTACCTGGTTATGTTAGATAGCCACAAAGGGACACATAGCACGGCGAATCAAAATACTGTCACCTGGTGGCTGAACAATCCTTCGTGGTCTCCAGGCCAACAATACAATACGATTATTGATTTGACCATCAGTAATCAAAGTGTTGTACATATATATACAGGGGTGCCAGGTCATTTAGAGCAACAAAGTAGGCTGAAACCAAACATTTAGGAAAAGTGTGAAATTTTTGCTGGTTTTAGAGGACAAGCAGCTCACTCAGTTTTGAGTTTAGAAAAAAAAAATTGCTACTAAGGTTGTAGGAAATTGTACCCTCTTTCGAACTGGACATACAGCATTTCTTCATAAGACTCATCAGGAAGAAGTTATAGACAAAAAACTAGAAAAAAGTACCAAAATTTTGACGTTTTTTTTGTCCACAGAAAAACATGCTGAGGGTGTCAGAGGTCGAAAATTTGGTTTCTGCATACTCTCACCAATATATACAAGATAAGAAAAATAATAAAATCTTCTACAAGATATTAATATTTCTGAGACCCCCTTTTTACGACCCCATTATTGGACTATGCTCCCCAACTTGCTTGGGCAATTTCTTTCGATGTCATTCTTCATTCAAATGCTCATCCTCTCCAATCACCAGTGTCCAGTCACGAAAGGTTAAATGGGCCCTCCATTCCTTTAAACACACTCTTATAAACACACTGTCATGCAGCCTATTGATTCGCTCTGATACTGTATGCAGTTTGTGTTCTATTTGAAATGATGCTCCTTTCCTTAAGGAGAGCTGAACCATTCCCTCAGTACACATAACTCCCGTGCCTATGCCCTCAATCATTATTTTCTTTCTATCATAAGATGTCTGTGAGTCCCTTAAGCATTTGCATTGAATCAAGGAAACTTGAGCCTCACTATCAAATAAGAATCACATTTTTCATCTATCCACATTCCATTTCCACAAATTCATTATAATTATTGCATTCCATTTTGTATAAATTCTCTTCCAACGTATGATGGGATTGCTTCACCATACTCTGTCGTGGTTTCCCTGTTTCCACATCCTTATAATCATGCACTCCATGCACCCTGCATGTACCCTCCCAGCACTCCACTGGCCTGAAGCATTTGCACTGTCTTAGACACCTTGTCAAGTTACATTTCATACATAGCCTTATACTCCTTGTGTTTGTCTTGCCTTCACCATTCACTCCCATTACTTCTTGTTTGATGGACACTGCCCTTCACACCACTTTGGCAAATCTTCTTGTGAAATCTCTCATTCTCATCCTTGGCTCCTGTACAGTTCTTTCTGTTGTATCATTTTAGTAACTCCATTCTGCTTCAGAGTTTTGCATATTGCCAGTCCTGATGCACAGCTGGCACCTCTGCTTCTTCCAACATACTTCTATTGCATAAAGCAATTCTTGCTAAGACTCATCAGGAAGTAGTTATAGCAGATAAACTGAAAAAAGTTCCAACATTTTGTCGTTTTTTGGCCACAGAAAAATGTTCCGAGGGTGTCAGAGGTCGAAAACTTGGTTGCAATATCTACACTTTATTTTTTTACCTGGCACCAACTCCAATCTTCTACTCACTCGACATTATACATTCCTTTCTTTTGCAGGTAGATGGTTGCTTCTTCATCCCCTTTCCGTCTCCACTGCCTCTGTCAACTGCAATCCTTACTTTTTAGGTCTTAATACTGTAATGATTCGTTCAGCCAGAAACCTTTGATAGTCTCCTTCAACTTGCTTCCATCTATTTATCCATTTGTGGCACTCATATATATGTTCCATGGCATCTACCATACTCACCGAATCCACAACTGACTCACCCCTCTGCTGGTTACTCAAAAAGTGTAATAATTCACTGTCCTTTTTGTCCTATAATTTTCAATCTGTATTCCACATCTCCCCAAGTATTCATAATGTCTCAGATGTCAAACTTCTGGAGACTCATCAGCAGTCTGTTAGGAAGACACTGCCTTGATATACCAACATCACCTTCCTTCACCTAGACATCTGTGTGTGTAATGGCCACTAACACCTCTATGTCCACATCAAACCCACAAACCTCCACTTATCTCCCTACTGTGACGCTATGATCCGTATCACATAAAAAGTTCCCTCCTTTACAGCCTAGCAATCCAAGAGATGCATTTACTCCAACTGAGAATCCTTTACCCTTTATTCCAACAACCTGACACATGCCCTTACATCCTGCAGTTATACTCCAAAATTGGTCCATAGACAGATATCCTGAATCAAAAACTGTTCAACACGCCAGCACACACAACACTAAGCCAAACATAATCTTGTCTTTCTCACTCATTTCTTTCCTGGCCTGAAATCCCTAAGCCTGATTCTTCATTGTAACCTTTTCATAGATTTCCTGAAATGCGCCGCATTCTCCTGACTATCTTTCTCACAACCCCACGTTACCTTCATTAGCTGACCTAACCGAAGAAATATATTTGTGCACAAATTCCAATCCTCTAATGCTCCTAGACCACACTGCAGCTGCTTCCCTTGTAAAGGGGCTTTCATTAATTGTGCGAGATGAATTGGGGGGGGGGGGGGGAGGCAGCGTGGGTCGTGCGAAATCTCACCAAATCTTATGAAGGGGGAGGTGGTTGACAGAAATCTCACGTCATCTTTTTAATTCCTTGATGAACAGCAGAGCTTTATTTTTTTAAAAAAAAGGTTTTTTAAAAAAATTATGAGATTTTCAAGGGGGGGGGGGCTACCCTCAAGATCTCACCTGACCATAGAATGAGGGGAGGTCCAGGTTTCCAAAAAACCACCCTGCGTAATTAATGGACACCTGGATAGGGTGAGGGTTAATTGACATTGTTACATCTCAGAAACGGCTTGGGCAATTCTATGTTTCTTACTGATTGACTAAAAATGCCATGGGAGTGTATCAGCATCAACTAGACTTAGACTGCTAGTATGATGATTAATCCAAAATTTATCACCTGTCTGTGTGTGGTCGAGGAATTCAACTCTTCCGTCTGTACAAAGCTCATCCATTTTATCTTGTGTTTACCATTAAAATTTTGGGCACCTAACATGCACAACTGTTTCCTGCACACAATAGTTACAACCACTGTAGACACTGTTGCTGTGATCTGATAAAAATTTATTTTTCTCACACTCAGATTTGCACAATTTTTTTTTTTTATTTGTTACTTGACAAAGTTTACAAATGACCTGCTCCTGAATTTGCTTTGAAAATCAGTTTATCACACCACACTTTTTGTTGATTCATAATGGTCCCATACACAGCATCACTTTCTTTATGAATATTCACTGGCTTCTCATCCTTCAAATCGAAGAAATTTATGACAGTACATTTCACACGTGGCGGGATTCTGATTCAGTGTAGCCAGTGTAAACATGTGCTACTCAAACAAGATATGGGGTATCATTGATGAATGACTGCTAGTGGAAAGCTAAAGATTCAAGATCAAACCTAGTATCACCAATGCACACACTAAAACAATGCATTTCGACTGCATGGTATGTATCTTTAGTATTCGGACATTCTGTCACATTTAAGTTGGTACATCTTTAACCCTTTCCTTCCTGACGGTACTTATAAGTACCATTATGTTTACCACCATATAATTTGACAATACCAGTGTTCACTGCATTGTTAAGGCTGTTGATCTATTGTTGTACGATTAGGTCAGACAATGACAACATTTATTTTTAAATTCTGCACGAAATTGCCGAGAAATTAATTTTCTAACTTTGGGCTTGACAGCATATTGACCAGAGTAACAAGTGCTACATTACAATGCATTTTTAGATGATAATTTACTTGGTAAGAGTCGATTTGTGTTATTACTTTTTTAGTTTGAACATTTAACCATATGTATTTTGCCTATAAAATATGTTTTTCTAGTTTCTTTACTAAATAATTGAGAAAAACCAACGAGGACTTATAAGTACCGTCAGGGACTTCTGGGTAGTTTTATACAAATTATTGGTCAATAGATTTAGCAAGTTTACAATTGGTGTTATTGTTGTTTTAAATATTTTCAAATGGATATTTTTAAGAAATAAGGTCTGATTGAAGCTCTTCTCTTAGAAGTTCATAATTTATCAAGACAAAAATGAAGAAATGACTGCAAAGTTCTTGGATTACTCATTAGGTCAAAGAACGGTCCTAGAATTGACTGAACAAAAATGGAGGAATGAGGATGACAATTATTTTTCGTCTGTTTCGTTATTATAAAAACTGAAAGAACTTTTGGTTGAATGACAATCAGGCCCAACCAAAAAGCCTTTGTGACAACTTATTTGCCGACAGCAAACTAAAAAGAAGAGGTTGAGACCACAGATTTTCAAACCTAGACATTGGCTACTGGAAATGGTAGGATAAAAAGGTCGTACATTTAGTATCAAATTTTCATGGTAGCAAGGAAACTACTGTTACACACAGTGGTATAACAATTAACTACAATGGTTGGGGTTCATGGCAATTTCAACAGATGGGCCCTCTCTCAGGCTTGACTGGCGACCTGGGTGGATCTTGGGCTAGAGGGCTTCTCCGGCTGGTCATCGGGGGCTCCCTCCGGCATTTTGCCCACCCTGCCACCCTGTTGTTACACCACTGGTTATATGCAAAGAAAAAGATGGATTGAAATCGACAATTTAATGCTCAGGAGTGGTCAAGGACTACAATACATTCATGTGTGGGGTTGATACTGCTGATCAGCTGATGGCGTTGTCCAATGCTGACAGAAAATTGCCAAAATCATGGCACAGACTGTTTTTGGGAATTCTTGATTTTGTATAACATAAATGGTCTGATAATTGAAACAAGTCTGTAAAAAATTTCAGAAGATCCGTTGAACAGGGTATGATGACTGTATAGGATATCGGTAAGAAGGAAAGTTCATCAACAGGTATTTCACCAAACCCTCATCCATTCAAACAACCCAAGTCATACTATTCCACAATGAGAGACGTAATATTGGGAAACAGAGGTATGCACTGTTCCTAATTAGTAAAAATCAGATGAAGATGTGAAGTATGTAGTATGAAGAAGATACAGTCAAAACATCATTCCAAATGTTCCACTGCAATGTCTTTTTGTGTCTTAATGAGCAAATAGAATTGGTTTGTTGAATATCATGAGGCGAACATTTCATACTAATATGAACGTAATTGATTTCAGTTGCTATTTCTGTACATCCTGAGATACACAAAGTCTCTGATGGTACTTATAAGTACCGGCTTAGTAATTAGCACTTAGAGTTAAAAAAAAATTGAAAAAAATATATGTGTTTAATTTCAAGTACCTTTATACAAATATATAATTAAATTTATAAATTTCCCTTTATTTCCAATAGCCGGTAGGAAACGGTTAAATTAACCTGAATGATGATTGAGCTAATTACATTTCCTAACTCATTTGAGTATATGCCATTCTTTGAAGGTGATGATTGTATTTAAAAGTCTGTTCTGAAAATGTAATTCCTTTAGACTTGGTCGCTACTTCTTATTACAAGAAAATCATTAGGTTTGGAGTGAAAGAAAGAGCCAATGTCCACAACCTGCATTTACTTAATAGCCCTTTTAGTAAATTTCTCCAACTAACATCTAATTCTGTTTTAGCATTAGTTTATAATTTAAATTTAAAATTTGAACTTATCACGTATGAAGGCAATAGTCTGGTGTGACCTTAGGAATAAGTAATAATTTAGTAGTTCCTCAATTTCATCATTTAAGATATCACTTTAAACTGACAGAGACTGCCCTCTGCCCAGTTTGTGAGGTATGTATAACCGCCCTCAACCAAGTTTACTGCTGTGCCATGTGCACAAATGGTCTTGGTGATAGTCTTAATCAATGTAATCTAACAAATATCTTTTCAAAATCCCAAACTCTTCAACTGATATGGAACTAATTTATTTTCAATTCATATTCTCTTTTTTAAGGTTATTGAGCTTACGAATTCACCATTTTCTCCTTTTGCATTTATTTACTTCATTCAATAAGTTAATATACTTTGTTTAATATATTTGAGTGTGCCATGTTGAAGCCCAAGGTTTCACCATAATTTTAAACACTTATACACGTCTTAAAATCTTCTAAAAATATTAAACCTATTAATTATAAAGCAACTGTATTTTATTTAATATAAAAGAGGATATATTCTCAAAAGTACTGCCTCATTACAGTGACTTATATTTACACACATGCTTGTCTATAAATTGCTTACTGGGCAAGAAAAGTAAATTGTATTATGTAGAAAATTTTATTGAGATATTTTGGTTACTCACACCAAATTATGGTGTACTTTTTGGATCATGATTTGGTTTCTTATTGTTTGTTCAGTTGACACAACTCCTAATGCCATCAGCTTTAACACTAAGTTGGAGGGCTTTTTTTTTTTTTTACTGCTTTATGTCTCTCAACAGCGAGGTCTTTAGAGATGGGAAAGGATGGGGGGCAAGGAACAGGAAGGAATTCGGCCATGGCCTTTTGAAGGAAGCATCCCGGCATTTGCCTGGAGTGATTTGGGAAACCATGGGAAACCCAGATCTGGATGCCCGGACGGGGATTCGAACCGCCGTCCTCCCGAATGCGAGGCGAGAACGCTAACCGTTACACCACCACGCTCGGTTGGAGGTGCTGGCATTCAGTTTAATTTCACAGGGGTGGCATATGGTATGCACCAGATCATTTTTACATCCTTTGCATTAAATATCCACCAATTTTTCCTAGTTTATTACATTTATATGTTTATGAATCATACTCAAAAGAAATTAAGAAAAGGAATTCTAGAAAAAACCAGGATTATTTGGCATATATTCAATAAAAGAGCATCTCACCTGAAAGGGCTCTAATTATTCGTCTATCATGAGTTGGTCACTGGATGTTAAACCTTTCTGCAGTTTTCGTTGAAACAGTCAAAAAATTCTCTCACTGTAGCAAATTTACCAATTTTTCTGTGTGCTTGTGTATTTTTCGTCTAATCTGAATGCAACGTAGAAGTTTCTGAATGGTTAGGTGGATCATGAGAGTTTAGCAAGGGGTAGTCTGTTATTTACATCCAGAAATAGCTCATTGACACCAGCCCCTCCAATTGAGGGTTAACGGTGTAAAGCCAACGCTTTCTTTAACTACCTGTCTTTTACTTTCAGTCAACAGTTGCTAAAGTAAGTAATGTTTCCAGGTTCAACAGGAATTTCCACACAGGTTTGTTCATTAGAGCTTAAAATGTGTTTAATTTTCGTTAGCACATGATTAAGTATCGCCTAATACATTGAATTTTGTCCTCTTGTAACCCTCCTATCTTCATTTTTGGTAAGTTGGGTTTACTTTCTCTAGCCTTTACTTATTATTAATCACTACATCTGCAGCATTAAATTAAAAAACTTTCATTATAATCACAGATCCCACAGGAAAGAAAAAAAAACTGATTTTGATTTATGTGTATTTCTTGCATTATCTGCTGTGTATTTATCTCTTTATTTATGTTTTTGCAGTGGGGCACTGTCGTAGAACAGTCTTCTAAGGCTGACTTTTCATTAGGTTCGCTTACACCTACCCATCAGTGCCTTCTAACTTCAACGACACCGTCACCTGCACATAGTATGTTTCAGTTGACTCCCTTTAAAAGGTAATGTAGTTCAAGAGTCCTAAGTGTTTTCTCCCTTGTTAATGTTTTTTTTTTCTGTTCATATGTCTCAAATAATAATAAAATCTTCATGCAAGTTGTTCTAAGGTTTGAATTAGAATTGAATTTCCATGGTTTCCCAAATCATTCCAGGCAACTGCCGGGATGCTTCCTTCAAAAGGCCATGGCCGAATTCCTTTCCATTCCTTGCCTCCCCCCCCCCCAATCCTTTCCCGTCTCTTAAAGACCTCGCGGTTTAGAGATGTTAAGCAGTTAAAAAAAAGAATTTTTTAATTCGGTGTTAAATACGGTAG
Organism: Vandiemenella viatica; assembly: GCA_031002005.1. Lineage (NCBI taxonomy): Eukaryota > Metazoa > Arthropoda > Insecta > Orthoptera > Morabidae > Vandiemenella > Vandiemenella viatica. The sequence continues at coordinate 8,912,097 of CM061919.1, read as the reverse complement.
CCTATTTGCGGCTGTCGTCAACTTCCCATTCATCTTTTATTAGAACTTGTTTATTGGTTCCACTAAAACTAACTTTTTTTACATACGATTAAATTTTTTTAGGGTTTTCGGTGAGGCTGTTAAAGAGAGAATTGCAACGAAAGTAACTAAAGACTGCACGCATCACATTCTTAACATGTCTCCTTATCTCCTCTAACTTTTCTAAATCAATCCGATGCATTGTACTTTTTGATCGTGCATGTATCTTTGCTTTTTGAGTAATCTTTTAACATCTCGTGTATACCATAGGGAATCATTCCTTCACTGATTGTCCGTTTCGGTATATGCAAGTCCATACCTTCCCTGACTATACATATGAATCGATGCCACCTCTCTTCAATGGTGCCTCTTGTTACTATGAAGATATGGTAATTATGCCTCATACGTTCTAAAACACTCTTTTGAAGCCTTTTGGAATCTGTAAACGATCCTTTCTTTTTGCATGTGGTTGTTAATTTTAGTGTAGCAATTACAGCTTTGTGATCACTTATTCCCACGGTGGTAGAAGTATCCGTGAATAATTCAGGCCTATTTGTAAAGATAATATCTAAAATATTTTCGTTACCATTGAGGCATCACATCGGTTCAGTTATGAGCTGTTCAAAATTGTGATCTGAGAAAAGGTGTAGTATGATTTCACAAGCTGCTTAATCCCTGCCCCCTGTAACATGAACATTATTAGTCCAGTCGATATATGGCAAGTTAAAGCACCACCTAGCATTATTGTATGCTCTGGAAATAGCCGAGCTATATTCTTTACATTATTCCTTAAGCCTCGGCAATAGTTACGCTTGCATCTGGTGGACGCTAGAAGGAGCCAATCACAAGTTTCGTTGTGACTATGTTGAGCTTGATCCATGAAAATTTCGCAATCAATATCGACATCAATTTCATTACATGGGAGGTACTTACTAACAACTACAAATACACCACCTCCTTGGGAATGCAACCTATCCTTACGGAAAATGTTCTTGTTACTATTAAAGATTTTGGCGGAACTTATATCCGGGTTTAACCAACTTTGTGTGCCTATTACAATATCAGCATCTGTACTACGTATAATGTTTTCGAGTTCAGGCTGTTTATTACAAACACTTCTGCAGTTAAATACTAGAACTTTTAATGTTCGAGATTCTTTTGAGCTACCCCTAACCCGCTATGCTGAATTTATCTGGGCTGTCCGTAACTGAATTTCCTTTTCAGGGTCATCCTCCCTCAGCCTAAAAAAACTTCCAATGCACAACACATGGCCCCTGCCACCCGTGTAGCCGATTCCCGTGTGTAGTGCACCCCTGATCTATCCAAGGGATCCCTACAAGACTCAACCCCAGGGCAAAGATTGAGGAATCTGCAGCCATGACTATCACAGAAACGCCGTAGTCTCTGGTTCAGCCCCTCAAGACGGCTCTGAACTAGAGGACCACAGTCAGTTCTATTGACAATGCTGCAGATGGTTAGCTCAGCAGAAATCTTGTGGCCAATGGCCACAGAGTTCACCCTTTCTGCAAGTCGCCCAAAAGATGAGAGGATAACCTCCGTCCTTAGGCGGCAAGCATCATTAGTGCCAACAAGAGCCACAATCCCTGTCCGTTCAATGGCATCCAGGATGGCCTGTTCCACATCTCAGATCAGACCTCCTGGAATACACAATGAATTGATACTGGATTTCATCCCCGACCTATTCGCCATTTCCCTAAGGGGCTCGATAAACTACCAAACGTTTGAGCTACCTACAACTAAAATCCCCTTCTACAGCTGGCCAGACTTGTGGGCTGTGGGTCTGTCAACTCACAGGCCGACGATTTCAGGACTGAATCAGCTCCAGACAATGCGTCAAACCAGTTGGACAGTGCTACAAGCTCGCCTTCCTGGGAATCAGGCTTGCACGACTGCCCACATGTGGTGTCGACGTCCAGAAACCACACGCCAGCCACTACCAGGGAACAGCCACACACATTCCGACCTCTCGGCCTGGACTGCATGTACGATGACTGGTAGGGGAGAACCTGCGAGCTGCTCAGCTTCTACAGGGTCAACAATACCACATCTACTGCACTCAGTTGCGGCAGTTCCAGCTGTGTAACTCTCGTTAACAAAGCTGCAAGCTGAGTGCGCAGATCCACCACCTCAGTCTACGTCTGCACACAACAACCACAGTCCCTACACATACTACCTTTCACTACAGAAAGAAAAACTAAGGAGTACATGAAAAAACGGACTCAATAAGCGTCCACAATAGGCATTTTAGTGAAGACCAAATATACAAGGACTAAAGCTACTACACACTTTAAATTAAATTAACACCGGAGGAGGTACTGCACGTAACGGTTGCCGAAGAACGAGTGCTGCTGCAACTACTGATAAATAAATATGCAAAGATGAAGCTACAACTAACTACACATAATATTAAATTAACACTGGACGGAGTACTGCACATAACGATTGCCAAATAACGACTGCTGGTCCAAGTACAGATAAATACATATGTAAAGATGAAGCTACAACTAACTACACACTTGAAATTAAATTAACACTGGAGGACGTACTGTACGTAACAGTTGCCGAGAAACGACTGACTGATTGCTGAGTCACTACCTACACAGAAAAAAATCAATAATAAAAACAAAAGCTATCTAGCACACTTTAAAATTAAACACGAAAGTCGGTGCCTGCTGCTAACGACTGCTGAAGCTCAACTCCTGCGTCACTTCCTACACAGGAAAATCAAAGATAAAAACAAAAGCTTTCTAGCACACTTTAAAATTAAGCATGTAAATTGGTATCTGCTGCTAACGACTGCTGAAGCTCAACTGCTGAGTCACTTCCTACACAGGAAAATCAAAGATAAAAACAAAAGCTACCTAGCACATTTTAAAATTAAACACGAAAGTCGACATCTGCTGCTAACAACTGCTGAAGCTCAACTGTAGTTTATACTACAAGAGATGTTCTTAAACATAAAATGTAATATCTCCACGGGTTATCTCGTATTCAACGAATAAGAAATGTTCGCTCCTGCATTCATGTGTTGGTTGTGGACAGATCTTAGAAAATCCAAATATGTATTTCGATCGTGTATCTGAGGGAAGGACTATGGCTTTGTACCTAGAGTGCAATTTATCGATGTTCACGGGGCGACGTATGATTGGACCCTCCCAAAGGATGTACTCAAAACCTGGTGTCACAGGTAGCTCGACCAGCTCTTTTAATGCTTATCTAACTATGTGGCACATAGGTCTCTTTATTTAACGTGGAATCCGTAGGACCGAAACGTTTTGGCATACTTAACATTATGCAGTAAACAATGACGAAAATGTTACTAAGATTTACTGGCACACTCTTAGACGAACGAAATAGCACACTATTAGATTCTGCTACTAGATCATTTAAACCACATGACATTATTTAATTTTAATTTAATTTAATTTAATTGCAATGGAGCACAGGCTCCGGTGGCAATTTCCCTACGCAGCTATCTTCCCCCTATCCTGCACCCACCTACATTTGCCCTCTACAAATTTTTTTCTTTAAATTCCTTCAAAGTTTTCGGTAAATTATTCATCGTTTCTCTTGGTAACTCATTCCAATCCCTGACACCCTTACCTAAAAAAGAGAATCTTCCTACACCCTTGTGCCTGAAATCGAGTGCCAGCTTGTGGTCATGGTCATCTTTTCCCTTCCATGCACTACTTTTCATACCTACTGCAATATCTTTCCATGCCTCATCACCAGTGTATGCCCTGTACACTCCCATGACCCTCCTCATCCTCCTCCTGTCTTGCAATGAATCCCATTCCAGCTCCTTTATCATATCCGTCACTGATTGCATTCTGCGATAATTTCCAGAAACAAATCTAGCAGCCCTTCTTTGCACCCTCTCCAACTCCTGTATTTGATACGTAAAATGAGGGTCCCATACTACACTACCATATTCGAGCAATGGTCTGACCAAAGTTTTGTAACCCAATTCCTTGACTTCTCTCGTACATCCCCTCATAACTCTCTCCAACAAGTGCAGAACTCTGAAACCTTTTCCTACCACCTGTCCTATGTGTCCTGCCCAGTTAAGTTTGTTATCAAAAGTAATTCCAAGATATTTGCATTTCAAGTCTTCAGCAAGCAATTCTTTCCCCACCTTATATTCATAATTAACCTTTTGTTTTTTATTTGTGTATCTAATAAGCTGACTCTTCTTTGCATTTATCTTCATTCCATGTTTACTAACCCAATTAGATATCCTGTCCAGATCACCCTGCAACTGTTTACAATCCTCTATCGTTTTGATTCTTTTATACAGCATTATGTCATCTGCAAACAATCTAATTTCAGATAGTAAACAGGCAACACAATTATTCATTAGAATAATGAATAGCAATGGTCCCAATACGCTACCCTGTGGCACACCCATTTTTACTTCCACTTCTTTTGATACTACATTTCCTACCCTAACTTTCTGTTTTCTACCTTTTATGAAAGATAAAATACAATCTTCAACTCGATTTCATGTCTCCAATACGGATAAACACAATAGAGCACAATAAAAGATCGTAAAAGTCGACGAAATTAAACATTTCTCCAGAAATCTCATTCTACACTTTTAGAAATTAGAAAAATTATCACATTGAATGAAATTCAAATTCACTGATCTTGTTATCTGGCTGGCTACATTGTGAAATTAATAGTTATTTAGATAACTATCATATTATTTTTATTTCCTCAGTCTGTGTAGAATAGGGTTTTAGTTAGATGTAATATGAAATCAGTCATCTGCATGAAGTTTAACTTGTTTTATTGTTGTTAAACTCTGTCCTTTTTTTCCTCGTATACATTGATGTATTCCTTTTCCACCCAAGTTCATTTGATTCGAGTTTGTTTCATTTCATTCTTTTTTTTTTTCTTTTCTTTGATCGTCCTATTCTGTCCTTACAGCTTTCTTATTACTCATGTGATAGTGATTTGACAATGCTATTTAATTTTTCCTTGTATCCACAGCTACTAGAGACTCGATCATCATAAAAGTGGACATATTTTCTTCGAAAGTCTGCAGCAGTTGTGTGAATAATTAGTGTGAAGTCATTTGCGTTCTTTGTAGCTAGTATATCTGTGTAGAATGTAAGCTGCAAAATTAGCTATATCATTTCTTTTTCCCTGTAGGTAGTTATGCATTCGAAATAGGACACAGTCTGGACACCAATGAATACTTTCTAAACCTGATAATTCACATGGGTTTCCCAGTAACAGCACAGGACTGATTTTATATTATTGTTTGAGAAGTTTTAAACGATAATTTATACGGCAAGTGTATATAAAAGTTTCAGAGTTTATTTTTACTATCATACTTTATACCTTGTCATCAGGCAAGTTTTGTTGTCTTTCGCGGCTAGTATTCGTGTGGACGTGGGTTCAGTCAATGGTCCAACAATCCAGATTTATATTTGACATGGTTTCCCGAAATTACTTCAAAAGGTCATGACCAAATTCCTCGCCCCCAATCCTGTACTGGCACTGATGACCTTGACATGTAGGAACCATAAGCTGTAACCACTGTTAAAATTAATGCTTAGCTGAAAATCAAGTATGTTTGTTAAGAAAGGAGCTTGAGTGAAGCAGTATTCCTTGATTAATACTGACCTGAACACAACCCTAACTTATTGCCGTGATCTAACACAATATAACAACCCACAGTTCACCGAAGTTGAACTTACTCCAACCTACTGATCACCATAAAAGTGAATGTATTCTCTTTGAAGTTGATCGTCAGGAAATCTGAACAAACTACTTCAACTGCTGACTGTTTCTGTATGGGAAAAAGATCAAAATGCATTAAGAACAACAGCCTCAAACTTGCTTTACTTCTTAGCTGAATATTGCTCAATAGCTGCCAGACTCTGATGGTGGGTGTTCATCTCCTCCAAACCATGTACGCTAAGCCGAATTCTCTATCAGGAAAACTAATGTTCTGCCACAGTATTCGATGATTCTATTGCTGTAGGAAACAGAACTATAATCTGAATTCTCTATAAGCCATCAAATAAAATAACAGAGTTACTATAAGAACGATGAGTAGCCGAAACTAGACACCAACTAAACACAGTATATCTGATATGGAATAATTATGTCAAACCTGATATACAGCTTACATTTTATAAATGTGAAGAAACTAGCGTTGTAATCTAGTAAGTGATCATTAAATTGTTGTTATGTTTCAGTGTTGCATGAGAAAGAATTCAGGAGGGTCAGATTTGGTTAAAATATTTATTCGTTTAACAATGAGATAGTACAAATGTGCAGCCTACAAAACTGTCACCAAGTCAAGTCATTAAGGCCACATGAGCCTTTAGGGAGCGTGCATAAACCACGTAGCTCCATTTTGGCCTCTTGTGAATCCCCCCTCCCCCCCACGTAGCCTGAGGTGGCTTTTGCCACTACCCCCCCCCCCTCCCCCCGTAGCACGTAGCCTTTTTCCCAATTGACTCCAGAAGATTTTGTAAGGTTTTCTCTTGTCAGACTATCGTAAATTACATACGGGGATAATTAAATGGCGGAAATAAATATTTACATGCTGTTGTGTGTTCTGTATCTCATTTTAACTATGACAAATAATATGAACGAAAAGCTACGTGGCCTGGCTCAACCCCCCCCCCCCCATCCCCGTAGTTCAACGTAACTTTCCAGCCAACCCCCCCCCCCCCCCCAGACCGAGCCACGTAGTTTGTGCACAATCCCTTACCATTATTTACCTCAGTACAGCGACATCGACAAATATTGAAAAGTTTTTATATTATCTTACCTAAACCATTCAGCAGGAGGCCTATTACATATTATGCACATAGTGAATAACTTTTATAATCATTTTCAATAGTAAAGCACTTTTCGTGTCAGAACATAACCTTGTTATATGTCCATTATCTTGCTAAAACAATTTAGAAGGGGGCAAATCTCATATAACTGTATAGTAAAGAACTTTTATAATAATTTTCTTAACAAGAAATCATTTTTTAAATTGATTCTAAACTATTTTCTTAAAAGAAATAAGATTTAAATAAGGTTGTTTTTCAGTCATAATGAATTTTGTTGCATTCTTTTCCACTAAGAAAGCGGAGAATGGCAATCACTTTAAGGTGGTTTTTGTGTGCTTTTAAAATTTATGTAAGGAGATATTTCAAATCAAAATAATTCGATCTTTTTAGAAAAAAGAGCTAGAAATATAAAAGTATGCTTAAATGAGAGAGAAAAATTCAGTTAATAACAAACATATAATAGTTCAGAGGTAACTTCATTTTCAAAGTAAGAAAAATGGTGTTTTAGTGTTGACATGTGATAGCATCACCACGTGTGACTTTTAGAAATGAATAGCTCTTAAACGAGAATAATTACGGGGAAATTTGTCATGACCAAAAAGATTCGGAATAAATTAAACTATAACATATTAAAATTTCGGAAAAATCCAAGTAAAATTAGAATCCACAGAAGTGGGGGATTTTTCTTATTCACTAAAGAATAGTGTTTCCCCGCGGGAAAACTCCGTTATTCCATGGCAATTCAGCGATAGATAGCCCAGGCTATAAAAATCCGACCAGTGCAAGCAGTCGGGAAGAGTTTTCAAACAGTTTTAAGGTGCAGGCAGTCTTGATTAGTTTCGGGCGTAGTCTTGAGAAAGTTTTAAAGGACATGTCGCGTCGCGAGGTAAAATTCAAAATGTAACTACTGAAAGTTTAACTATCTCACCTCGGAACAAGTTCGTGGGCTTTCTCATTTATTTTAAGGAAACTCTAAGCTAAACTCAGGGAAATAACTTTTTTACGATAGTTTAAGAAGTCAACAGAAGCAGTGTTTGAGAACTATCTTGAAGCTCACTCTCATTTTGGGTTGCAAATAGAAAATATGTTTGCAAGAGTGAATGCTTCATCAGTATTGTGCCTTGGAGGATAATCTGCATCTTCATATGTGATTTTGAAGTTCGATTTGCCTATATGTTTTCAACAAGTGTAATCTGTTACCAGCTTTAACTTCATAAAACTTCCAGAATATATTTAAATTTTTAATTACAGTGACTTTCTTTCATTTATGTATTACCTGTTAGCTATTACACGGTAAACTAATAGCTTGGTGGCCTGTTTAAAGAACTTAAGAATCTTCGAGAACTGGTATCAGTTATACAGATAACACGATCAAGCTAATGCGAATGTTGCATAATCCCAATGCACGTTTGGTTGTTACAAAGTGATCTACGATAAGTATTATATTAGTTTATAAATATTCTCCCCACCTGAGAACTACTAATTAATGTTAGCAACTGTTGATAGGTATTAGATACATAATATCTGAAAATTATACTGAATTTACGGAATTAACTACACGTAAATTACAAAACATGTTAGTGACTATGTCAGAACTCTGGACTCGCATTCGTGAGGACACAGTTTCAAATCCCCCGTCCAGCTGTACAGATTTCGGTTTTCCATGGTTTCCCCATATCACTCTAGGTGAATGCAGGGATGATTGATTCAAAAGGGTATGGCCGAATTGTTACCCCTTCCTTGCTTGCAGTACCAAAGTATAAAATGTACTATCCTACAGAATATTTGATATTCAACAAATAATAATAAAAATTAAAACTTGTGGCTGTACTCTGAATGCAAAGATTGAGTCATGTGCAATCTACAATTTTTCATGAATGGGGTGGCGGCGCCCAAGAACGTGTTGTTAAGAGTACATCTCTAAACAGATAGTACAGACAAAGAAATTAATGGCAGTCTACATGATATTTCTGCTACTCTTGCTTCGGGCCGGGCCTAAGGAGAGATAATACATTAACACTGGGATCGGTGTGGGGGCGGGGTGGAAGGTGCTGGCTCATTACTATGAGGGCGAGCCAGCCAGCGCAACCTGCGGTAGATGAAAATCTCTGCTAACACTGTAATTAGTAACTCTTAAACTACTGATCTGATTTATTTGAACTAAATGCCATTTTAATATGCAGAAAATTTTCTTATTGTTTCACTGGTCACAATAATTTGAAAAATTGTATTACTTGTTATAAAATATAGAGCCAGGACCCAAGTCTATGAGGAAAAAGCGAATATTATACCGCGTTTCGAGCGTTTTGGAGACAATCAACTGAATTAGCAAGTAACTAATATTTTAAGACCATATAATTGAGGTTTTATATCTGGCCGCGTAGGGTTGTTTTGAGAAAATAAATAATGGCGCCATTAAGACAATTTATGATATGGGCTCACACTGGTGTGCATAAGAAGACCCCTAGCTAATAACTGGTGCATGCACCAGTCTCATTAGCATATAATTTATGAAACCATTGAGACAATTTACAACCAGTCGGCAACCCCTTTGAGTTAGGTTACTGCTGTGACGTGGGTGTTTGACACCTTTCTGACATGATTAATGACTTTTCTGAATGATCCTGAAATGATTAATGGCTTTTATGATAATAATATGCTAATTAGGGAGCTGGAATCCCTTTGATGGCACCAACACAGGTTATCCCACTACTGTCTAAGATTATGCTTTTGAAGGAAATTAGGTTTAATTGAATTATTTTGTTAAATACATAAAAATAATAGTAATAATTTTTGTTTTTTGTTTTTTAGGGATGTTGCACTAAGCTATATCCATCGCCAGAAAAAAGGTGAATGCAAGAGCAGTCGTGATGTACAAATGAGAGAGCCATCTTCCAAAAAAATAAGTGTAAATGAGGATAAAAATATTGATAAAGTATATAAAGCATTGTTAGATGGCCATCCTGTTGAACCAAGGTTATTTTCTGTGGAATTCGATGTTATTTCTGATGACCTTTCATCTCAGGTCTCTGATTTTTCAGACGAATAAATGTGACATCGTTTATTTAATTTTTTTAAATGTATATAAATTTTATAACAAAATCTCTGTATGTATCATTAAATGATCATAATTTTAGTAATTCTAGTTTTCTTGTTTACATTATTTACGTAACAAGAAATGAAGATCTGTAAAGAAAAATAAATTTATGGTGCAATTTAATAAAAATTATTAGTAAAAACTCTAGTAATAATTGAATGTTTTGTAGGTTTTCATATCAGCTTATTTATTTGCTCTGCAAACACATTGGCCCTAATCGTAACTAATATTTTAAATACAAAAATACATTTGTTTGTTTGTTTGGCCTTCAGTCTCACTAAAATGCCAGAAACAATTTGGATGCATTTCGAAAGCTTCTGTGGTTACTTTATGTACTATCTTGTTCTCCAGGTGGAGCTGCACTGATTTATTAAAACATAATGTTTCTGCCATCGTGCTGTGGCTTTCATCAGAGGACCTCATAGCCCTGCCGGAGGATTCTGTTAATTGATTCGAGGCCTGGATAGTATTGTGTGACGGATTGTGGTTGGTTTTTTCGGTTTTGGGATGATTGCTATGATTTCTTGCAAACTTGCCCTGAAATGAGATCCATTCGCCCTAAAATCCTCCCTGCCCCTTCTAGAACTTGTTTCAGCAGACCTCCTAACCTCAATGAACTTCTAGTCCACGAACACAGTCTTCCTCTTCCTAACAGTAAGCCCCAAGGCTCTTTCCCATGCAGTAGACCCCGCTGCAAGATGTGCAACATACACCATGCCTCCACCTCTTTCATCAACCCTGTCACAGGGGAAAGCTTCCCTATCATAGGACATGCCACCTGTGAAACCACCCCACCCATGTGATTTACCAGTTAACATGCAACCACTGCCTGGCTTCATATGTAGATTTGACCACACATCCACTCTCCATAAGAATGAATGGCCACCCACAGACGGTGTTCACACAGAAACCAAAGCACCCAGTTGCTGCCCATGCCCTAACCCATGACTTGAATAATTTCAACTCTTGTTTCACAGTCCGTGCTATCAAGAGTTCTCACTAATAGCAGCAGTTCCTCTGGACCCAGAAGGTGTGAACTTGCCTACCAGTAAAAACTTGGCACAAGGCAACCATCTGGTCTCAACTTGAGATAATACCTGGTCATTATTATTTATTTATTTTATGCGAATAGACCTATACAGATCACACAAAAAGTAGTCATTTTCTGTCTGAGTTTCCTTTGCCATTCTAGTATTCTCGCATCTGTTTACTGGAAGCAAGTTTTCTCTCTTCTCTCCATGTTGTGCCAGTCTTCTTGGCTTTGGTTTCTGGCATGAATACACAGCCGTGTATTTTTTGTCTGAAGATTTTGCGATCTAGAATTTCTGAACTCTTGATTTTCGTTTTTCTAGGTCTTGTCTTACTTGATCGAACCAACTGTTAAGCGTTTTTAATGGTTGCATGAGTTTGAATATCTGCTTAGTTAATCTGTTATCCTGTAGATGTGACCGTAGAATTTTAGTCTGCGTTTTCTGATGTCATTGGCTATGGTTGAGTGGGACTCTACTGTTTTGTTTGACTTTAGTCTGTAGTAGTGTTGCAAACTGGAAAAAAAAGTTTTTTTCAGATTTGTGAAAAAAAAACATGAAAAAAACTTAGCACCCTCGTTTTTTTTTCTAAATTTGGTTTTTTTTCAGAAAACAATATATTTGATAAATTATAGTTTTATTTACGGAACTTACATTTTACATGTGTGTTTTAAATCTTACTAAATCATATAATGTCTTACATAATGATTCATAAATGTATCTCCATAGGTAACAAATTTTTTATTCATCCTCTATGCCAGTACCACATTCACTATTATCAGTAATACCAACACTAGTTTGGTCGCAATCGGAATTTTGTTTCTTCTTCTGTCTCCCTAGGAAATAGTTACATTTTCTTTTACTGGTTGTATTGTATGCAAAAGCTTTCGAGATTGCAATTTTAAATTGTGAGCGAAGTACACACTGTGCATAAAGACAGTGCCGATATTTCCGTATTAAGGTCTTTTAAGTTTGAATTTAAATCTATTTTCACACAAAATAGGAGCTTTATTTCGTTTCAATCGTTGGTTTATGCCAACTGTTGCAAGGAAATGATTCATAATTACTGACAATCTAATGACACGCTGCGAGTTAGTATACGAATATAAGGAAAGCACAATAAGTAATAAAAAGAGGCAAAAAACCGTAGATAAATATAAAATTCCTAATTTTTTGAAAAGATCCGTAGGTCTACAGATAAATTCACAGTGCTGCCAGCACTAGTTCAAATAGCAAGTATCAATCCAAACAATGGGGAATGGGGATTCCTTCTCGCGCAACCTAGTCTTTCCGGGAAGTCCCCGTTCGTAAAAGAAAACTTCAGTCAATGTTGCCAATATTTTTGTAATTTTTTTATTCCTACTGAACCAGAAAAGTATAGTAGATTTAAAAATTAAGATAAGTACTTAGTATAAACTCTAAAACTGTCATATTAAACAATAAATGCCTTAAAAATTTGAACTTTAGTAGTTATGAAAAAATGTCCCAGAAAAAAAACATGTTTTTTTTTCAGTTTTTTTTTCCAAGTCAGAAAAAAAAACGTTTTTTTACAACACTAGTCTGTAGCCTTCTTCTGTTTTGGTTGGTCCAATAATTTTCCTGATTATTCTTCGCTCTGCTTTTTGGATGTTCTAGATATCCCTCTTAGAGTTTAGTGTGAGTGTTTCTGTGGCGTATAGTGCATTGGGTTTAATTACTGTATTGTAGTGTCTAATTTTTGATTGAATTCCTATGGGTTTTTTTTTTTTTTGTAGATGTTGCAGGTCTGTCCGAAAGCCTTTTTCATTTTGTTGATTCTGTTTTGTTGTGCCTTCTTTTCGAGTCCTGTTGGACTGATAATTTCACCTAAGTATTTAAACTCGGTGACTCTGTTGATTTTTCCATATTTTGTGTCCAGTGTTTTATGTTCAGTTTGTGTGCTAAGAAAAACCGTTTTCTCAAAGGAGATTTTTAGTCCAATTTTTTCTGCTAATTATTTGGGGGATTCTGTTTGTTTGATGGTTTGTTGTTCACTTTCTGTCAGAATAGCCAGATCATCTGCGAAGGCCAAGCATGAAATATTTAGTCTGCTTCTGCCTAGTTTTATTGGGGTATTCATTTTCCCCATTCTCTAATTACTTTGTACAGGGCTATATTAAATAAGATTGGCGAGAGACCGTCACCCTGTCTTAACGCCAGTTTTTGTCTCGAATTCTCTGGAGAGTTCTCCCATGAATTTTACTTTGTTTGTGGTGTTGGTGAGTGTCTGATTGATTAATTCTCTTGATTTATTGTCCAGACAATATTCGCTGAGGATGTTGAGTAGGCTTTTCCTGTCGGTGGAGTCATTCACCTTCTTGAAGTCTACAAAGGTGCATATGGTTTTCTTGTGCCTGATTGTTCTGTATTTTAGGATGGTTTTTAGGTTAAATATTTGCTTTGCGGACGATCTTTTAGGTCTGAAACATGCTTGGTATTCGCCAATTTTGTGTTCGATTTGTTCTTGTACTCTTTTGCGGAGACAAGCAGAGAGAATTTTGTAGGGCACTGATAGTAGAGATATTCCTCTGTACTTGTTCACATTGGTGCAGTCACGTTTTTTTTTTTTTAGAAGGGGAAGTATGAATGCGCACTTCCAGTCTTTCGGGATTTCGTTTGTCTTCCAACAATGTCCGATAATTTTGGTTCGTTCTTGGAGTGAACTTTGGCCTAGATTTTTCAGGAATTCCACCACTATGCCATCTTCTCCTGATGCCCTCCCATTTTTGCGTCTCAGAATATGCTACCCGATTTTTTCTAGTGTTGGTGCTGGTGAATCTGGATTGATTTCTCTGATTGTTCTGAGATCCCTTCAGCTGGTTCTGGGCAATTTAGCAGTTGCTCAAAGTAGGTAGCGAGGAGTTCACAGTTTTCTCTGTTGTTTAGTGCCAATTTTCCATTTGCATATTTAAAGCCCTTAATTTTGTTTGCAAATGTTCTATAATAGTCTCTAGCATTATAATTTCTGAAGTTTTCTTCGATTGAATCCAATTATTTCTTGAGGTATTGTCTTCTTGTTTTCCTGAGGGTTTTTGTGGCTAGTCTTCTTTTCAATGAGTTCTGTTTGGTTTTCTGGTGATTTGTGAGTGCTATGCTTCTTGTATGCAATTCTCCTGTACTCTATTACTTGGTTGCATTCTTTGTTCCACCAGGGGTGTTTGTACTTCTTTTTTAATGGAATTTGTTCTTTAGCCGATGAGGTGATTTTGTCTTTGAATTCTATCCAATTATTCGTGCGTATTTCCTCCCACCTCTTGGTGATTTCTGATGACTGTAGCTTGGTAAGATCGAATTTGGGTAGTGGTGTTATTTTTTTGAAGCAATTTCGAGGTGTCCTTCTAATCTTTACTCTTGTGAGGTAGTGGTCAGAGTCGATGTTAGCCCTTTTTCAGACTTCAACATTGTGAATTTCATCATTATTATTATTATTACATATGTTTAACCTTTTTTAATCCACTACCTATATTGAGCCACCGCTGGCCTGGGGTGATGTTAACTTCATAAAAATTATGATTTTTTAATTTGTATAATATTTTATATAATTTTTTTATATTTAATTTTAATTACGTTTTGCTCTCCCCAACAACCAGATATTAGTTCGGATATTTGTCTATGCTCGGGTTTTAGCTCTAGTTTTCCACTGTTTGAATTTACCCCTGCCATTTTCCTGACCGGCGGTCTTTCAGTGAGGCAGTCTCCAGCTGCACCCACCTCTCATGGTGTTCTCCCGTTGACGAAGGGTTTATCCCAAAAAAAATTATTATTTGTGTCTTTTCTGTGTGTTCGCGCCCCACATCCTTCATCTAAAGGTAAGTGGTGGCTCATTTCCATATCCTAATTGTATTCCTTGCCGCTACTTAGCGTCTTGATTTCATTGTTACTATATATATATATTCTTTGGGGCCAACTGGGACCATGTTAAGCCTTTGTGCATTACTTCTCAACTGTGCCAAAAAGGCAAAGCCAACTTGTATAAAATTTAGAATACAGACAGCCCATGGCTCATATTATTTTTTTCCCAAGGGGAGGGGGGGGCAAAAAAACCCCATCAAAAGTAGTTATTTGCTGTCCAGCGACACTGAATTTTCTGAAACGATCAGAATGAAATTTCTAACACAGACAGTGCACATTTCAAATAATTGCTCATAATATGTATATAATACAAGGGTTATGTAAAAAGTAAGGATCCCAATGCTGTAAACTCGCCGCGCGAGATGATAGGCCAAATCTGGCAACGCCGCCGTCTGCGCAGGTTCCTCCACTCTAGATCCGGCCCAGGTAGAACTCGCTTGAAATTCATAAGCAGTTGTGTGAAGTTTATGGGGAGGCGTGTATGAGTGTTCAACATGTACGAAAATGGTGCAGAGAGTTCTCTGAAGGACGCACAGACATTCATGACGAGCAAAGAAGTGGTAGGCCAACAACCACCGACGAAGTTGTGACGAAGATTGAGCGAATTCTGCTTGACGATCGGAGAATAACGATTCAGGAACTGGCTGTCCGGGTTCCTGAAGTTTGTGAAAAAACAGTTCTCACAATTGTGACGGATAGATTAGGTTATCACAAGGTTTGTGCGCGATGGGTCCTGCACATGCTTTCTGAAGCCCCCAAAGCCGATCGTATCAGGTGTGCCCAGGAGTTTCTTCGAGAATGCAACGAGAATACCGAAGATTTCCTAGACTCCATTGTTACCGGGGATGAAACATGGTGTCATTACGTCACCCCGGAGACAAAACAACAATCTCGTCAATGGCGCCATACTGATTCGCCGAAACTGAAGAAGTGCATGCAGTCGCTGTCCACAGGAAAAGTGATGGTTACGGTTTTTTGGGACCGTAAGGGCATTCTTCTTGCTGACTTTATGCCTCGAGGGAGCACAATCAATTCGGACAGGTATTGTGAGACTTTAAAATAGCTCAGAAGAGCCATACAAAATCGACGGAGAGGAAGATTAACAAAAGGCGTAAGATTGCACCACGATAATGCGCGCCTGCACGTATCTTGCCAAACCAGGGATTTGATCGACAGTTTTGGCTGGGATCTCGTTGATCATGCTCCTTACAGCCCTGATCTAGCCCCAAATGACTTTCATTTGTTTCCAAAATTAAAGGAACACTTGGGTAGACAACGTTTCAAAACTGACGAGGAAGTGAAGGAAGCGGTCACCAAGTTTCTCAATGGACTGGCGGCAGACTTCTTTGAAGTCGGATTCCAAAAGTGGATAAGTCAGCAGCAAAAATGCGTGGAAAAATCTGGGGATTATGTTGAAAAATAGTTTAGAAATTAAGCTTTCCAATAATGTATTTTTCATTTTAAATAAGTCATGTTTTACGTTTTAAAAAAATATGGGAACCTTATTTTTTACATAACCCTCTTAGTATAAAATAGTTGTGTGGTTCCATGTTGTGCAAGTTAGAAAAATAGGTCTGAGGAAGGAAAGATCTCCATAGCCATGAATGTGTAGACTGTAGCAGACTGGGCATCCGGCAGTTGTTAGAGTTGCAGAAACATTGGATCAGATGCAAGGATAGCAACTGGAGCAGGCTAAGTATTTGGCAGCTGCCAGGCCTTTAGATACACCACAATAGAAGCAAACCCTTTATAATATTTTTACCACTCCTTTTTTTTTTTTTTTTTTTTTTTTTTTTGTTAGATATATTTTAATGCATCTGGTGTAAATTTTTGTTGCTACACGTAGTTAATGACAGCTTATTTTTTATGTTTTTAAATTCTTCTCTGTCTCTCTTTTTGCTAACATATCTAGGAAACAGAGCAAAGCCACAAGCAAAAAACTAGTTGATATGAAATATGATTAAAATATATGGTAATTCTTAGACATTTTACTGGAAGAAAGAATTATGAAATTGACTAATAATATTGCAACTTACAATGTAAGATCAGATAGTAGGACTGAATTTATTTAAATTTTTTTATTGAACTAATCGGTACAATATCCTTAGTAGTCCTCGAAATAACACCGTTGTGCTTCGACAAAACCTCATATTACGCGGTTCCCACTGTGTGTGTGCCTTCTGGAACTCTCTTTCCAGGATCCGCTTCAGACATGCTGTCACGGCCCCTTGGACATCTTCTACGGAGCTGTATTGGATTCCCTTGAGGTCCCGCTTGAGCCGAGGAAAGAGGAAGAAGTCTGGCGGTTCCAGATCTGGACTGTAAAGGGAGGGGGGGAGGCAACATGCAAACCCTGTGCTCACGAACAATGCGGTTTAGCACAGCATATTGTCATGGTGAAGCTTCCAAGAATCAACAATGTGTGGCCGCATGTGAAGGACGCGTTTGCGCAACCTGTCAAGCATGTCCATGTAAAAATTGGCATTCACAGTTTGACCAGGTGGTTCAAACTCCCTGTGAACCACACCGCGAGGGTAAAAAAAGCAGATGAGCATTGATTTGACCCTTGACTTGCTCTTTCTGGCTTTCTTTGGACGCAGGGACTGGTTAGTGTACCACTCAGTGCTCTGGCATTTGGTCTCCGGATCGTACTCAAAACACCAAGTTTCGTCACTGGTAATCACATTGTTAAGGAAATTAACCCAAATTCCAATTCTTGGACACAGTTCTGAATTTCCTGGAAAATTTGGCTACTATTCACTTTTTGTTCATTGCTCACAACTCTTGGCACAAACTTGGCATACACCTTTTGCATGGCGAAATCCTCGGAAATAGTTTTTTGGACGCTACTGTACGAAATCCCTAACTGATCAACAATCAGATGAATGTTTATGCGCCGGTCGGAGACCAGGATCGTCTTCACTTAGGCCACATTTTCATCAATCCTTGAAGTTGATGAGTGACCGCCACACTGGTTGTCTTCGACGAGCTCCCGTCCCTCTCGGAACAGCTTATGCCACTCGAACACTGTTGAGTGACTCATAGCAGCATTTCCGTAGGTGCCCTTAATCATTTCTCCATCCGGGCTTTTGGCTTTCCCGAGTTTGATGCAGAATTTGATGGCGTAGCGCTGCTCGAGATATTTCTCCATCTTTGAAACCGACGAAACTTCTTAACAGGTGTTCACGGAAATTGATGTGCTTACTCTCTGCCTTCCCACAGGCAACTGGGAAAAAATATCGGTCTCTTTGGAAGGCTCCCCACTCTAACGTCCAGATTTTCCGATCCTACTCCAGTGCTCTGTTTGTGCTACAGAAATTTTATCACTTTATACTTAATTTTGTAACCAGGAAATAATAGGAGCTTAGTAGCGAATGGATTTACAAAAAAGGATAGCGAAATGAACCACCACTTACCTTAGATGATGGTTTCATGGGGCGAACACATATAAAAGCACAAAAACAGGAAAAAAACAATGAATATTTCAGGACTTGGCACTTTGTCAACAGGAGAACATTATGGAGAGAGGGTGGTGTAGGAGACCGTCTCACTTAATAAATGTTTGTCAGGAACATGGTGGGGGTAAATTCAGAGGACAGAGAGAGGGGGACAGTGAATTGGAGCTAGTACCTGAGCAATGCAAAATGTTACAAAAAGCACAGAATAATCCATTAAAATGTTCATAACATAAATTTGAGAAAGTAAAAGTACATAATAATAATTAAAGAATCTATGCAGTTAAACATCACCTCTGGTATGTGGTGGTTCATATAGACAGTGGACTTGAAGGCAAGGAGAGGATAGAGGGAAGGAAAAGTACTGACTGGTTATTATCTCAAATTGAGATCAGGAGGTTGGCTTGTGCCTAGTTTGTATCGGTAGGCAAGTTCCCACCTTCTGAGTTCAGAGGAACTGCTGTTGTTTGGGAGGACTCTCATAGCACGGATCGTGAAACAAGAGTTAAAATTATTGGTGTCATGGGAGATGTTTTGGATTTCGAATGAAAACTGTCGGTGGCCATTCATTCTTATGGCTAATAGATTGGTAGTCAAACCTACATAGGAAGCCAGGCAGTGGTTGCAGGTTGGCTGGTATATTACATAGGAGGTTTCACAGGTGGTGTGTTCTATGATAGGAAAGCTCTCGCCAGTGATAGGGTTGGTGAAAGTGGTGGAGGCATGGTGTGTGTCGCGCATCTTACAGATCCCTGGGGGTGTCTTATAGGACGAGGATGGCTGTGTTTGTGGACAAGGAGTTGGTTGAGGTTGGGAGGCCTGCTGAAACAAGTTCTGGGATTTTTGGAAGAATGGATCTCATTTCTGGGCAGGTTAGTAGGAAATCATAACCATGCCTAAGGATTCTATTGTTGACAAAGAGCCAAGTCCTGAAATATTCATTGTTTTTCATGTGCTTGTGCTTTTTTTATGTGTTCACCCCATGAAACCATCATCTAAGGTAAGTGGTGGTTCATTTCACTATCCTTTTTTGTAAATCCATTTTATACTTAATTTGTTATGTAATGCTGATATGCTCCCAGTTTCGGTATGAATTATTAACTAGGTTACATACGAGGGTTGGAACTTCAATTGTGGCAACATTGATGTATAGATGCCATTCAATGCAACCTAATAACGTCATTTATACCACATGTTAACTGCGTATTTAGCTTACTTCAGAGCAAATGGACTGTGCCTTACCACATCACATGCATGCTCAGTGAGGAGCAGAATAGAGAATCGTGGTAGCTGGTGGTCTAATGTAGTGTTGTCATGATGTTTTCTAAACAGGAACAAAGAGTTGGATAGTGATTGAACGTGCCAAAGGCCATACAGCAGAATGGTGTCACTGAGGTCTTCAATAGGATTGTGTGGAATCTGCATTGTCTTACAGCACAGAGGCATGGTGGATAAAAGCTTTAAATGAAGGGCACCAAAATGTGAGATATGTATTAGTCAGGTAGTCTTAGGCTCATTGAAGAACAAGTGTATGCTCTTGCCACAATACCTAATCCTGTCTCCCAAACCAACTCACAAATAGTTTGGAACCGATCACTGTGTAGTAACGCATTCTCCAATCGCTGCATACACATGTGAGGAAGGAAGAGTCAATTTGCTCTGATTTATGGTAGGTATATAACTAAAATGTGGTATTACCCATATTTTTTGTTCCGTTGCCTAGAGTTTGTACAGCATTGTTGCCATTTTTAAAGTTCCAACCCTCGTATATAACACTGTGGGAGTTATAAAGTTTGGATCTGACACGCTCCATAGTGTGGTATATGAAGCTTTACCAAACTGTTAACTCACCTTAAGGTTTTTTTTTTAGTTATTCAGCAAAATTTTGTTTACAAATATTAGTACCATCAAACCAAATGTAGGTTTCTTTTACATGTTGTGCATAGATGAGGGTTTGATGAGATAGCATGAGTGAAGTAAATTTATATGATTTTTATGACCTGGTTAGAGTTTCAATTTGCCACGTAATCCGCTTCTCTCATGGCTAGTCAATATGAGTAATTACTGCTTCAACAATTAGTTTGAATGAAAAGCCTTGTGGCTTGGCTTGGACCCCCCCCCCCCCTCCACGCACTTCCCATGTAGCCAAGTGTATCTTACTATCCAGTCACCCCTCCACCTTAAGTCTGAGCCATGTGGTCTATGGATGCTCCCTTATCAGCCACATGGGCGAATGTATTGTGGAAAAAGAGCCATCTTTTGTGGTGTAAATTGAGATTTAAAAATTGAATAAGTCATTGTTGACAGAGGCAGAGAAACATAACTGCATCAAAAAACATGAGGTGTATGAAAAGCAAATTTTATGTTATAATATTAAAATTATTGGCGATGGAGGAAGGAAACTCAGAAGAGGAAATGAAGTTGTGTATTCGTAGTCCATAAATGGCTGAAACAAAAAGGGGAAAAAATTAAATTTGTATTATTTTGTTCCAGGTTAAGTATTTTGTAGAAACACAGTTATTTGTGCGAGGTGTACTTGAGAAGGTTCCATGAGAAACAAAATAGGCAAAACTTTTATGACTCAGAACATGATATAGAAAGTTTATAAAAAAATAGCTAGACTTGTGTAATTAAAGATGAAGACTTCTAGACAGTTTTGTCGTTAGTGACATTACTTTAGAAGTTGTACTTGCTTCGTTATTTTATTTCTCAATAATAATAATTGAATAATTTGATGTATTATTGGTATCGAGATATATAACATTTTTCTATTTCAGATATAATCAGATATAATGTTTTTATTAATTCGCTTTGGGTTTTGTCTGTCTGGGTGGAATTTAGTAATTGATTTTAAACTAACTTCTTGATGAGCTATGGACTTGTAATTTTGACCATAGTCCAGAACTGGATGACAATGCATGAAAATGTGAATAAGAAAAACGGAAAAGTTGTCTGGAAAATTCCGGGAAAACTGAAAGTAGTCTTTTCTATGGACAGATTTGGCTCCTTTTTTCTATAAAAAAATTATTGGTAATAGTCCGAATAAGGTTTTTAGTTAATAAAAAATTTGAAGCAAACAGTCATTTTTTCTGTGTACCAATTTGTCTAATTTTTTTAATTCATTATAGACTAATAATGTTTTTAAAGAAAGAAAAATTACCTGGAAAATTTGGGAAAAACTGAAATTACTCTTTTCTACGGACCGATCTGGCTAATTTTTTAAATGTTCGTAATAGACCGAATATGGCTTTTTTTTTTTTTTTTTTGCTTTCGTCAGTCTTTTGACTGGTTTGATGCAATCCTCCGTCCCTTCCTATCCTGTGCTAACCTCTTCATTTCTACATACCCCTTACAGCCCACGTCCTCAATTATCTGCTTCATATATTCTAATCTCTGTCTTCCTCTACAGTTCTTACCTTCCACTAACAAATTAACCAACCCTGCATGTCTCAAAATATGACCTACCAGCCTGTCTCTTCTTTTTGTAAGCTTCTTCCACAAACTTATTTTCTCACCCATCATTTCCAAAACTCGTTCATTTCTTACTTTGTCTGTCCACTTAATTTTCAGCATTCTTCTGTAGCACCACATTTCAAATGCTTCAAGTTTCTTTCTTTCTGGTATTCCTAAAGTCCATGTTTCGCTACCGTAAAGTGCTGTGCTCCACACATAGAGTTTTAAAAAGTTCTTTCTAATTCCTAGATCAATATTTGAAACTAAAAGGTTTCTCTTTTTCATGAAGGCTCTTTTTGCTAATACTATTCTGCTTTTAACATCATTCCTGCTTCGGCCATCGGTTGTAATTTTACTTCCCAAGTAACAGAATTCTCTTTCTTCTCCTATTGCATCCGATCCTATTTTTATATTTAATCCACTAGTATTGGTATCATTTCTGCTACATTTTATCACTTTTGTCTTGCTTTGAATTATATTCAGTCCAAAATATTCCTTTAGTATTTTGTTCATGCCATTCAGTAACTTCTCGATATCCTCAGCCCTCTCTGCTAACAAGACAATGTTGTCAGCAAATCTTGGCATACTGATTTTTTCTCCCTGAAAACTTATGCCACATGGAAATTTTTCTTTGACTTTCTTCATTGCTTCTTCTACATACAAGTTGAATATTGAGGGGGATAGACTACAGCCTTGTCTCACACCCTTTTTAACTGATGCATGTCTCTCGTGATTCTCTACTTTTATTATAGCCACCTGATTCTTATATAGTTTATAGAGTATTCTTCTATCTCTATACTTCAGACCTGACTTCTTTAAAATTTTGAACATCTTGTCCCATCTAACATTATCAAAAGCTTTTTCTAAATCAACAAATGCCGTAAAAGTATCTTTGTTTTTCTTGATCCTCCCTTCAAGTATTAATCTTAGAGACAGAATTGCTTCCCTTGTACCGCGATTTTTCCTAAACCCAAACTAATCTTCACCTACTATCTCTTCTACTACCATTTCCATCCTTCTGTATATTATTCTGGTCAGTATTTTTGAAGCTTGTGTTGTTAGACTAATGGTGCAATAATTCTCACATTTGTCGGCTTGTGATTTCTTTGGAAGTGTGAAGATGATATTTTTATTAAAATCAGTTGGAATTTCTCCTGTTTCATAACTTTTTGATATCAGCTTGAATAATCTTTTGATTCCTTCCTCTCCTAGGGATTTAAGAAGCTCTGCAGGGATCTCATCAATTCCAACTGCCTTATTTGCTTTCAAGTCATTCAGAGCTTTATTAAATTCTGTCCTCAAAACAGGGTCTCCTAAGTCATCAATATCGACATCGCCTTCCTTTTCTATTACACTATTGTTCAAGTCGTCACCAGCAGAGAGTTTCTCAATGTATTCTTTCCATCAGTTAGCTCTATCTTCTGAGCTTAAAAGAGGTTTCCCATCGGCAGCTTTAATGTTCATACCTCTTTTCTTCATTTCTTCTGTTTGATCTTTCTATATGCAACATCTACTTTACCTACGACCATTTCCTTTTCTACTTCTTGAAATTTTTTTTGTAGCCATTTTTCTTTTGCTATTTTGCATTTCCTATTTATTTGATTTCTAAATTGCCTGTACTGCTCTCTTCCTGCTTTCATCCTGAGCATTTTTGTACCTTCTCCTCTGATCCATCAGCTCCCAAATTTCTTCTGTGATCCAAGGTTTTCGGGCAGCTTGTTCCCTAAAGCCTAATGTTTCTTTACCAGCTTTCATTATTTCGGTCTTTAATGCATTCCATTCGTCCTCGGTTGAACTCCTTTCAGAGTTACTTCTTAGACCTAAGTCTACCATTTCTGCAAATTTTTCTCCTGTGCTAGATTGTTTCAGTTTATTCACTTCCAGTCTGTTCTGTTTATACTGCTTCCTTATTCCCTTAAATTTCAAGCCTGCACTTCATTATTATCACATTACGGTCAGAGTCTATGTCTGCTCCTGGGTACACTTTACAGTCTAGAACTTGATTCCTGAATCGCTGTTTGACCATGATATAATCTAGCTGATATCTGCCTGTATCCCCAGGACGTTTCCAGGTGTGTATTCTTCTTGCATGGTTCTTAAACAGTGTGTTTGCCACTACTAGCTTATATCTTTCACAAAATTCTAGCAACCTGCTTCCTTGCTCATTTCTTTCTCCTAGACCAAAACGTCCTATAGTATTCCCCTCTTTTCCTTCTGCCACTATTGCATTCCCATCACCCATGATTATTAGATTTTCCTCCCCCCTCACATATTGGATTAATTCTTCAATTTCAGTGTATATTTTTTCTATTTCTTCGTCATCTTCCTGTGACGTTGGCATATACACTTGTACTAATGTGGTTGGGACGGGCTTAGTTTCTAACCTCATCAAAATAATCCTGTCACTAAACTGTTCATAATAACTCACCCGTTTCCCTACTTTCTTGTTCATTACAAATCCTACACCAGTGACTCCATTGACAGCTTGTGTGTTAATTATCCTGTATTCCCCATACCAGAAATCCTATGCGTCCTTTAATCTCACTAATCCCAACAACATCTAACTTAAGTTGTTCCATCTCCCTTTTTAAGTTTTATAACCTACCTGCCCTATTCAGACTTCTAACATTCCACGCTCCGACTCGTAGAATGTTTCTATCCATTCTGATGACTCCTCCTTGAGATGTCCCCACCCGGAGATCCGATTTGGGGACTATTTTACCTCCGGAATATTTTACCCAAGAAGAAGCCATGATGATATATGTAATTTGAGAGGATTACATGTCCTCGGGATACCCTTTGGGTCTTTAATGCAGTGGTTTCCCGTTGCCTTCTGCTGCCCCATGCCATTGATCATTTCTGATTCACCCGCCTTTAGGGGCCATTTCCAATTCCAAGAACAAGAGGGTGCCCTGAGCCACTCCCCACTCTTCCAGCCTCCTTTCGGAGGCCATTGGCAAGCAGTGGGTGACTCCTTATACCAGGAATCTTTCAGTCACCAGAGCCTCGCCCGTGCAAACAGGGTGCACCACGTGATGGAGAGATTGACATTTGGTTGGAAAAGGCTAGTATAGCCTCTCCCAAACCCTTACACCCCTATATGGCTTTTAGTAAATGAAAAATTGGCAAAGTGGCCGGGAAAACTCGATAAGTTGGAGCAAACTGAAAGTCACGTTTTCTGTGTACCGATCTGGATAATTTTTTTTTTAAAAAAAAAAAAAAAGTTTGCATTAGTCGGAATAAGATTTTTTGTTAATGAAAAATTCTAAAAGCTGCCCGGAAAATTCGGAGTAAACGGAAAAACTTGTGTACCGATATGGCTAATTTTTTTTAAATGTTCGTAATAATCCGAATAAGGTTTTTAATTGATGAAAAATTGTCCGGTGAACTGGAAAGTTCTGAGGAAACTGAAAGTAATTTTTTCTGTGTACGGATTTAAATGTTCGTATAAGTCCGAATAAGGTTTTTAAAGAAAGAAAAATTGGGAAAGTTGCCTGGAAAATTTGGTAAAACATGAAAGTACTTTTTTATATGGACCAATTTAGCTATTTTTTAAATGTCTTTAATAGTCTGGGTTTCAGAGAAATAATAATGGAAAGGTTGCCCGAATAATTCAGCAACTACTGAAAGTATATTTTCTAGGTACCGATTAGGCATATTTTTTTTTTTTTTATTGCTTTTAGGGAAAGAAAAATTGGAAATGTTGCCTGAAGATTTCTGGCAGAACTAAAAGTGCTTTTTTCTATTGGATTTTTGTTTGAATACCAGACCATAACTTCAAAGGATGGAAATGCATAATTCTTTTTTTTTTCACCCCTTATTTCCCCGGGATGGATATAACTCGATATTTCAGATGAAATGGACAAGGGAGACCAAATTGATAGTGTAGCACTAGATCTGTCAAAGGCTTCTGACAGAGTGAGCCATAAAATGGTAGTAAATAAGGTAAAATTTATTGGAGTGGATCAGAAAGTGATTTGTTGGATAGAAGATTTTTTTAAAAGATAGAAAACGGAAAGTTAGGATAGGAAATGCAGTATCAAAAGAAGTGGAAGCAAAAATGGGAGTGCCGCAGGGTAGTGTATTGGGACCATTGCTATTCATTATTCTAATGAATAATTGTGTTGGTTGTTTACTATCTGAAATTAGATTGTTTGCAAATGACATAATGCTATATAAAAGGATCAAAATGATAGAGGACTGTAAACAGTTGCAGGGGGATCTGGACAGAAAATCTAGTTGGATGATTACGAAGGCTTCCGCGGTCACTGTATGTTTTATCCTGGTTCTCTGGGTGGAGCCACGTCGATATATTTAAACCTAACGTTTCTGCCATCTTTTTGTGGCTTTCATCAGAGGACTGCTTGTGAGGTTTTTTTTTTATTGGGGGAGCACCCAAAACCAGCTCCTCCATGCATTGCAGCCTTCCTGTTAACTACTGCTCGCCTCTGCACATGCATTAAGTTAGTAATTCTATAGGTGATCACAGGAACGGGATTGTGATGTATTCCATGCGTCCAGGCGTCCGCCCGTTTACATGGGTCCATCGGATAAGATAGACAGAAACTTTTGAAAGAAGAGACAGGGCAGAGGGAAAAAAGTGCCAAGGTTTTACCCTTGGGAAAAAAACCTCTGCGATAGTTAGGTAGGGAATAAGAGCGGCTGGCTAAGATACTGCCAGTACCGCGACAGATGCTATGCTGCAAGGTTGGATGTATGAAGGGTTTGTTAGTTTTGTTAGGATATGGTATCATGCAACAACTACAGCTGGTCCACACACCGCCGCTCGCCGTCGCTGCCGTTGAGATGGTCCTGGAACATGCCAAATCGTTATATTAGTAACAGCTGTGTGCAACAGGTGTTGTACGTGTTGGTGAGACGTGATTCGCACCGCCAGGGCGCCAGAGCGTAACCCCCGCAACGCGCAGAGCCTTTCCTCATCCCTGGAGTACACGGTAAGGGTTTCGCCGGCGGCCACAGTGCTGCTAGATGACCACTTGCCTGGGCTTTAGGACGATGACGGACACTACAGCCATAACCACCCCCACCAGCACGTGTCATCGCCACCGAAAAAGGCAACCCCACCATGCTCATTCCAGGAAATGTTGGAGCAGGATGCATCGCGCTAGCCTGCCACGACAACGGTCACCCCCACGGTGTTTACCACGCCGGATACTGTACTAATGCTGTTTGTGGATTGATTTCTTGTTGTATGTGGCTGCCTTCTGCACCTGCGATCGCACTGTAACCACTTTCCTTAGCCCAGTGATCACTTTGCAGGTTGGTTAGGGAATGGGACCCTAACCGCAGTGGCCCTTGATGCAGTCAACAGATTTCTTACTTGTGTACGCATTAGTTTTTTCCTATCTGTTGAGCAATATTTTCGGCTGTGGATGTTTAAATCTGTGGTTGCGATCGTAACTGCCTATAGTGCGTATCAAAGGATTTCGCGACATTTGGGATTTCCCGTACATATTTATGGCAAGCTTCTTAATTACTTGCTGTATTGGCTCGAGTCGGAAATCTCGGTGTAAGTCTGTTGTTCGTGTTCCCCGAGGAGCATTTGCTATGATCCTGAGTACTTTGTTTTGAATTAATTGCAGTCTCCTAATGTGAGACTTAGCGGCGTACCCCCAGACCGGGGCTGCATACGTCATGAGTGGCCGAATGAGTGCTAAGTACATTGTTCGGGCATTACCTTGGTGTGGTGTGATTTGTCTGTTTAGCATAGGGTATAGCTGTTTGAGTCTAATGTTTGCTTTATTAACCATGTGTTCTATATGGAGCTTCCATGTTAGATTCGCGTCAAATTTGACTCCAAGATATTTAACTTCGTTCCGGAAATGTATAGGTTGATTGTGTAGTGTTAGCGGTCGACAGTGTTCGTGAATGCGTTTTTGCTTAGGTCTTCGTGTAAATAGGAGTGCCTCGCATTTAGCTACATTGACTTTAATTCGCCATCGTGTGAGCCAACGTTCGACTACATTAAGCGCGTGCTGTAATCTACTGTTTATATGAGATGGTTGCTGTGACTGTGCAAGATAGGTGGTATCGTCAGCATAAATAGCTTGCATCGTTTTGGCTGTGGTCGGAGTATTATTGACGTATTCTGTGAAGAGCGGAGGGCCTATTAAACTTCCTTGAGGCACTCCTACTTGTATCTCCTGAGGTGTGGAGTTCTTGTTGTCAATGCAGACGTGGAACGTTCGGTTAGTGAGGTAAGAGTGTATTAGGCGCACCAGTCCGTCTGGGAATCCTTCGTCACTGAGTCTACGAATGAGGCCGTTGTGCCAAAGACGATGGAACACCTTCTCAATGTCCAGGAACACAGCCCCGGTAGACGCAGACAAATTGTACCCCCTTGTTACGTGCTCAACAACACGCATTAATTGTTGTGTTCTGGAGTGGTGCTCTCTGAAGCCGAATTGCTCCGGCTTCAGAATGTTATTGTCCTTTATGTGTTGTGTAAGGCGTCTGAGTATGACTTTTTCAACAACTTTGCTAAGGGAGTTGATTAAGCTAATCGGCTGGTAGTTGTTGGGTGAAGATGGATCTTTCCCCGGCTTTCTGAACATTAGCACTTTGGCCTCCTTCCATCGGTCGGGGAAATAGTGGTTGTGTAAGATGGCATTCGCGATGTCTGTAAGGTACTCTATCGCTTTCCCCGTGAGCTGTTTAAGAACACGGTTCTGAATACCATCCGGACCAGGTGCTTTTTTAGCGTCCGAGTGCTGTATAGCCCATGAAATTTCGTCGGAAGTTGCCCTACGCGGATACTCGCGAACCGGTTGGGCTAACAGCTGTGTCACCATCTGGTCCGTTTCCAATGTAAACGCAGGATCGGAGGGTTCTACGTTTGGTCGAAAAGACGCTGCGAGTGCTGTGGCCATCAGCTCCGCCTTGCCCTCGGAAGAATAGACAAGTCCGTCCGGCCCCTGTAGAGTGGGTGTATGATGTGCTTCACGAGTGAAGTGACGAGCTAAAGACCACACGGAGCGGTCAGAGGTGTCGATGTACAACTCCGAGACCAGACGCCCCCATTCTTGATTTTTGTACTACTGGATTCTACGACTAATTATGTCTTTGAGTCTGTTGATATGCACTTTATAAATGGGACGCCTAGTACGTTGCCAGTATCTCCTGAGCCTATTCCTAGTTGTGATTAACCCCGTAATTGTCTCAGGTAGCGCCATTTGTCTCTGGTGTGGGGTTGATTCAGGGATGCTACTCGCCATAGCTTCCTGTATGGCAACAGTTAGAATTTCAACAGATTCGTTAATGCGTTGTTGGCTAATCTCGTGTCTGTCCGGTATGCGACTATCTAACACCTCCTTGAACATAGTCCAGTTGGCGCGTCGATAGTTTAGCATCCGTCGCTTGTCAGTGTTCTGCGGTGTACCTTCAGTGTTAAGTATGAGTGGCATGTGGTCTGAATCCAGATCGTTCACAACCTGTAGGTCGTGTGTACGGGTTATACTCTTGAGGAGGGCTATATCTAACACGTCTGGATTTTGTCTCCGAGCATGGGGGACAAACGTCGGTTCGTTTGCCCCTAGTATTAGATAATTGTGCTCTAGTGAATGTTCGTACAGTTTCCTGCCGTTGGAGTTTTGACGCTGCGAATTCCAACTACGATGTTTGGCATTTAGATCTCCAGCGACTATTACTCTAGGTGCGGTATTTAGCAGCCTACTGATATCACGCGTGCTAATATTATTGGGCCTATTGTAGACTGCGATAAGATTAGTGTATGCTCCGTTAAACCGGATTTTTACGGCTGTGGCTTCGATCCTCTCTAGCTCGGGAAGAACTACGTTTGATTACTCTATGTCCGAGTGTATAATCACGGCCGTGCCTCCACCCCGTGCGCCGTTCTGTCTGTCAGTACGGTGCACATGGTATTGGCTCATGTGGAAGTTATCTTTTGCGCCCAGGTGTGTCTCGTTTATAAGAGCAATACGGAGACCGTACCGCTCCATAAACGCCGCCAATTCTGCTTTTTTGTTTTTCAGTCCGCAAGCGTTCCAGAAGAGGATACGCGTATTCAGAGGAGTTGGGTTGTCAGGCATTATTTGGTTTCTGGATGGACAAGAGGCCAATCTGAATTACAGTCCAACTGTCCCTATCTGGGGGAGTGGTCTTGAACTGTAGTAGGGTAGCTTGGATATCTGGCTTTAGGGATGTAGGGATTTCAGTCCATCTCCCCCCCATCTGGGGGAGTGTACAGAATCTGCAGTGCGGTTCGTAGGAAGGATTGCCCTGCAGTCCATCTCTCCCCATTTGGGGGAGTGTCCAGAAGCTGCTGAGGGCCAGGAAAGAAGGATTGGGCTGCAGTCCATCTCCCCCCATATGGAGGAGTGTCCAGGGGCTGCAGCATGATAATGTATAGGATCAGGGTTAGGATTACAGTCCATCTCCCCCCATTCAAGGGAGTTTTCAGGATCTGCAGTGGGGTAAGAGGACAGGATTGATCTACAGACCATCTCCCCCCATCTGGAGGAGTGTCCAGGCACTGCAGCAAGGTAATGTGTAGTGTGAGGATTACAGTTCATTTCCCCCCATTCAGGGGAATTTCCAGGAGCTGTAGTAGGGGTCTTAGGACTTTAGACAGCAGCGGATTAGTTGTGTGAGACATTGCTGGTGCCTAGGACGGACATGAGGCAGTTCTGGAATACAGCCCATCTCCCTCCATCTGAGGGAGTGGTTAGGAGCTGCAGTAGGGCGCTTACGAATTTTGGGATGAGTGTCGCCAGGGAGAGGTCAACGGAGGGGATCATGGGTCGAAGGAGATCCTCTATTGTTTTACGAATTGTTGCGAGAAAATCTATTGCGGGCTGAGTGTGTGTCGGCTCCGCAGGGGTAGCTGGACCCTGTGGAGGTGTTGAATTTGCTTCTGAATCGGCTTGGGTCGGGGCAGACTCTACCGACTCCGCAGTGGACGGGCCAGCCGGGTTGGCGCGGGCGGCTACCTCAGATCCCGCCGGTGCGCGCTCTACCGACTCCTCGGTGGCCGGAGCCGCCGGGCCGTCGGGAGCAGCCACCCCAGCGTTGACCGCCGTGCGCCCAGTCACCCCTCAGTGGCTGTCGCCACCGGGCCATCGGGAGCAGCCACAGCGGCCGTTGCTTCCTCGGCGGGAGGGGGAGGGGTTGTCTGGCTCCCAGCGTTCCTCGTGCGTGTCCTGATATTTTTAGTACGCTGGGATTTAGGTTGTTATGAGGCAGCTGAAGGCTGCGTCGTATGCTCTACAGTGCGTGCAGAGCCTGCTGTTTGGGGCTCTGCAACCTCTGTTGTGGTGGATGTGGTTTGTGAGCCTTGGGGTGCGGTTGACGTTTCCTTCTGAATGGGTTGCGCCGTGTTCGTGATCGCGTTCGAAGCCGCGGCACTGTAGGACACATTACTCCTAAGGTGGGCCGGGTTCTGTATCACTTTGCGCTGGTATTTTGTGGACGCTTGTTGTGTCTGTGGTTGTGATGCCCCTTTTGCATTCTTTGCATTTCGCCGGGCTAATGCGAGTTTGTACTCGCATTAGCCCGGCGAAATGCAAAGAATGCAAAAGGGGCAGTTTCTGTAATTTCTAGGATGTCCTCCCCCACAATTGACGCATTTGCGTTCGTCGGGCATCCTGGCTTTACATGTATGTGTAGCATGATTGCCGGCACATTTGCGACAGCGGGGTGCCCCAAAGCACCGGTCAGTGGCATGTACATACCGCTGACATTTATGACAGACAAGGGGTGTGTTTGGAGGCTCATACTTCTCCACTTTTATCACCATGTAGAGCAGACGAGTGGCCTTCTCCAACATGAGTGATCCGGCCGAGTCTTGCAACTCGACCAGATAGAGAGGCAGTGGAACCTTCGTGTAAGTTCCTCTTAGTTGGCTTACCTTCTTGGTGGCCCAGCCGTCGCCAAGAAGTGCTTCCTTAACACTGTCGGGAGGGGTGGTAGGGTGTATCCCTCTGACTACATATAGCTGTGTCCTTTCGGTTTCCAGCCTAAAAGTGTGGTGTTCGATTTTCTCCTCTCCGAGGTACCTGAGGAGTTTCTTGTAGTCTTCATTGGTGGACACATACAGTGCCGTGTACTGCCCTGCGAGCTTGGTGTGATACTGCACAGGGTTGTATCTTCCAATGAATGAAGAGTTTATGCGACCGAGATCGCCATGGTTACGAACCATGACGGGGGGGATACTCGACCGCGATGTTGTAGTGGCTGCCGGGGCAGTGTTTTGTTTTGGTTCGGTATCTGCAGGTGCCGCGGGAGTCGCTTTCGTGCTCTCGTCAGCTGCTGCTTGTTTGGCCTGACGGCCCTTTTTTGGCATCCTTGCCGGCCTAAACTCAAGGATTGGGGATTGCCCCTGTGGTACACTTTCGTCGAGAAGACTGGTGTGCAGCGTGTACGACACACTAACATCAACAGGCTTCCCTTGACTGTCGTTGGCAGGCACGGAAAAACCGAACTGCTGCATGTCTTCGCACCTCGGGGTGCTTGTCTGCGGGCCACCAGGCATGGCTGGGTCTGCCATCCTGGTGGAGGAAACAACTGCCTGCGTCTGACGACTTTGCTTTCTATGACGGCAGGCAGTTGCAGGAAGTTACCCTAAGAAGGGGGGATCCTAGTTTCTAATCGGCGCAAGACAGCGCGGAGGAAGAGAGTGGTCCTAGAGCACGCGCTGTTATCCCACGTGAAGGGGCCGCTGGTACTCAAATTACCCTATAAAAAACGGTTGATTCCCGCTGGGGAGGTTAGGGCAAAGCCCAAGGTCTAGGCAGTGACCCGCAGGTCACTGCTTGAGTTGGTTAGGGAGTGTGTCGATCTGGCCCTTCGTTCTCACCGCAAGGTATCAAGGCCAAATACAACCCAACAGCCACTAAACAACTCGTAGAAGAAGTTCGCTCCGCTCCGGAGCCCAGGCGGCAAGGCCGCTAGTCGAGGCTGAAGTTCCGCACCTGCTGTCGTCCACTCGTACTTCCTGCTTCCGCCAGGTGGTCCGCTCCGGTCGGCTGCCCTGTGCGAAGTGGGTGCTTGTGAGTTGCCGCTATCGCCTTATTATAGTAACAGGAAGGTTGTGCGGACGGGCGCTATTCGTCCGCGGTGATGTCACCATGCCCGGTGTAGGCGGTAGGATGGGGCCGTTCGTCTTGGGTTTTCCTGGGCAAGTATGACCAAATATGGTCAAGTTGCAAACCATTTTCGGCATTAATGTTGTTCGGTCGTTTTTGTATTTCTAACGATTCTCTTATACGACTAGGCCACCATCAACTTTCAATGGATATAACGCTGGTCTTATCGAATAAAATTGAATGGCCACTGTCGACTGAATGCAGAACTACAGCGGACTTGCTTGCGTCATTATTTTTCAAATGCTCACTGTATGTATTATCTTGGTTCTCCGGGTGAAGCCGCGTCGATATATTTAAATCTAACGTTTCTGCCATCTTATTATGGCTTTCATCAGGGGGTGAAAAATTGAAACATTGGTTATTATTATGTTTACTATTATTCTTAGTCCCATGTAAACATTGATAATATAATAATAATGATACTAAACGCACATTGTAAAGAAATATATAACACCAAAAATGAAATATAAAAAATATTTTCTAAAAGTGTGATGAATCCCGCGGGTCGGAAAAATGTTCAATGCGGGCCGCGGGCTGGCCACCCCTGGACTAATGTTTAAACTCTTTCTGTATCTGAATGTGCAGTTGGCAGTTATAGCTTATGCAATAGACGTAATGCGCGTGGTTAGCCCATAAAATTAGTTAGCTTATCTTTCAGCCTACTGCACAAATGTGTGTGTGTCTGAGTAAGCCCGTTAGGTGAACTCGAGCCTTAAGGCGCATCCACAGTAAGCCATGTCTCCACTGAAAATAGCCTATTTGACTATTTTTTGAAAATGGTTTATTGATACAGGTTGTTCACCGGGTACTATTTATTTTTTGACGAAAGTGCTTATTTTACGTAAATTTCACGTTAAAATTTAGAGTATCTAAAACCCCGCCAAAACGCTCCTTTGCTGCCTGCCGTTGGCCAACGACACTCGTGATGTCACGTGCCAGCAACCGCTCACTCTAATAAGTAACGTCTGGTTTGTTTCTTTGAATTTGTGTATAAATGGTTGGAAACAGGATTTATAAATGATGTGTAGTACAACAATCTGAAACCACAACAATAAAAACTAAAAAAACCGTAAATGTTCCCACAATAGATGACATACGAAAAAAGTCA
Organism: Vandiemenella viatica; assembly: GCA_031002005.1. Taxonomy (NCBI): domain Eukaryota; kingdom Metazoa; phylum Arthropoda; class Insecta; order Orthoptera; family Morabidae; genus Vandiemenella; species Vandiemenella viatica. Next base: position 8,878,124 of record CM061919.1, on the reverse strand, counting down.
CTGCAACTTGCTCGTAGGAACCCAGACGATATTGCGACAATGTCACATATAATTTTCTGCGATGATCATTTACACTATAATTTCGTTGGGTTAAATGTAGTACGTTGTTCAAGGCGATTACAGTAGGGTTAGGATCCTTAGGTTCGATCCTCGCTTGGAATATGTTTTACTTGTTGTCTGTGGGCGTTTTCTTCAGATACTAGTTGCTCTTAGTTGCATGGCATATTCATTTTTTTCCCCCGAAAGGCTACCTAAATATCAAAAATTTTTTCCTCGAAGGCTTCACAACTTTTTGGATAGTAAGCGAATTACAAACATTTGAATCATAACCGAAGAAGACTTCAAAAAGGAAATTGTACGTTACTTGCACACTGAAAGAGTTTAAAAAAAAAAACCTAAAAATAACTTGCACATCAAAAGTAAATAGACCCATTAATGTGAGAATTCAGTTTTTCCCGGCGTCTTATGACAGCTTACCTGACGAAGGCAGCGGAGGTTTCTGCCGAAACGTTGTATATTAAAGAAATTATATTTAATAAAGATATTATCCGGCAGAAAACCCACAAAGATTTCATTTCAGTCGCATTAATGTCAGAAAGGTAACCTGCAGTTGTATCGTCACGTAAAAATTCCAACAAAAGGGATTCGGAGTGTTCCGGAACTATAGCAAAATCAGCGTAAAACTCCTACAAGTGATGTCACTTTTAAAATAGATTCCATTACTCACCGCCTTGCACCTGTATTCTTGACATGATAATGTATATCTGGTATATTAAAAATTAAGAGAGGAAAAATATCTTTTCCAAAAAATGTTGTTGCATGGCAGCAATTTATGTTTCAACGTTTGCATGACGCTTAACAACAAAAAATTTATGAATCATTCGAATAAAAACACGATTCTGTAGTGCAACAAACAGCAAATATTAACGAAAAAAAAAATGCACACAAAAAATATTATCCCAATTAAGGTTCGAACGTAGGACTTCTCAATTCCGTTAGCACTATTCAACCACGCAGCTACCCAGCCACTACTTCTTAGTCGCTTCTCTTTAAGTTAATAGTAAATACTTAAATATCACAGTTTCTTCGTATGAGATGAAGTGAAACGCGGTAGGTAAATAAATAAACAAACACTAAAATAAGTTTCATTGACATAAAAATTATCATTGGTCTATAATCTTTTGTCCTTAATTAGGAAAATGGACCACAACATCCAGTTATTTAACTGTCGTGCTTGCCTTATACCTACAATACAGCTTGCATTTTTCTCCTAAAACAACTAAATCAATTTATAGTTTTAGTCATTCTTGTAAATGATTTCTGTTAATCTCTAATTTTCAGTTTAAATATAAACGATTCGCAAATTGAAGTTGTTACATTTTTAAGCTCCGCAGAAACTGTCATGGGTTGTTTCTATACCTAGCCCAAACGTAAGGCGTCTCTTTTCGGCATTTTTCCACTGCAGGCTTTTACAAATTGTTCTCCATTTTATATTCAAAACAAATTTCATGAATAACAGGTAATAACTAGCAAAAAATAATAAAAATGGTTGAAAACGTGGATATTAACAAACGCTCCATTCATAGCCGCAGCGCTTACAGGCACGTGACGTCACTAAGGTGACCACCAATCCTGGAGCTTTTTCTGTCAGGTGATCGCAGTAAGAAAAATCCAATTTTTATTTCGTTTTTTTGATAAAAATAATCCACTACTGTTTTAAAAATTCAAAAAAATAGTTTCCTGAAGTATTAATCTACGCGAATGACAACAATTTGGAATAATTTGTCAATACTGTCAAATAGCCTATTGACTGCTTTCTAATAGGAAATGGCAAAATATTACCGACGACGATCTGCTTGTTGCTGGCGTTGCAGCGATGATGTTAGAAAGTGAATCGCGCCGTGAACCACGCTGGTGATGGTTTTGGATATGTACGCTCTCCGAGGTAGAACCAGATATGAATGCAACGACTTGAATAATTTATTAATGATCGACTGAGATGAGTTCAATCTCGAGTACAGAAGTGAGGATGGTTTCCGGAACTTTCTCGAATGTCGAGTAGTGTTTTTTAGACTACTGTCAATTTGATAAGGTTGAAAATCAGCAAGAGTGGCATATTATTTAGCGGAAGTATTCCAGCCAGTGAACGTTTAGCGCTAATACTGTAGTTTTCGGCAACAGGGGATTTAGTTTCTTTTAATCTGTATTGAAAATATCCATCTAGATCCATTATTTTTTAAATTAATTTCTTCCTTCTAAACACCAAAACTAATTGCCTTTAGCATGAGCGCATCATGCCTTTTATTACGACCTTTGAATTCTTTGCATTGGCAGAAAAACTACCACATATTTGATGCTGTCATCGATACGAGAAGAAGAAGAAGAAGATTCTTCTAATCAACAGGCTCACAAAACGGCAAAGCTCTATTAATAAAGAGACTTTCTCGTTAGTCCACTACATCTTTTGGTCATAGTGTGGAAGTGCCTTTATGTTCAGGTAAACGCGATCAGCAGCCTTATAGTAAATGGTAACTGCTGTTTTTATTAAATTGGCAGGACGAAAAGTGCCATACTGGTTATTTTAGAGAAGCAAATATTAACTGAAAAAAGGTCTGCAAGATTTAGTTACGTAATTGTAAATGAAACATTACGACCAACTATAACGGAAAAGGGGGGGGGGGGTTGTAACGTAGTTGAACTTGAAGAGCATATAAGATATTTGTTGTCTTTTTGTATCTGAGGTTTACGTGCGGAGTATTTGATAAGTTGTGGTAAGAATGTATATTGCCAGTGCCAGAGTCGCTCAGTTGGGTAAGGAGGCAGCAAGAAATCATACAAAAGCTTAAATTCTGACCAACTGAGCTGGGTTTCGTTCGCGCGCGAGAAGATATTCTCGATAGCGGTCTGTACCAAATAGTCAGGCATTTACAGCGACAGACGCAGACTGTTTAGAGTTTCCAAACCAGGAGGGCCCGCGGTGTGCGGTAGCTTCGCCGCACTTGGACGACAATATACCTCTACACCGTAACAAGTGCTTTGTCTGTTTCGCTGCTTATTAGTGTTGAAAAACCTTTTCTGGCATCACATACTTAGTGAATGTCATCTGGCGTATCATTGTTAGCACCTAAAAGCAGTTACTTACCTTATCTATCTATTTACCTATCTGTTTATAAAACGAAAACCGGATAAATTTGAAAAATAAAAACCCGGAAACTACTGAGCAGATTTCGATGGGGTTTTCACCGTTTTAAAGCTTAGATTCTCAATTCAGTTGTTTGGTATGTCTTATGATTCTACGTTGCATAACGCTGGAGCATTAAATGAAATTCTCAACGTGTGGTGAAAAATACCAAAGATGAAACCACTAGATGTGGCATACCCCGCAACTACAATGTCCCTGACCATAGCCTATAATAAAAGAATCAAAGGCAGTTAATAGTAATACCTATGTTGCATACTCCACGCTAAACAAAATCTGAAATATTCTTTCCTTTAATTGGGGAGATTTAGTTTTTAAACGCCATAGATGACTGTATTGAATGCGAGAAATTAATAATGAAAAAACAACGGAGATTTTCTTTAACCATGATTTCTGGCAGTAAAGCTACAATGAATCTGGCCATCAGCATTATTTACTATAATATTATCCTGGATTCACTTTTGATATTTGCATAAACGCTGAATCCGCGAAGTTAAAATATCTGGCGTTTCGAGCAAAAAGTATATTAATTCAATTGAATTAAATGTGAGTTTCTAACATACTCTAGCGTTGTACAGTAATGTAATAATACAGTTTCTTAATCATGCTGTCGCAATTTATAAGTCGTGTTGATACTGTAAAAACTCAGTCAAAATAGAAATATCCTGATAATGTTGGAGTATTCGTAAAATAAATATGTCGTAACGTCTTAAGAAATGCCTTAAATTTTTACTTCGACCCCAAGCTTTCAAATTCGGAAAATTCATTCGAAATCTGTCAGATTCTACGATATCCGAGCCACTGAAATTTGTTAAATTTTATGGTCGATTCATATATATCTGAGACAAATGGAAAGTAAAAATAAAAATTTGTTGATATCTCACTTAGTTCTTGAGATATCATATGTCAAATCTGAGGTTTTTAGGTTGAAAAGCGGCCAGGAAAAATTTCGCAAACTCAATATTTGACGAATTCTTTTGGAACTCGACGAGTCAAGAATAACATTTTTTGATACCTATCTTAGTTCTCGAGACATCAGTATCTCAAAACTGAGGTGGTTAGATTGAAATGCTTCCTGGACCAGAAAAATATTTGCACTACGAATTACGCGGTGAACATGCACAATAGGTGGTTTGTTTTCTTCTTAGTTGTGGCGGTTAGGAGCAGAAGAAAAAAGTAACCAAAAGCACAAGGAATAGTGTACATGTAAATAAACTTCAACCCAACCCTTTCTTGGTAGGGGGCGGATGAATTTAGGTTTGCTTTAATTCCGAAAATGGTTGGCCCAAATTTTACAAAACTTTGTACACATGTTTCTCATTGCGTGAATAAAAATAGCCAACTATACCGGGCTACGCCGGGAACTTTGCTAGTTAATAATAAATTTGTGGCGGGGGCCAGAGCATGGGAAGAATTCTTTGATTGAAGGGGAACGTGGTACAAAATGAGTTTGGAACGTCTTATTAATACTCTTACATACTGAATGATTTTTGAGTTGTTGTAAGTAACAGTTTATCACAGTCGATTGTATTTTTGTTGAATAAATGTGTTATAAAGTTCATAGTCTAATCAGTTAGAATTATCGTAAGTGCCATATCCTTTAAATCAAATTGAAGGGAGTACTATCACAAGGAAATGTTAAAATTTACGGTGCAATTGTTCGCGACCGAATTGCTCAACTGATTGGTCCCACATGTACAGAATGAGCAAAAGGGGAACGACGATTAACAGTAGTCGGACCCCTCACAAGCACTCTCACATGCTTATATTTCCTTCTTTGAGATATTTGTACTGTCTATCCAATGCTCCATAAGGCCTCAGTAGTCTTATTTTGAGGGTTTCATAGCAAACACATGCGTCACCCTCATCCCTCTCCATCGATTTCCATACAAAGGACCAACTGACTTAATTAGCATAGTCAGAAACTCCGTCCATAAAAACTGTGTCAAAGAGGCCCCCCCCCTCTCCAGAGCTCTGCTGCACACAAAGGGCGAATTAACTCTAATTCAGCTGCCGCACGCCACACGTGCGGGACTCACGAACACGTGTCCCCGCAGCTGTCCGCGTGCGACCCACTTGACTCACGAACACATGGCGCCCGCATGTCTGTCCCGCGCATCACCTAATAAAATAGGGGGGATGAGTTCGCTCCGAGCCGTCGAGTAGTACGGATCGTTTCCGTGTTTATCCGTGTAGAGTTCAAGTGGTGTCGACAAGTTAATAAGTTACATAATAAACTGTTTACGAGTGGTGGAAGTCTACTGTCAGAGTTTAGTGTGTATTAGATCGAGAGCGAATACACATTAATCGCTAACGATTCAAATCTTGCCATAAAATGGCAGATCCCCCAGACACGTGGCAGCTAACCTATACGACGCTGCAGCCGGGCTGCTACCTACAACCTCCTGAAGCAACAGTCAACAAGGAATTCGACTGCAGCCATCACAACAGCCCCCAGGTAACTGTGACTTGCTACCGCACCATTCAATGTATGCAGATCTTCGGAATAATGTAGAGTCAAACGAGCAGCTTGCCAAACGGTTCCGTGCAGCGGAAAATTCCAATATATTACTAAACGTGGAGACGATCTCAGAAGCTATAAATGTACCAATCAACATTCAGCAAGATCCTGTATTTTTGCCTGTAGACCGGTGCCCTCCAGCTCCAATAGTAATAGAATCAGATGAATGTTTATCTAAAAGTGATAATTCTCATGTGACAACTGATTAGGAAATGGTTACTGAAGCCGCAAGTAATTCTGAGAAATGCCCGGAAATACAAGACACTCTACTTAACCAGTGTCATGGCTCACCACACGCTAGTGCAAACATAAACACCAACCATGAGCGTAGTAGGAACAATCGTTATAGCCGCTCAGATGCCGGATCATTCTATGTTTTTGTGGAAAGCATGGACAAAAGCATTGGCAGACTACATCCTAAGTCAATGGACAAATTCTATATGCATCCAACCCCGCATATAAGCACGATATTATAAACATCATATCCGCCGGCAGAAATATGCTGAAGATCGAAACTAAGACCGCAGCTTCAGCAAACATGGTAGTGCAGTCAGCAGTGTTTAAGGATAAGAACCCAGAAGCATATATTCCCAGCTTTTTAATCCGCAGGCAAGGTATTATTAGAGATATAGATGTCACCCTAACAGAGGAAGAAATCCAAGAGTCCATTGAAAGCCTTTATCCCACTATTTCTGTGAAACTTTATACGAAGAGAACCACTAATCAGAGCAGTGAAGGACGAATCCCGATACCTGTATGTATAATCACTTTCAGATCCCAGTCCTTACCAGCCTATGTAGCAATCTTTGGAACACGGTGCTCCTTAGAGCCACACGTACCACAAACACTCGTTCGTGCTAATTTCCAAAGATTCGGATACTATATGACACAATGTCGAAGCGCCACGCGTTGCAATAAGTGTGGTGGCCCCCATTGGATGGAAACATGCACCAGCACAACAAATTATCGAGGAAGATAGAACCGGTCAACGTACATATACTGAGTTAGCTCTCTCATTGCCCTCACGGGTCTCCCCGAACTACCCACCACCCCGCAACCACCACCACCTCAGGTGGTAGACTCTTCCGAACTATCCGCCATTATAGCGGGGATGGTGAGGCTAGGCACATTTCGCCACCAATGGGGTTCCCGAGGGGAGCGACGGGGACGCGGCGCCTACCACGGACCAGGCCGTGTAGCTACAGCCATCTCCGCGAGCGCTCGGACCCACCCGTCCCCGCAGGGAACAAGGTGGAAGCCGTAGCGGCCGAGCGCGACGCGGACCTACCCTTGTCGCACGTTCCGCCGCACCCGCCGCCAGCGCAAGCACCAACGACAGGCATCAGGTTCACGTGCTATAGGGTACGTTCTAAGTGAAACGTTCCGCCGCACCCAACCGGCACTCCGGTGTGGACGCCTCTGACTGATACGACTTCCCGCTCACTCGTCCAAGCTCGCAGAGTACCATCGTAGTGCGCATCATGCCTCAGCATAAGCTTTGGCGTACAAGTGTCACTGCCCCTCCCAGGACAGAGACCATACACTACTGGTCCCCACATATAAGAGGACCTATTTTGGCAGCAAATGGCTCATACCGGTGGCAAGGGGAGCACAAGTTCCTTGATCACTGATCACCGGTCCCAGCGAGGGCCGTTCTGTACAATCTGAAGATGACCCCAACTGTTGCCACATCACGCCAGCTTACCGGTACCGTCCTTGCCTCCCTTCATGGTCGTGTCAGCTCCCTGCACCATAGGTGCCGTAAGCAACAGAAGAGGGAAAAGCCCTCTAATCCGCATCCATCGTTTTTACTGCCTAGGCGTTGACAAAGAGTGCTACCGGCGGGAGGGCTGCACCACGAAAGCCCACGATGATCCCAGTCTTCTGAAGACCAGAATCACCGGCCCGTTTGTTTGGTCCATACCTGCGGCAGGGGGAACCACTTCACCTGATCACCAACGCCCACCTCAACAGCAGCTGCACCTGAAAACTTGAATGCGACTCCACTTTCTAACGGCAGACGCCGGCTTATCGGAACCGTTTTGAGTGAAACGTTCTGCAGGGCACACACTTATCTCCAAGAACCCCGTCCGGGGTTAAGTCGGAATATTCGAGGCATCGGCACAGTGTGCATTCCCGGTGTCTGGGTGTACACGTCCCTGACTATCGTCGCCCAGTGTTACCTGGGGAGACCCTCGGTACCATCCGCCAGGCACCTACAGCTTGGTCTATGCGTACCTTCCTCACCAATTACTTGGTGCAGCCTCCACGACGTGGCGTCGCCGCGGACTCGTAGAAATCCTCCGCACCACAGGTGCCTATGGCGCAGACTTGCGGAATCTTCCTCACCGATTACTTGGTGCAGTCTCCACGCCTACGGTGGCTTCGGAAAGACCCGTTCCGACCAATCAGAGCGGATCCTCTACCTCGCCGACAGGTATTTAAGGAGGTCCGTCTGGGAGGCTAAGCCAGTCCACGCAGTGACTGCCAGCTTTCGTCAGCCTGTAGACACCGGACACCTGATGAAGACAGCCGATCTGGTTGTCGAAACGTTGTGTTTCCAAAACACCATCTGGCTGCACACCCGTGACGACTACATTGCTTCAGTACGCCTGGAAAGTCTCCACACACACTACTGTTAGGATTGTTAATTAAAATACATACATACAAAAAAAAATAGGTTCATATAATTTAGCAGTCAATAGAAAAATTTGGTTCATATAACTTAGCAGTCAATAGAATTGTGTGATTACCATATGTATTCTTTTGCGCTGAAAATAATATGGCGTGTCATACTTGGATGCCCGGCGCCTGTAACGTCCTTAATGTTAAAGAAAGTGTATGCTAATTAACGAGCAGTATGGAATCGCCTGATGATCCGTTGAGACCAATGTTTTGCGCTGTCCGGCTGTGACGTCACATGGGGTCCATAGTTTTTTGGACTTGAAATGTAGTGCGCAAGGGAAGGCTGCTAGAGTGTAAATATGGTGATACCTTTCTTTCACTCGTCTGCCCACATGTAGGATGTGTAGTTCATTTCCACCACCTGTGTGTGTGTGTCATGGAATTTCTTAACACGTAAGGCAATAAATGGGCCTTAAGTGAAGAATTAGGTAAAAAGGGGGGGGGGCAATATGTGAAGGCAAGAAAGGCCTATGACGCACATGAAATAAAACTATAAGTACTGAATGGTCTATTATTATCCAATAAAATGTATTTCAATAAATCTGTATGATTTACTAATAAATTATATTTTTTATTTAACTAAACCCCTACCTCGCAATTTTGTATATTCCTTGAGTAAGATGGGATAGTTTTATAGCCCTTCTCACGAGTATGAAACACTAGAAATGGAGAGAGAACATCGTTTATAAGTGCCATATCACAAGAGTCGCGTTGGGTATCATTGAAAGACATGAAGCAGATGAAATAGAGCTCTGTGAGTGTATAAATAACACATTGGTAATGAGGATGTTGGGATGAAATAAATAGCCATTAAATAGCACCGAAAATTCCATTAAATGTGATGTTAAGAGCAATAAGACAATTGGAGTGGTAAAAAAATGGCTATTAGATCCATAGAAAGAAATGACCTTACAAAATGTGTATGATGTATAAGAAAGAGATGAGTGAGGGGGATTTTCAAGTAATGACTTGTTTTGCCAAATAATAGTATTTGCAGAAGGAAACAATAAGTTTTGTCCAAAAACTAAGAAAAAAATAAATTTAGAAGTTAATTTATGGTAATTTAACAATCAAAGAATTAAAATACTTCAATATATCAATAACACATGACAAAATACTAGGAAGAAATTTCATAACGAACGTTAACAGCAAGCAAGCGGATTTCCTAATGTTATTCTTGATAGCGGTGTCCTGTGACGTCGCTAATTGTGCGCTGAAAATAAAATGGCGTGTGATACTTCCGCTGTTCGCCCACGGGGGCGTTGTGTCAGAAATACTCAGATTGAGTGTCCTTGCTGTCGCGTCATAGGTTAGCGGTACACCCGCAAATGGTCGTGCAAATTGAGGTTAGCGGTGATGACAAGCCGTGCGGTTGACAGTGGCGGCGCGCCGGGTCTGGAGGGTAGGGAGGTCCCCCCCCCCACCCCCTGACGTCATGGGGAAAACCAGAAAATTCCTTGCTCTCTCTTTGTCTACCTACTGTTTCTTTCTTCCCAACATACTACCCCGCTTCATTGAAGTACTGTGGCAAATATTATAACAGGACACAATACACAATACCTCTAATTTTACATCATTGCATGTTACAATGATGTTTGAAAGTAGTACATGTAATTCGCGTCACTTACGGCAGGTTTTCGTCAACGCTGTTCGGCAGCAGGAATAATCTTATAGTAAACTGAAAATAAACATAATGTCGCGCAATTTATATTGTTTGCACACGGATATCACAATACCTAGTGTCTTTGAGGGCCCGTACACGGTCAATCGCCATTGTATACCTCTGATTACGATCACGGATCACTGGATCGCACCACAACATTACACATTCAATCCTGATTTCTTCAGTCCATGCTTTTAAAATCGTCGCGTTAACACGGTGTTAACGCGACGTAACACCTTTATAACAGATTTATATAATTGTATCCTTAGTTTTAGGTCTAACTTTGAAGAGACGAATCCGTTGACACAGAAGAGAGAATTATACATTCATTTAAATCTACCTAATGAAATACAACTAACTGCTGAAGATGAGGACTAAAAAAAACTACTTCAGAATGAAAGGAAAATATTTTAACGCGTTACTGCAAATGATAATACGATATATATATATATATATATATATATATATATATATATATATATATAAAAAACAAGATATTGCATGAGAAGAAGTATAACGCCTAAAAAAAGACAGTACCACTGAAGATTTAAAATTCACTGCTATTAGGAAAGCAATAAAGGGTTTCATGACGAGTTCTAATTTATGTGCTCAGGTACTATATCAAAGTAAGCAAATTCTTATTTATATTATGTATGTTTATTTGTGAATAGATACAAATCCAATACACTTTTACAATTTAAATTTTAAAAAGAAGTATTATTCATATAAGTACAATTATTAGGAAACCTAGGTTGAAATATTGCAGTCAACTGACATTCTTTAATTATAAGTCTAGTTAAAGTTTGCAGACGATGAGCGTAGTGTATATTCTTCAGTATCGGGTTGGTATAGCGATGGCTTATGTAAATAATGTGTTTTTTTCTGGACATTTTTCACAAGAATTCGGCTCAATAGTGGCATTCGTTTTTGGCACTATTACTATTTGTGATGCAAATCCTCTTTGAGCATGTATTTTGTTCAGGAAAGCTGGATGAAATTTTGCAATCCTGGACAATGATGTAGGAACAGATATAAAGGAATATTATGGTGACTGAGAATTTATTGCAAGCTGTGCTGGGTTTTCTAGTATATTTCTACTATCCAGCTTGCCGCTTGTATTTATTTGCGAAATGTTTATGATGGGAATTCTACAGTTCTAATAATGATGAAAGTTTCTTCAAATTGAGAAGCAGAAGAAAATTCACCGGTTCGACCGGTGGCAGTGACGGAGAGCGCGTGTCATCGGCGTCCATCTTCAAGGAGCGCACAGTGTAGACTGACTCGATCCTGCCGTCTATCGACTACAAACTTGATCACCATCATGGGCGCCGGGAGGGGGGTGCAAGGGGGTGCACTTGCACCCCCCTGGATCCCGGGTGCACCCCCCTACATCCCGCATCCCGGGTCGCCGTGTGGTCAGTAGACCTAAAAAAAAAAAAGGTCGCACGGAAATTTTTGGGCCGATAGGGGGGGGGGGGCACCAACGCAGCGCTGGTGCACCCCCCTAGAAGCAATCCTGCCGGCGCCCATGATCACCATCAACGGATCGCGATCTTGATATCAAAATATCTAGATAATTGGTGATTAGGAGTATCAATCCGTCAATCTACTTCGTACACGGTCAATCTGGATCGCATTAATTGATTCTGATCACAGATCGATGTTGACCTTGTACGGAGGCCCCTATTTCACGCGTCGAGATACGGCAAACTGAAAGGGGATCACACCTAGCGATAGTCGGACCAGCCGCTTCACGAAGGGGCTGACTGACAAAACAAGTTGAGGGTGTTTGAAACGAAGTTCAATATATTTTTGAACGCCATTCTTGACTCTGTTTTTTGAAATGTATAGATGAGTAATTTATCTATTCGAAAGTACACCACACGGAATGGTTGGCGTGAAAATTAACCCACGTGGGCTATACACTGAAGCGTGGAGATTCGTAATTTACTAATATGATGTTCAATTTGAAAGCTTAATCCGTGTTTTATCACTCTCCCAATTTAATTAACGGCATAGTGATTATAGAGTTTTTATATTTTGGGAATAATTACTTTCAATACAGAAGCAAAACTATGTTAATCCGAATTTTAATTTTACTTAATTAAAAAGATATTTTAATCAGATTTTTTATATTAAAAATATTACCAAAAGTCATCAACAGTCAAGCTACGTAAGGTTACAAATAATCCCACTGTAGAGAACCCGTGCCGCTAGGAAGGTGTGGTCTGCAAACACGTCGTTAATAAATCACTTTATGACTGGCCGAGCCAAAGCTGTAAGCAACCTGTCGATACCAGGAGCAGTTACTCAGGAGGCATGCGGGATGAGACACGTAAAATTACAACTGCAGTTTTTTTTCTGTTTAAATTTTTAACTCAAAAGAGGTGTTGGCTCTGTGAACATACCAGCATATGTAGCCATTGGTATACTAATTAGCTGTTTAGAGAGATATATTAAATCGAAATAATTTTTTATATGCGAAACCAGGTGTAATAATGGTTGCGGAAGTAGAATTATTTGGCTGCAGTGAGTAGAATTCCCATAAACTCGATATGAATTGTGTGAAGCGGTCGCATATTTCAAAGCAGTTCCATCGAAGACGCTCCTTCTGGTGACTTCAAAAAAGAGACTTCGAGCTTCCGTGCTGCATCTTCAACTCACTTTTTGTTCTTGACCACAAATTTTCTACATCTTTTACTCGGACGTATGGATCAACGAATTTTCTTGATGCATACTTGCACCATGATCAGAAATACCGCAGTCAATAGGTGACAAATTATTATTATTATTACTCCACGATTCACTAAAAGTGTGTGGCGAAGGGTGCATTGCACCTATCCGAAAGGGTAAAAGTTTGGTAGGAATATACGGGATATGGCAGGAGGCACCCATGAGTTATTGTAAGGAACCATCCCGGCCTTCGCCTGGAGTGATCTGGTAAAACCCAGATCAGGATGGCCGGAGCGGTTTATCGACAACTACTCCTGTCGGATTTTAAGTTTACTCGCCCGTTAAACTCTTTCTATTCCATACCCTGGTGGAAAAAACGTGGTACACAGATGAATCGGTTCTGGCCCTAATTTCTCTTATCTTATTTTCGTGGTCATTCCTAGGTATGAATGTTGCTGGTAGTAATATTTGTTTGCTGTGATTTTTCAATTAGCTTCTGTCGAGAGCAATGCCTTCGGTGTTGCAGGTCTTTCGCAACCTTACTCCTTCAACGTCGCACTTACGCTTTCCCTCCAACTATATATACCTGTCACGAATCGGGCGGCATTCTTTGGACCTTGTCTAATGCCTCCATTAACCTCTTTTGATGGGGACCCCATACAGAACAACAACATTCTAAGTGACTTGTATGCAATTGATTTAATTTTCGCTGTACATTGTTTTAAATTACGACCTAGAAATCGGAGCATACTATTTGCTTCCCCAGTTACTTTCTCGATATGCTCATCCCACGACAAATTATTAAATTAATTCAGAACCATTAGAACTCATAACACTATAATATTAAACATTAGTTAACATTTTTACATACAAAAAATATAAGTAATTAAACCAAACATAACACCCAAGTATTCACCATTATCATAATTACAATATTTTTGCTTTCATGTCTGTATTGCCCCCCCCCCCAAAAAAAACAACCACCTATGTACGTACATTCAATTTGGGACGACTGCAGGATAAGCGTGAAAAGTATTATCTCGTCGTTTTTTATTACTCGCACACAACGTGTCACTCCTGGTGTCAAAAAGCACATACCTTCCCTGAATTGTATAGGTACGAATTTTTGAAAATACTGTGTTGTTGCAGAATATATGAGGAACTCTCTTGCACTCAGTATTTTCCTCGTGGCTAATGTAGCATTAAAAATACATACCGACTGCTGAAAATAATAAAAAAAATCTCCTATGGACGTTAGGGTAATTTGTACATGATTACCACAAACGACCGCGGCTAGTGTGATGGCCTTTCAAACTCTATACCGGTTGCAGTGACGGTCTCTGGCGGTGTCAGCGATATTCTTACAAGGAACTACAGCTGTGTACAGTCACCGCTGAGCCATGAGGCCGTCAGGTCAGAGCAGCCTGCTGAAGCAATGTCTGGAGGAGTTGGAGGGACGCCGTCAGAGGTTGCTTCAACCGCGAAGTGTCTGGCTGGAGTCGGCGGAGCGGCGAGAAGAGGCGCAGCGGGTGGAAGACGCGCGGCGCGTACAGGATTGGCTGCGCGAGCAGCCGGACACACTCGAGTGTGGACAAGACGAAGAGACCTTGTCGAGAGATGCGGCGGCGGCATCGCGGACGGCCACTCGCATGCTCGGTTTGCTGTTAACGACGCTGCGGACTGTGCTGGATGTCAGGGCCAGGCTGGATGAGGAGCTGCACTACATCGGTCTCATGGAGGTGTGTCCGACACTACGCCAATAAGCTGGACATATCATTCATACTGAAATATAAGGAAGTCTTCCGATATTAATCTCTGTTAGCTGCTTCTGTATGTTGTTTTCTTCACGTTCCGCACTCACATTTTACGGATATATCGGCACAAATTAAATTTCAAATGCCGAAAAATAAGATGGCTGCGCAACAGGGAAACACCGCTAGCACCATCAAGATAACACAAATATTGTCTGTACGCGGATGATGTTAGGTTGAAATGCGGCCTGAACCAGAAGAAAAAGTTCTTGAAAATTATATGTAAATTTCGTTCTACACCGTCTGCCTCCGAAATGCCGTATTTGTTTACAACGTAAGTAATATCTTGCTTCTATGTATACAAAATGGCGGACGTAACTAATATTTTTTGTTTGTAAATTTCTTGTGACTTTTTACAATGTTGATAACTTGGGGTCTATTGGAGATCGCGATTCCGCTACAACAACATTCAGTAATGACGTCAAAATACTGCTTTGGTCAATAGCAAGACGTATTATTTTCAAGCAGTAATTCCGTTGTAATATAGCCTGAACCATTATTTTCAAGCAGAAATTAGGTGGTAATACAGCCTGGACGAGCAGGAAACCGTTAAATGTACTTCCGAAAGTGTTTCTAGCAGCGTTTGATCACTGCAGGCCTATTATGACGCCAATTCCTGGCGCAATCGCAATCTCCAGTAATCCCAAAATATGATTACTGGGCAGACATCCTATCGAAGCGTTAATCCAAATACCAAGTCGTTAGTACTTTTTTTGATAACTGGAGCAAGTCGCGGAGTCTCATTAATCTCAAATCATACATTTATTTTAAAGAACGTTTTTAAGGTTTTACTGCTGCTAAAGTTAAATGGGAATTTAAATTAATCGAGGAGATAAAGGAGTTTTATAATAGATGTGGGAGATTCTACGAGGGTCGTCCCATACATTGGTGGGTGACATGACGGCGTATAACTGTTATGCCACCCACTAATATCTGACAGCAAATTTGAAGGTTACTGTGCAAAGTACGGCCAGTAGAAAAAACTGTTAATTCGGGTTTAAAATACTAGCAGCTTCTTTCTTGGCGCTTAGTCTTTAAGGAAAAGTGTACCTAAAAGCCTTAAAATATGTAACAAAGATGTAATCCGCGCCGAAACATACGTTTACGCACGTTACTAACTTGGCGTTAATAGAGATCTTGAGCTGCCTGTGACGTAATTATAGTTAGAAGTTGGCGTAGCCGTTGTCTTCTTCGCTCAAAATCCTCTAAGCACCATGGAATATTAGTAGTCATTTGGGTCCAGGCTGCCATTCAGCCTAAATGCAACACTGTTAGGCATTAGCGGCAATAGACGTTTCGTTCCGTGTGTGACGTCATTATAGTCAGAATGCGGCGTGGCGGCCTCCTTAGTTGTTCAAAATCCACTATCCACTACGGAATATTAGTCGTAATTCCGATCCAAGCTGCATTTCAACCTAACCACAACGTCCACCAATACAGCTCTTTGAAAATCAACATGTGTACAGCTTGAGGAATATCACATTCGCGGTAAAAATGGCTGCTACACATCGGCTAATACCGCACGTAACCCGACGATTTTCACTATATTGCTTCTTTCCTACCTGTTTTATCGGCTTCGCGTACAGTTTTTCTTAAACAGAAATGCCTAAGGAATGCGTTAATCACATTTTCATCGAGAAATAACAGTTTTTTCTACTGACCGTACTTTACACAGCACCCAATTTGAAAACGTCCTCCTTAAAATGGGTGTCACACAAACTTTGTATGAAAATGGCTGGTAGTCTGACGCCAAGTCGGATTAATACAGGGTTCGCTACAACACTAAAAACACTTACGTCTAATGTAGTTCATAAGTGGAGCAAAATAAGGAACGATTTTGGATTAGTTTAGTACGGTATTTGATTGGAACGGAAGGACAATATTAGCAGTTTGAGCGGTGACACGGAGTCTTCCACCTAATTACCTGGACGGTTTCTTTATTTATTACCTTATTGCTGTTATGCATCATATATAAAGGTGTTTCACTTCGTGTTGTCGATTACCTTCCACAGATCAACAAATTCAATCTTCCTTTGTCTTGCCTCATTGCTTTACTGTTATCGATCTTGCTGTTCATTCCTTCTTGTCCCTACCCTGTCACTAAAACACTGCTTATCTTCCAACTAAAATTCGCGTACATTAGTTCTATTCTTCAAAATGTATCTATTTACTTTACTTTAATTGCAATGGAGCACACGCTCCGGTGGCAATTTCCCTACACACCCAACTTCCCCCTATCCTACACTCGCCTACACTTGCCCTCTACATATTTTAACTTTGGTATTTGTGCAACAATTTAGTTGGTAGTCACGACAGAACAATAAACGAATAAACTGGGTACATATTTGGCGAAGAATTTGAAGTATGTGGAAAGGAAGAGAGGTGGTCATGACTCACCAGTCTTCGTATGTAGTAAAATAGTCAGGTACTGAAACAATTATCCAGGGAGGTGCTGAGCAATGTACCTGAAGCCAACATCGTTTCCTCTGTATTCGCCAAGTTTTAAATTTAGTCTCTGAAAAATACGTCTACTGAAGCAAAGAATATTCTACTTCGCGTCGAGAATGTAATCTGGCGTGGTTGATGAATATTTAGTTTGGTTGTCATCGTTCTCTGAACCATCTTATCTACAAGTAAATTTCTCCCGCATTGCTGCCGATGAGTAAATGTTTTCTCTTGGTTGCACCATCTTACACTTGAAATTCGAGAGAATAGCAGTTTCACATTTGGATGCAGCCAGTGTGTTGTTGGTCACTGCCTATTGCAAGGTTTTGCCCCGGTTGCAATTTCCTTACTCAAATCGTTATGCTTTACGCCTAATTTTACTTTACAGTTTTTCATTATTTGAGGTATATTGTTCAGCACTTCCCAGAGTATTTATTCTGGTCACACTCGGATTAGTAAATGAATGAGCTGAAAGGATTTCTCCGCGTGCCAAGAACGTGTTAGTGAATAATTATTCCCCATAAAGTTAAATTTTTGTTGGTACTAATGAACCAGTTAACCTGTAAATTATTTGGTTTTCTGATTTGAAATTATAGCTTAAGAGTAAATTTCAGTGAATTCTCACATTTATATTTAACTGAATGTAAAACATTTATTCCTGTATTCAGATCTAACCACAATAGCTTTATAGATGCAATGAAAACTTTTTTTTTATGCTGTACTTATATTTCTACCAAGCCGTCTGGTATCTCAGTGGTTAAGGCGCTTGCTTTCAAGCTGCTCCGGTCCCGGATTCGAATCCCGGCAGGCGCAGGAATTTGAGAGTTGTGTTTGTTAATGAATTATGCCAGGGCGTTCCTGTTCCGGATTCCACGTTAAACTGTAGGTCCCGGAGGAAAGGAACTGGCCGTCCTACCTCTGACACAATGGCTTATTACGCCTCCTTGAGTAGGATCCAACCTACCTTCGGGTTCTGGACTAAGTTAAATTTTATATTTCTACCAGAAAGATAAATTTTTGTATCAGCTCTTCTGTGATTACTTGGTGCCCATTGAAGATTTTCATCTAACAAGTTTAAGTCTGGCAGAATATTATCTTAAGTATCAGTAGGGTTCAATCATTCATATGTAGTTTTTGCTGGTAAATATCACGATACTAGCCAAAAAAAAAAACCGTCAAAAATGACGGGTTTAACGGATTGTTCTGGCAATTGATTTATTTTTGGTTGTTAACCTAAATAGAAATTTTATAAAATAAAGCTCACTATGCTGTAATTTCTCGTCCCTTGCGATGTAGCAAAAAGTTTCAGTTGTCAATTTGGTCCAGGTTGCGTTTCAGCCTAACTACAATCTTCGCCAATATAGCCGGTAGAAAATCAAAGCTTCATTCACACGCGAATTTATACATTCCCTGAATCGCATGTCAATGTCATCATGCATCTATACTAATCATGCATCATGCGATACAAACTTGATCCAAAATCTTCACAGTTTCTTACAACTTTCTTATTGTCTATGATGAAGATCGATGTTTTAATGCCTGGCACAGCTTACATTCGGCTGAAATAATGACCCCAGTGAAAACGAAGGATGCTAAAAATAAATCTTAACTTCTTACGTCATGTAATATTAGTTTCAATTGTGGTTTAGGTTGCATAGATCGCGAACAATTTGGAACTTCTTTCATTCAAACCAAGTAATCATATCACTAAAAAAAGCAACTAATAATCAATATGACAATTTAAACAAAATTCATACTTTTCTTTCAGTATTGTAGCAATTCCTTTCTTAGCAATTGTTGAAATAAATTGAATTGTTATAAAATAAATGCAATTCCTATTGCCTGGCGCTATGACAAAAGGTTTCGGTTGCTATCCTGGTCCAGGTTGCATTTTAAAACTAACCACATACGGGAGTAGTTTACATCGTGATTCATGATATCAAAACGTGACATAGTGCTTATGAAACCTGCTTAAATAACTGATAATAGCTAAATTCAACATGCTATTGCTGTGATAAGGTTCTTTTTTTTATTTTTGTCCAGGCTGGATTTCAACCTAACCACAATCTCGGGTAATACTGTCGCTACAAAATGAAAGCTTTAATCGCATGCGCTTTGATGGTGATGTCATGTATCGCGACATAAGTATAAAATAAGTTGTTGTAAGAAGTGAATTATACAACGCAGGAATATATTTATATCCTATCAAGAAACGTTGCCAGCGTTTTTACAGTTGTTGCTGTACAGATGCTATCTTTGACGTGAATATTTGAATTGGCGGTTTTGTGTTGTGTTAATTCGCAATTTTCATGTTGCTTCACGTCTAACGTAAGCTGCCTTTTGCTTTCATGTACACTTTTTCTTAAAAGGTATGACCATAGGAACGTATGTGGTAAATTTCAACCGAATAGAACAATTCTTTGGGCCTAGTTTTTATTTTGCCATAGCCAATAATATCACAAAACGAACGTGTGCAACAGTTTTCCGACCAAAACGACAATTCATTGATGAGATACATTCGCAACAACATAAATTTCATCAAAAACATTCAACAAAAAAGAAAGGTAATAAACCAAAAATCTGTAACGTGATTCAGACCGATATTACAACGCTCGAATAGCTGTCATAGTTACACATTGCGGAAATACGTAATAGCCTCAGTAATGTTACTCAGTGAAATCAAAGAAGATTAAAATAAATCTGATAAACTTACATTATTAATTGTAGTGTAGGCTGCACAATTCGAGATTAGTGGGCAACTATTTCGGTTCAAACGAATTAATAATTTCAATAATAGGGTACAGTATAAATTATTTTGAAAAAAAAGCTAAATTATTCATGCCCTCTGCCGTAGCGTCAAATGCCAGTTGTAATTCTGATCCATCTTAAGTAATACTTTAACCAAATTTTTCTCAGCATTGATGCTCGAAATACAACAATATCTATGAACAAAAAATTTAAGGAATACTTCAATATATCAAAAGAATATTACGTAAATATAAGCATCTAATGATTGATATATCGATTTTAACGCAATACATACTTTTATTTCAGTGTTCTGTGAGTTAATTTATTCACTGTTGCTTGGAAATGATATTAAATAACGCGCACTCCCACAAATAATATCGTAAAGCGTGACGTCTTCGCGTGACATGACGTAGGTGCTACACGCACCATCTTGTCTATTATACTAATATAGATTGATGACTACCTACGTTCGGACTTGGTTTTCTATTTCGAATACAAATAACGAATGAAATTTCTAGCCTGTTTAGGCGGCCTGGCCTGTTCCGGTTCTTGCGACCACCTCTTCCACGGTATTCCTGTGTGTCTACTATACCTAAGAGCGTTTTTCTCTCATTTTTAGGTGTTCGTGCCATTTATTTTCGTGTTCGTCTATTTTATCATTGATTATGGAAACTTTTAATTCCTACCTTAGCTCTCCATTGCTTTGCTACAGTACTTGTTTATGCTTCTGAATTCAAATCAAGGTGCCCATCACGGCTTGTGAGCAATAACGTTCGGGCATTGCATGAGGGGGAACTCAAATCTCCGTTCAGTCATCCAGATTTAGGTTTTTCATGGTTTCCCGAAATCGCTTCAGGCAAGAGCCAGGATGGTTAGCTCAAAAAGCCATTTCTTCACGTTCCTTGTCCTTAGTCCGCTTCATCCTCTAAATTACTAAGGAAGAATATTATTTCTTCATATATCCACACAGTGAACGTGGGATGATTGACAGGACGGTTTTATTCAAAAATATTTATAACTAGTGTAAGCCCGTGACCGTTTTTTGCGTATCGTCACTGTTTGGAAATCTTCCAGTTTTTAGGGTCAAAGATTATAACAGATAGACCTGATCTGACAAAATATGAACTTGACCTGTGTTTCATCCTTAGGGTGAATAAAATCTCTTGATCTTGAAGTACTCAAAAGTATTATGAAACGTAGGTATTAAACACGGACAGGTAAGATCGTTCAATCTTATAATTGTTTCAAAGGTCGTACACTCGAACTTGCTTAAATACAAACTTGACTTGTATTTGACCCTCAAAGTTCACTCTGCAAAATTTAAAAATTTCCTGTTTGCTTCGAAAGCATCAGATTGTTATTTTACTGAGATGGGACAAACACTCATAATGTAATCATTGGTCACAGTATCTCTAACGGCCACAGAACTTAATATACATTCCATATCAAGGGCGGATCCAGGATTTTGGTTTTGGAGGGGCTTGGCTTGAGTGGATTTTGGTTGGGGAGGTCTTGCCTTCAATGGATTTGTGTTTTGGGGGAACTAGTATTCATAATCTCCACGGGCATAAAACCCGTATAGATAAAAAAAAAAGTCTCCAAAATTACAATGTCGGGCGTGGACCTGGAAACTTTTGGGGGGGCTTGAGCCCCCTAGCCCCCCCCCCCCACCCTGTATCCGCCCCTGTTCCATATTATTAAACAGTTGAACAACTCCGAAGAAATTAATTGCCAGAATAGTTGATTCGGTAACATATTTGGTCTAATGTCCACTTAATATAACCTAATAACTTACGTGCAGCAAACATGAAGAAAGATCATTAACCAAAGTTATCAGTAAAATACCTAAAAAGCAAATAAACCATAATGCATAAACTTTGCTCAAGCAACATCATTAGTGAAGGTTTTAATTAAATTGAAATTTATCCCAAGCAGGAATGACAGTTGGCATTCGTGGTTACAGCAAAGACCGTGAGTAATTTAATTGTTTTAAGTTGATTTCATTAGCAACATTTTACTTAAACGCAGATCCACGTTTTTTCACGTTTATCGATATTTTTTGAACTATGAAACGCTATAAAACGCAAACTTAATGAATTTATTCCTGCAATTAATTTGGTAGCAGTTTGCTTACCTATTAAATTGTGGACACAACCATGAATTTCTTCTAATGGTATCTCTGCTCGCTGTTTTGCGAGCGAAGGCCGAAACGTGACACCGTTCTCCAGCCAATAGCTATCGAGGTGAGTGAATGAGTGACCTTAAGAAATTATATAGTTGATAGTCTCTTTGTTTTCATAGCTTCAGGGCAGTTATTATTAATTTCTAGCGAATGATATAAGTAATTCCGAGAGTATATATTTTCACTGTTGGTTTACAATATACTGAGCAATTCAACGCAGACTTGCAGTGGACGTCTAAAGATTCCGTCGGCTTTGAGGTAGTCACCCGCAGTGGAAGAGTTTCAGAGTAGGACTATGTCCTAACACGCATTTACACTTGAGATTAGTCGTGCGAGTAAGGCTGCGGTTACACTGCAAGCGAATTCGCCCGAAGAAACAAACCCATACAAAGGCAGGCGGTTACAGTAAAAGCGAATTGGTCGCGCTAATCGCTTGTTGTCGCTAGAAGTTCAAACTGGTTTGTTTTTGTCGCGCGAATGGAGCGATTCCTTGTAGGCTGAGGCAAGTCCTGTAGGTTCCGTATAGTTGTAAAAGGTTATATTTCCCGCAAATCCGCCCTTGTCTACTTCAGTTGTGTTTAAATATTATTATGTAAAGTGAACAACTGATAAGTTTTGTATTTGATAGAAGAATATTGTGGATAGTGAAATACTTTACACTGCCTTGTCATTTACGAGTATTCCTCAATTGCGTTCAGTATACGTATGAGTATGTGTCATACGTCATACGATAGTATTCATGAAACTTAGGTGGTTGGTTCTTTAATTCTTCAAAAATTTGAAAATATTTACTTAAATGGTTATTCAAGAATATTTAATTAACCCAGAATTGCTTCATTCTCTTTTCAAACGGAAAGAGTTTCAAATACGAGTTTTCAGCAAAATAAAATTCTTCAATATCCTTATTCTTAAATTTTCACCAGTCGAGTCTGATAAATTTTACTAGACAGCTAAATACAACCGCTTTGAATCGCGCGAAAATTGAAATAAACCACTTCTTCCGGCGACTTCGTTCGCGCGAATACGCTTGTACTGTAACCATCATTTCTTCGCGCGAATTCGCTTGCAGTGTAACCGTAGCCTAACTCTCAATGTCCATTTGCGATCAATAGAATCGGTGGCACCCATGATTTTTTAAAAGATCACTGAAAAGATAATCAATATCAATTCCCAATCGAGTGATGGTTACTATAAGATATTTTACTACAGCATATTAAAATATTTTCAGGTTTTTATCCCAGCCTACAGTATTTTTCAAATACCCGTATGTACCATAGACAGAATAGCAAAAGAAATAGTTTTATAACTCTGAAGAAAAATTATTGCCTATAAAAATACATAAATGACCATTTAATTTGGTGACCATTATGAATTGCAATCTCGCGGTGTTTTCAATAACGCGGGATTTTTGCGGAATTTGCCCCAATCCCGCGGGATCTAGTGGGATTGGTGCCAACAGTTTTTTAGCGCATATATTTAAAGCGTTAATAAATTAAATAATAAACGTCTGTTAATTAAATTAATAAATCAATTTTAATGTGAATTATAAAAATAAGTTAACAATATTTTAGTTGGAAAGATGACATTAAATTCTTTAGTATGTTTTAAGTATATTTCGGAGTTTTACATTTTTGTTTTTAAATCCAACATTTTAGATATATAATCAAAAATTGAAAATATTCAGTCTTAGATCATATTATTTGTCCTCCAATACATCAAATCAGTTTAGAAACATGGTATGTATAATGGCCAAGTCACCAGACTTTTTTTTATTTTTATTCTAAATAAACGTTCCATAACACCGAAAGACAGCATTTTATTTCGCAAAATGAATATACTCTGTAGACTTGACTCAGAACAAGATCTCATAATTTAACCTATTTTTACAAGAAATGTTTTTGTGGGATTCATTATTATGTCTCCGATTCCTTAATTGATGTTATAGTTGATTCATTGTTATTAAAAGAAACTACTCACCGACACCTAAACTGTCCAGTATTTCAGTTTTATTTTAGGCGGCGTAATGACTTTCTTACGAGTAGAGTGGAAATTATTTTTTTAAGTAAGAAAGGAGACTTTCTCGGCATATGATTGCAGTGAAGTCCTCTTGGATGTATCATCGGATTGCGTTGTAAAAATACGAAATTTCACACGCGAGGAAGATGGCAGTGGCGTAGCTAGCGTGGGTGACACCCGGGGCGGATATCGATGGTGTCATCCCTTGAAAACTTAAATCCAAAATTGAGTATATTATATCATCTTTTAGGTATAAAATATGATATTAATAAAACATAATTAAATAAAAATTTATTGTTATTTAAAAATAATAGTTAATAAAAAATAATTAAATAAAAATTTATTGTTATTTAAAAATAATAGTTAATAAAATTGTAAGATTAATAACATTTAAAAGATATACAAATAAAATGTGAAGAAGAGGCCCTTGATTTTTGCCGTCCTGGGGAAAATTGTGGAGCTAAAAACAAAAAAGGTCGCCCATCTAGCCTAGGTGCGGGGTCCTCCGAGGAGACGCGAGGCCCCCTAGATGGCACGAGGCCCGTGGCATTTGCTACCTCCTACTACGTGGTTAATCCGGTACTGCTGCGCTGGGATACTATTTTTGTACATAAAAGATCAACCAGATAGGTGATTACATGAGTCAGATAAAAAAGTATTTTACTGTACTTTCGTACCAAAACTGTGCAAAATAAAGTAAAGGTATCAAACCTACCTGTCATCCCCAACACTGATTCCCTGTAACAATCACTTGAAAACGTTAAATGAGACTAAAGACCGGGTAGGAACACGGGCGAGCTATGGAAAAGTGTGGACGCGAGGAGTAGAGCTGCCACTCGGACGACTGTCGTTGCGGTGACGGTACAGACCAGTATTGGCAAAATAGAGCTCGACCTTTACACGTAGCAACTGATACACACACTGGCGCAAATTAAAATCCTAACACCCATACGATGTTGTGATAAATGAATGAAATTTGGCCCCAAGTATGCCCACATGAAGAGCATTAAATGATTTACAATTGAAAGTATTACATGTAATAATATGAGAATTACGGTGCTATCTATTACGTAAATTGCTATTTTTTATATTCTTTTAACGTTTTTTTTATATTCTTTTAACGTACTAGTGGCGTACAGTGTGGTGTAACATGACACTTTGTTGTCCGCGAGTTTTTGTTGGCTAAGTAGTCCAGTAACGGGGTAGTTCTCACTTGCATCACATCACGTAGAAGATTTTTTTTTCTTATCTTGTATATATTGGTGAGAGTATGCAGAAACCAAGTTTTCGACCTCCAACACCCTCGGCACAATTTTCTGTGGCCAAAAAACATCAAAATTTGGGTACTTTTTTCAGTTTTTCATCTATAACTCCTTCCTGATAAGTCCTATCAAGAAATATTCTATTTTCAATTTGAAAGAGGACAAAATTTCCTACAACGTTCGTACTACAAACTTTTTTCTAAACTCAAAATTAAGCGCGCTACGGTTCTTTGAAAATCAGCCAAATTTCACACTTTTCCTAAAAGTTGGGTTTTTTACCTAATTTGCAGCTCAAAATGACCTGAAACCCCTGTATATATAACCGATATATATGTATTTCTGTATGACATGGTATATATATGTACTATACTTTGATCACTGATGGTCCGTTCAATAATCATATAGCATTGTTGGCCGGGAGATTCCGAAGGATTGTTCGGCCGCCAGGTTACAGTGTTATGGATAGGCCACGCAGTGCGCTTCTTGTGGTTATCTAACCTGACCAAGTACTAGTACCGCATATAGGGAACCTACAGCTTAAGGTGGAATCCAAACCAAAGAATCGTTCTGGCTTACTCCATATTACACAGCAAGCTGTGTGCAGAAGTAAAGGTCGGGTTAATGGCTTTTGAAAATCATTGCTGAGACCGGGATTTCGATCTCCAGTCAGATGCCTTGAGCTACCAGATCGCTCTATTACTGAAGATAATAGAGCGAACAACAATGCATAATGTTATGACGCAAAGTTATAAAGTCATAATTTCGAAATAAATTAAAAAATTGTCATAAATAAATTTCTTTTCCGTTTGGATTGTCCCGGCTTATCAATGAATTGTGTCTCTTTCATCCATTGCATCAGGAACAGCTTCCTCGAGGTCGAAGAAATCTTCCTCTCCTTCATCTAAAACATTCCAGGAACGCTTTCACGAGGCAGGCAAGAGCAATTTTTGCAAGCAGCTGAACAATGCAGTCCTGATTAGCGACAGCTGCATGGAGGAGAACAAGGTTTCTGGAAGGAATATGATACAACCTTCGAAGTAAACTCAAGTGCATCGTCTTTTATTATTTTTTTTTATGACTTTACGCCTCGTCGACGTCGAGTTCATTAGTGGCACGATGGGACTGGGGACAAGGAACGTGAAGGATTTCGGCCATGGCCTTTTGAAGGAAGCATCTCGGCATTCGGCTGGAGTGATTTGAGGAAACCATGGAAAACCCAAATCTGGATGCTTGGACGGGAATTCGAACCGACGTCCTCCTGAATGCATTTATTATTGTAACTGTAATAAGGGATTGTGCACAAACTACGTGGTTCGGTCTAGGGGGAGGAGGGGTTGCCTGGAAGGCTACGTTGGGCTACGTGGGGGGATGGGGGGGTGTTCGAGCCAGGTCACGTAGCTTTTCGATCATATTATTTGTCATAGTTAAAATGAGATTCAGGACACACAACAGCATGTAAATATTTATTTCTGCCATTTAATTATCACCGTATGTAATTTACAATAATCTGAAAAGAGAAAACGGTACAAAATGTCTTCTGGAATCTATCGGGAAAAAGGCTACGTGCTACGTGGGAGGGGGTGGGGGGGGGGGTAGAGGCAAAAGCCACGTCGGGCTACGTGGGGGGAGGGGGGGTTCACAGGAGGCCAAAATGGAGCTACGTGGTTTATGCACGCTCCCTAAGACTTGACGAGCCTTTCCTTCAACCTCACGGCAATGGGTACGTTTCTCGACCCAACCAACCTTTACTTGGTGGTACGTGCATATTGAGTGAAACGTTGACGCATCGATTTTGGTGGCAACCGTGCTAGTCTGAATGCATTTTTTGGGCAGATTTCTTAATCATTTCATATCTGAGCCTTCCAATGTTCCACAAGCAATTTTTCCGTACCGTTCCAAGATGATCTGTTCCCCTGCGTGTTCTCCAAATGTTCTCTGGAGGCTAGAGTTCTGAGAAGTTAGCATGCATGTTACTTTCAGATATGGTTGGTATTGAATCATGCAGTAGAAGTTTTCTTTCCCATAGCCGAAATAGGCTGATATTGTATCACATCCAGCAAATGCATGGATGAAGAGGATGTATGTGGGTTCAAACTCGTGGTACCAAAGCCCATTAGCAAAATGAGAAAGCCAATATACTCACTTAGAATCATCACACTGTCGAATTTTGCTGCTTGGGAAATTGCTGCGTCAACGATCAATCCAGCAGCATCTTGTTTTGCCTGTTGATCTGGGATGCCTCCTTTTACAGTTTTTGCATTAGTATCAACATTACATAGTTCTTGCTGCTCTCATTTGCTGCATCACTGTAGCACTTGTTTCCTCACTGAAAATGATGCCTGCTGAAGTATCTGATGTTTTCAAACTATATTCAGATGACTTTATTCCTCTCTGCGCAGCATAACTTCGGTATCCGTCAAATATAACTGTGATGTTGGATCTATAGTTCGTTGTCAAATAGGCTTCATATTTTCCACAGAAGCAGCCAAGGTATTTACTACTATGCCACATAACCTTATGCAGGAGGAATCATGCGTGCATAGCAAAAATTTTTGTGTTGGGTGTTGTATCTTGAAGAGATTTAAATGCTTCATATAGCGACAATTTTTTTCCATTGTTGTACGGAACAAATTCAAATGGAACACATTGTTTCAATCCATTAAAACGGAAAAGAAATGGATTTATGACTAATTTTTGACTTATTATGACTTAATTTTGACTGCATAAATAAACTTTGTGCCATAACATTATGTTTTCAGTTTTGCAAATCCGTTTTTCAAACTGGTACAAATACCATCAGGTAATAGAACGAAATGGTAGCTCAGTGGTTAAGGTATCTGACTGAAGATCGAAATCCCGTTCTCAGCAGTAATTTCAAAGGCCATTAACCCGAGCTTTACCTCTGCCACAGCTTGCTGTGTAATATGGAGAAAGCCAGAACGATTCTGTGGTTTTAATTCCATCTTAAGCTTTAGGTACTAGTACTTGGTCAAGTTAGATAGCCACAAGAAGCGCACTGCGCGGCCTATCCATAACACTGTAACCTGGCGGCCGAACAATCCTTCGGGATCTCCCGGCCAACAATGCTATATGATTATTGAATAGGCCATCAGTAATCAAAGTATAGTACATATATATACTATGTCATACAGAAATACATATATATCGGTTATATATACAGGGGTTTCAGGTCATTTTGAGCTGCAAATTGGGTAAAAACCCAACTTTTAGGAAAAGTGTGAAATTTGGCTGATTTTCGTAGAACTGTAGCTCGCTTAGTTTTGAGTTTAGAAAAATGTTTGCAATACGAAAGTTGTAGGAAATTTTGTCCTCTTTCAAATTGAAAATAGAATATTTCTTGATAGGACTTATCAGGAAGGAGTTATAGACGAAAAACTGAAAAAAGTACCCAAATTTTGATGTTTTTTGGCCACAGAAAATTGTGCCGAGGGTGCTGGAGGTCGAAAACTTGGTTTCTGCATACTCTCACCAATCTATACAAGATAAGAAAAAAAAATCTTCTACGTGATGTGATGTATGTGAGACCCCCTTTTTACGACCCCGTTACTGGACTAAAGTATGCCCAGGCGAAAACTGACAACTCTATACACTCAAATGTCTAACTGTGAGAGAGGTCGGAGAATTGACGTGTTTTAAAAAGGTGCATCATATCGTGAAATCTCCCAAAGGATTGGCCGTAGTGCATTGTCAGTATACAGACTTGTTACAGTGTTGAAAGAAAGCTCTAATACTCCAGGTCTATACTGATGGATAACAGCACGTGAAGACCGCCAAATTGTGTGGGTGGCTGCTGCTGGCAAATGGTTGACTGCAGGCCAGATCCAAACAGTTGTTACAGAGAGAGTCACCCCCCCCCCCTCCCCGGACGATTGAAAACCAATTGCTTGAAGCTGGAGTACGCTCTCTGAACTCTATGCAATGTGTCCCATTAATCTGATTTCATTGCCAGCATCATCTAACCTGGCGTAATGCAAAACATAAAAGGACATGTGAATGGCGTACATTTGTGTTTACAGACGAGTCTCGATTCTGTCTGTGGCAAAGTGATAATTCACGACATGTTCGGAGGCGTATTGGAAAACGGCTTACCTGCTGTGATTTCAGAACATCACACAAATGCAGTCACCGGTCTCATTTTTTGGCGGCAATCGGTTTCGACAGCATGACTGAGTCGGCTGTTGTTGAAGGCACAATGACAGCCCACCACTATGTGGACAGGGTATTGCATCTTATTGTGATACCCTTCATGTTCACCATTCAAATCGCATCTTACAACAAGATAATGCCCGTCCTCATATTGCGGCCATCGTTACACAAGCCTTGCAAGGAGTTTCGATCACAATTTGAACAGCACAGTCCCCAGATTTGTACCCAATAGAGCATGTCTGGGATACCAGGAGTAGACACATTTGATCACATGGTGACCCAGCACAAACTGCGCAATAACTGACTGCAAAAGACATGCAGGCGTAAAGAGAAATACCCCAAGAATATATTCGAAACCCTTGTTGATTCAATGTCGGCAAGAATCCACAAATGTATTGGTGCTCAAGTTGGACGCATTGCTTCCTGAAAACTGTATCTAAAGGTAATAACTTATCCTGATCCATTTCCATTTGCTATCATTTCTTCTGGGTATGGCCCTGGATATATCTTCAAAGTTTCCTAAAATTCTACCATTCCTGTATGCATGGTGAGATTCTAATTTTTGCCAGTGTAACTATAGGGCGACCATAATATTTCGCTATAAATTTTTTTAAAATCGAAAACTACCCAATCATTTGTTGTTGAAACGTTAACATAGGTTGTATTTAAATAACTTCGCAAGGGATATCGAGAGGAAAGTTAACAGAAGTGGCTTGATCCAAGTAGAAGCAATTCCAGACCCAGATGGGGTTCCATCGGTGCAAACCCAGAATCCGGGTCCCACAAGTCGTGAGACCCTGGGAGAGACTGTATAGTCAGAGAAGCAACTCTACGTTAAGTTCCTTCATAAAAATAGAACAATAAATGCAATATAAAAACAATGAAATGTTTTTTCAAAAAAACTGCTTAGATAATATAAGAACATGCCTTTGCGATATCTGCCGTTTTTACATGAAGTACTTCACAAGTGAAGTATTTTACTATCCGCCTAAGATACACGTAGCTACAGACTTCTAAATATGACATAGTATGTACTGAAGACCGTCTTCACGTGTTAATTTTACATTTCTAGCGCCGCTATGTAGCATATAAATAAACATGTTGTAAACGGCTTGAATGTTCGCTCAGTTAGATCAGGAACAAAAGTTCGACATCCCTGTCGATTTAAAGGAATACACCTGTATTCGACAGAGGGGTTACCCATAATACAAATTTTCTTCTTCTTTAAATTTATTATGGAAAATTCATAGAGAATCATACGCTTATTTATTTCATCGCGATCATATTTGCATATTCTCGATCAGAAGAAAGCATAGAAAACTTACATGAACCTAGAATTTAAGTGCTTACTAATGTTACGGTTCCGACTTTTTTTTTATTTATTTATTTAAATGGCTTTCGGCCTTATCAGCCACACAGCCAAGTTCTTTGCGTTTTATGACAATTCACATTTCATTACTTTACAGTTCTATTTACATAGTTTAACAATTTACATTTCATTTCCTTTACAGTTTTAAATATATATAATTTACATTACAGTTCTATACACAACAGTTACAGTTCCGACTGTTTTAAACACAAGCTTTACCAAAACTGATTACCAACGACGGACGATACCATCAACGAACACTTGGACCCGTTCAGATTGATTTGAAACGTGACAGTATTGCTAGTTTAATTCAAAGTTTTTACTAGCATAAATTCGAACATGATACGATTTCATGTCGAATATAGGTGCACTGTCGATAATAGGCAGGTACACAGAGTGTAAATCGGATAACGCGAAATGTACTCAGTTTGTATATCACGAATCTGTCAGATAATAAATTCAAAAATTACTATAAAAACTTCAAAGCACTTGTAAATCTTAGCTTGAAAGCTAATGGAATTATAAATAAGCAAAACAATTTTAAAACCTAGACTACGCGTATTCCGACATACGCTTGGTTTTCAATTCCAAATTTTCTCTAAATATTTTCGAGGATTTACAATTTAACTGTCTAATTACTATGATTTTAGCAATTATATATAAACTTTAGTTTTAAAACTTCCTCTTTTTATACAAGAAAACATACAATATATCCACCGCCGCTTCTAACAAACCAAACAACAGTGACGGACGGCAAGCACAACAATAAACGATTTCTTGTGATTTTTGGAGCTACAGAGCGGTGCTCTCTTTGTTTAAGCGCACGGTATTGCCAACAATTATATTCTACTATAACGAATGAGCACAGCCGCCTGGATCGCATATTCATAACAATAAAAGTAGACATGTTTCGACACCAAAGGATAAAAGAAGTTTATTATATTTTTTTTTGTGTCACACTTATTTCGATTACTATTTTCGAAATGTGGGTGTCACCTCCAAACGGATGACACCCGGGGCGGACCGCCCCCCCCCCCCCCCAGCTACGCCACTGGAAGACGGTGGAGGCATCCGTCAAAATATGGTGTGTTTTTACAACACAAGTTCGGCGATACAGCCGTGAAGACTTCATAACCACTATTTTTGCCAGAGCGGCACATGTAAAAGCAGGTGGCTTTCGTCAAAGAACATGTGTTTTAAACGCATTGAGGAGGCTGTCAAAACAACAATACGTCAAAGGATGGCTGCTAAATAAATAGGTATGTGATCGTTAAAATAACGATAACATTACTTTCGTATCAAAGAATAATCAAATTTTCGGCCGCAAATACGGGAAGTTGTCACAACTACTTTATCTGTAAATATGGGAATAATGAAATCGTGAATAAAAACCTTTAACTGTGTTGTTCAGATAACGTGTGTGACACATACAAAATACCTATTATACAATAAAATTTTCTCGGAAACTAATTCGGTCACTTGTCAATGGTGGCAGAGTTTTGACCGCCGAAGCGTGGTGTTTAATCGATGGACTAATTCTGCTAGTTACCAGAGAAAATCTTTATTCATTTTCAACACCAAGAAAACCTCCAGTGTTATATATTTATTATAAAGTTACAAAATCGTAATAAATACGCAATGTAACTCATATTATAGAAATGTGTACTCAAAACAAACGTAAGTTTTAATGAATATGTAAAAGTGGATCTATTTACTTATGATTGACGAAGGTTAACACAAACAAACGTTTGCTCACACGAGTCAAATACCAACTGCAAGGGTACAGGTAAACAGTGCAATACATCCGATAGAGACAGAATGGGGCACCGAGTCACGCAGACTGGCACATGTTTTCACCGCTTTTTGCGTATTACGGATCCGCTTAATTTTGTGCGGGATCCGCCAGACTGTATAATGTGGGATCCCGCGGGATTGCGGATTCCCGCTTTGCTGGATTGCAATCCCTATGAACCATACACATAATTGCTTATAAATACAGAATACCAATTTGTACCAAAAGCTTTTAATGTTTGAAAAAAAATGTAACTAGTTATTCTACTCGAATGCTATGACTAATAACGATTAACTGAATTACATAAACTTCACTTGCTTGAAAAATTTGAGAAATTTCTGGAGGATGATGAATGAACTCTACTTTCATCTAGAACACGAACCATAACTATCCTTATTTCAATTTCCTTCTAACAAAATTTGATAGAGTGCGTAATTCTGGGGCAATATATTCTTTAAAATGGTCACATTCATCCGGTACTCCCCTCGCCAATACTTGTAACGCAACGTTTAGTGCTATATTATCTTTTTCATTTCTTATAGTTTTTTTTTGGGTGTTTTCAATTTAGTCGCCTCATGCTTTGACAGGTTTTTTTTCCGAGGATACAATAATTTATTTTAATAGTTTATCTTTTGTCTGATATAGCATAGTTTTGTGAGATATCTGAATGTTAACTACAAATTCATCAACGTCGAAATCGGTTGCGATGGTCGAAGGTTTCATGCAGGAGTGTTTTCAAATTGGCATTTATATATTAAACTGGAATAAAAGGCTTAACCTTTACCATATCTACGACCACTACTTGTACGAAATACTTGTATACCGTGTTGCCCTGTTGGGGACTATGTTTCGCTAACAACAAGCACCCAATGAAATTTTTAGCACCCTCAGAACCATGGAGGAAGGAATATATGGAGACGACGCAAGGGACCTTCGCCATGCACTGGAGTGAAATCGGGTAGAGAGAAGTGGGGTGGAGAGGCCGCCATATTGCTTGGACCTAGAAACACGGGGAATAAGCACAAAAACCTCAAGGAAATCCTAAGACAACCTTGGCACCGCAATGTGACGATGGATTATTATGTAACTCGACGAGACATAAAATATGAAGAATAAATTTTTTTTATATCATGCTTAGTCCTCAAGATATACTGTCTCAAAAGTGAGGAGTTTCTGGTTCAAATTCAGAAGAAATTTTTTTCCCAAGGTCAAATTTGATGATACATTCTTATGTAACACAAGTCAAATCGAAAGTGGAGAATATTTTTTTTCGATATCTCGCTTAGCTCTTGAGATATGCTGTCTCCAAATTGGGATGGTTAGGTTAGGTTAAGTCAATGTTTAGAACATTTTTTTAAAAAAAATGTACCCTTCAAAATACCTCATAGCTTTTAGGCTTACTCAGGAGATATTTTACTATGTAAATTTGTTAGTAACATCAGTGCATTTATCTTCTTACCATACATCAAATGCTTAGATGGGAGTATTTACATCGCGATACACGTTGTGTCTCTAACATGGTGCTTATGAAATTAATAAAAACTAATAATAAATAAATGGTTTGTACCCTTTTGGTACTGGGTGCATTTCAACTTACCCACATTTTCCATTATTATTGCCGCTACAAAATCAAACTATGTGGACAGATCTAAACACATGAAATGCATCGCAAACTACATTTTGGGTAACAACAACGTTTGCTTCATCAAGTGTAGTAGTTCACACAGCACAAACTATCACAATTAATTTCATCGTACACTTTCAGTGTAAACTGAAACTGGACTAAAGCATGCGCGTTCACTGTATCGCGATGTAAACTTGATCCGCTTAAATTAGCCTTTCAACACTTGTTTACAATAAGGCTAGCCTTCTAGGACCAAAGTAGTAATGTATGCTGATTGTCTACACTACGCCAACAAATATTTGAGAATATCATCATCCCACTGAGAGCAATGAATAAGTTTATAGCGATTATCTATAATCTTGCAGTTATCTATCAAACACTTCAAGAACAATAATTACAATGTGATTTAGTTACGAAACGTTATTCCAGGTTGTTTCCTATCTTGTCGGTTTGTGCAACCGAATGCAACACAACTTGGCATTATAGAAAACTTCTGAATATTAGAAAATGAGATGCTCTCATCAGCAAACACGGTGCAAACAGCCCAATGATTTGGGCCAATCCCTATGGCCGCCGCGCTTGCGCAGTAGCAGACGAGTTTTTATGTGAGGTTTCACCGATTTAGCGTTATTTCGTCTCCATATATTCCTTCCTCCATGCTCAGATCAGTGGAATATAGTTTCTCGATTTTAGCAAACAGATCTAGAATACCGAAAAAACCTACGCTCTTGGAACACGATGTAGTTAAAACATTTTAAATATGCGGCTTTCACTATTTTCTGTTGAATGGAAATGTATCTCCCTGTTTACGAAATAGGATAATTATATAAAAGTGGAGGCTTTCTCGGCGTTGTAAGTAGGGGGGCTAAGGCGACTTTGGGACAAAAGATCTTAAGCCGACCCCGGAAGAGACTCCACTCGTCCGCGTGACGTCACAGTTGGATGGCGGGAAATTCTAATGGACCAATGGCGGCCAAGGTCGTATGACGTCACACGTTAGTTCCTTGGCCGGCCGCACAAATGGCGGCACCGGGCGGGCTTGCGCTGGACCGTTAGTTCACCGATCCGCTGGTAGATGGCAGCCCCCGTTAGTTCTTTGGCTGACTGGTAGATGGCGTTCGGTGACAGTATTTCCGGCGCGCTCTGCGAAATGTGTACACTGTTTCAAAATTCCCACTCGACTGTTATCTCTGTTTGCTTATCCATTAAGCGTGACGAAATATGTGCCGCGCGGGTATTCCTAGCGACCTGTTAAGCAAGCACTGAACATCTTGGCTACTATCGACACACAGTAAAATATTTTCTTCGGTTCTGTGTCGTGAAAAATACTTAAGCGTGAACCATTGCGATTTTTTTACTAAAGTCCACATCAACGGATATTACGTGAACAGACATCGGTAGCGTTGGGGCTAGAGTGCCGAAGGTCGCCGGTTCGAGTCCGGCCGCGGTGTTTTTATTGAAAAAGCCGTTCCAACTCGTCAATTTCAAAACGAAAATCAAAATTTTAGTTTCCATACCTAGAGAGTATGGCGCCAGCCTGCCTTGAATAAAAAATAAGTCGAAAAGCATAAATGTTTCCTTTTAACGTTCGATATGGGGGAAAAAAACCCGTCATAAACTCCAGATATAAAACCGAGGAAGAATTCTATGTGTACCTGTTTTCATGAAATTATTTAGCGTTCTTGCCTCGCATTCGGGAGGACGGAGGTTCGAATCCCCATCCAGGCATCCATGGTTTCCCAAAATCACTCCAAGTGAATGCCGGGGATGCTACCTTCAAAAGGCCATGACCGAATTCATTCCCATTCCATTTCCCGTCTCTAAAGACCACGTTGTTAGAGAGACGTTAAAAAAAAGTACCTGTTTTAGCGTTCTGGCCTTGTATTCGAGAGGACGGCGTTTCCGGGCATCCAGATTTGGGTTTTCCATGGTTTCCCCCAAATCACTCCAGGTGAATGCCGGGATGCTTCCTTCAAAAGGACATGGCCGAATTCCTTCCCATTCCTTGCTCCCCATCCTTTCCCCGTCTCAAAAGGCCACGTTGTTAGAGAGACGTTAAAAAGTTTAAAAAATGAAATTATTGTGATAAAGTATAGCAATACCACACATACGTTATTCCTTTCAAAATTCGTAGCCTCAAAAACCCATCAATGGTGAAATCCTTTCATTGAAACCGAGAGACATTCACCGACGAAGGTAGGGAAAACCATAAAAAAATTCCGTTCATCGAAGCAGGCAGACATTAAAAATTAATACACCGACGAAGAGACGGGAAACAAACTCAATTAGTCACATCATGTTGGATTCGTTATGAACAATACAATATAGCTCACGAGTGTCACCTACATTCCGTGTATTTTAAAGGATGTATTAAATTGTGTGTAATGAAACACAGACACTTTTTGAACTCAAAGAGGCATTGAAGGGGTTTACTGATGTATGTAAGTGTGACCTCGATGAATTAATAGCTCCTAAACTAAAGCAAAGTTGTCGATTTGAAAACCAGTTTCTTTCCCTACAGACATTTCTGAAGTGAATACATGATGTCAAACCAATCAGCATGTAATTTCTTCAAGCCTATTTCTCAAACCTACCATACATTATTCCTTTCAAAATTCGTAGCCTCAAAAACCCACCGACAGATATTCACCGAAGAAGGTACGAAAAACCATAAATTCCGTTCATTGGAGCAGGCAGACATTAAAAATTAATTCACCGACCAAGAGACGGGAAACAAACTCACTTTTTCACATCATGTTGGATTCATTATGAACAATATAATATAACTGACGAGTGTCACCTATATTCCGTGTATTTTAAAGGAAGTATTAAATTATGTGTAATGAAGCACAGACACTTTTTGAACTCAAAGAGGCATTGAAGGGGTTTACTGATGGATGTAAGTATAACATCGATGGGTTGAGAGCCTCTAAACTAAAGCAAAGTTATCGATTTGAAAATCAGTTTCTTTCCCTACAGACATTCCAGAAGTGAATACATGATGTCAAACCAATCAGGCTGTAATTTTTTTTTCAAGCCTATTTCTCAACCCTGTCTTTGGACAAGAGGCCACTTGAAATTATTTGTGACAAAGCCTTTCCCACACCAAGGCTAGGAAAATCAAAGTTTCCAGTTTGACAATGGCAAAACTCAAGGAATGGAAACATCAGTACGACTCCTTATTTCCCTAATCTTATCTCTGTTGCCATTGGTATAAAATATTTCATTGCACTCGTAATTGTTGCCACCAAGGTCAAACCTTTGTACGTCTGTCAATCCAGACCAATCTATGTATCAATTCTGTTATGCTTTCGTAAGCAATCACAAATTGAGTGTCCTTAGCTGCACTTTGTCTAAAATTCCAATCAATCCCTTGTGATACACATCAGTGGTGATTGACACCTTTAACTGTATTTTACAGCACAGCACTTATGTTCCAGGAACTGAAATACCGTCTGTTAATCTTACTAATTTTACCCCTAGTCGAATCGTAAGCACGCCAGTCCTATGTGATAAAAATCGAGTCACGCTAAGCACAGAACATGCCTGAGACCATCGCCTGTGACCAAGGTGGAGATATAGAAAATTTACCCACTCCCTTATAGAAGAAATCCAGTGCCAGCTTCTACTGATATTCTATTCCTAATTCTTTCACCAAGATCCACCCCTAGCCTCATCGTCAACAGTACCCACAGCACTTCCTCAAACCACCTTCTGTTTTCCAATGATTCCCAATCCAACCCCTGATCAGTTACAGACAGGGTTACCTTCTGTTCGTGCGTTAAAGTAAACCAAAAATTCAAAATTCGCAAAGTCTCTGCTAATCAGTAGCCAGGTACCAAAACATTCACTTAAGGTGGTTCTACTGCAGTTTTCCAGGAAAATTCTCCCTTTTACCAGGAAATTATTTTTCAATAAATCAGGACCCAGGAGAGTTCTCCATTCGGTTTAAAATGTTCCCATCTAACGCCAACCTTCGGATTCAGGACCAAGTGTGACATTTGTTTGTAATTGCATGCTTTGTTCAAGTAACCACGATAGAGTTATCATAATGCTCTTAGCTAACTGATAGTTTCTTGGTCATCAAACAGACATCATAACCCACATTTTCATAGAAGATCCCCACACATCGACAAGTATCCATAAGGTGCAGACGCTAGGTTCTATTACGCCTAAGATAGTGCTCACACTGAACTGTCGTAAATTGTTAGGTCAAAGTGGGTGTTTAGATATTTTATCCACTCAGGCCTCATCACCTAAAGTCTAGTGCGAGATTGTGGTCATGGTCAACTTAGGCTCCATACACCACTCAGAATTATTCCACCAATATCCATTCTAACAGCATTATACGCCACCTACAGCCCCTCAACACTCTTCCTATCTTCCAATGACATCCATACTACACCACACAAGCAATGGTCTGACTGTGGGTTTGTACCCAAGTCCTTCGCTTCTCTGGTACATCACCCCTCTCTGTTAAATGATTTTTATGTAGTGAGAATCAAAATTCACATGCCAACACAAACGGCAGTAAACTGTAAAGAGCACATCGAAATGGGAGATTGTCTAAGCCCTGAAACAATGGTTAGAAGCACACGTTGATGGTGAGCATAATTCTATAACCATATATTTTAGACTCAAATCCACAGAGGAATGACACACGCACACACTTGTACATGCATACAGCAAGGTCGACAGAACTAACAGCAAGCATCACGGAAACGATGAAGTGGGGGCAGAATTGTCGTTACAACTGATTAACTGGACAGAACTATCGTTACAAAAATCATCAGACAGACGAGTTACTTACGCTTACATGCACAAAGAGAGACGCAGATACACATGTCCAAGACTACACAACTACCGGTACCAATCATGGAAACAAAAAAGTGGTGTAGTACTCTCTTGCCTCATGACTGGCTGAAAAACAGAAGTCTCCTTACATATCATCAGCCTGGCGAGATAGAAGGTGTGCAAAAGATGTCATGTTTTCACCATAAACCTAAGTGTTTATACCATAAATAGTGTTCATCGCGCCCCAGTTGATTATATTTACCATCAACACATCTCTCCCACACCGCAACCCTTTCTACCATTCAGTAAAAAAGTGACGCAGGTACCATGAGTTGCAATAGACACTTGGCTATCAGATCTCACCCACAAATCCATATATCTCAATACACTAGCACAAACAAGCATAAGTGGAGGGACAGCAAAATCATTCGTCCAGACAGACTTGTTTATAGAAGGTATCACCATATTTACGCATACAGACACAGAGAGAGACGCACAAACACTCACATTTCCATGCCTTCAGCGAGCTAGACAACAACCAGCCCCAATCATGGCGACGAAAAAGTGGGGTAGAACCCCCATGGCTCATAATGGTATCTGTCTGATGACCAAGTGTCTACTGCTACTCGTGGTACATGGGGAGCACATGTTACTGAATGGCAGAAAAAGCTTAGGTGTGGGATAGACATGTTGGTGCTGATGTGAACAGTTTTGTACCTAGTATACATGATACTGGATGATAGTGAGGTCTGTAGTGTGAAATAAATGAGATGATGTTGATGTGAAGAGTATGGTGCCTGGAACATATGTTACTGATGATTTTTTGGTCAGTTATGAGCCATGGGGGGTTCTACCCCACTTTTTCGTCGCCATGATTGGGGCTGGTTGTTGTGTCTAGCTCGCTGAAGGCATGGAAATGTGAGTGTTTGTGCGTCTCTCTCTGTGTCTGTATGCGTAAATATGGTGATACCTTCTATAAACAAGTCTGTCTGGACGAATGATTTTGCTGTCCCTCCACTTATGCTTGATTGTGCTAGTGTATTAAGATATATGGATTTGTGGGTGAGATCTGATAGCCAAGTGTCTATTGCAACTCATGGTACCTGCGTCACTTTTTTACTGAATGGTAGAAAGGGTTGCGGTGTGGGAGAGACGTGTTGATGGTAAATATAATCAACTGGGGCGCGATGAACACTATTTATGGTATAAACACTTAGGTTTATGGTGAAAACATGACATCTTTTGCACACCTTCTATCTCGCCAGGCTGATGATATGTAAGGAGACTTCTGTTTTTCAGCCAGTCATGAGGCAAGAGAGTACTACACCACTTTTTTGTTTCCATGATTGGTACCGGTAGTTGTGTAGTCTTGGACATGTGTATCTGCGTCTCTCTTTGTGCATTTAAGCGTAAGTAACTCGTCTGTCTGATGATTTTTGTAACGATAGTTCTGTCCAGTTAATCAGTTGTAACGACAATTCTGCCCCCACTTCATCGTTTCCGTGATGCTTGCTGTTAGTTCTGTCGACCTTGCTGTATGCATGTACAAGTGTGTGCGTGTGTCATTCCTCTGTGGATTTGAGTCTAAAATATATGGTTATAGAATTATGCTCACCATCAACGTGTGCTTCTAACCATTGTTTCAGGGCTTAGACAATCTCCCATTTCGATGTGCTCTTTACAGTTTACTGCCGTTTGTGTTGGCATGTGAATTTTGATTCTCACTACATAAAAATCATTTACAGAGAGGGGTGATGTACCAGAGAAGCGAAGGACTTGGGTACAAACCCACAGTCAGACCATTGCTTGTGTGGTGTAGTATGGATGTCATTGGAAGATAGGAAGAGTGTTGAGGGGCTGTAGGTGGCGTATAATGCTGTTAGAATGGATATTGGTGGAATAATTCTGAGTGGTGTATGGAGCCTAAGTTGACCATGACCACAATCTCGCACTAGACTTTAGGTGATGAGGCCTGAGTGGATAAAATATCTAAACACCCACTTTGACCTAACAATTTACGACAGTTCAAGTGTGAGCACTATCTTAGGCGTAATAGAACTAGCGTCTGCACCTATGGATACTTGTCGATGTGTGGGGATCTTCTATGAAAATGTGGGTTATGATGTCTGTTTGATGACCAAGAAACTATCAGTTAGCTAAGAGCATTATGATAACTCTATCGTGGTTACTTGAACAAAGCATGCAATTACAAACAAATGTCACACTTGGCCCTGAATCCGAGGGTTGGCGTTAGATGGGAACATTTTAAACCGAATGGAGAACTCTCCTGGGTCCTGATTTATTGAAAATAATTTCCTGGTAAAAGGGAGAATTTTCCTGGAAAACTGCAGTAGAACCACCTTAAGTGAATGTTTTGGTACCTGGCTACTGATTAGCAGAAGACTTTGCGAATTTTGAATTTTTGGTTTACTTTAACGCACGAACAGAAGGTAACCCTGTCTGTAACTGATCAGGGGTTGGATTGGGAATCATTGGAAAACAGAAGGTGGTTTGAGGAAGTGCTGTGGGTACGTTGACGATGAGGCTAGGGGTGGATCTTGGTGAAAGAATTAGGAATAGAATATCAGTAGAAGCTGGCACTGGATTTCTTCTATAAGGGAGTGGGTAAATTTTCTATATCTCCACCTTGGTCACAGGCGATGGTCTCAGGCATGTTCTGTGCTTAGCGTGACTCGATTTTTATCACATAGGACTGGCGTGCTACGATTCAACAGGGGTAAAATTAGTAAGATTAACAGACGGTATTTCGTTCCTGGAACATAAGTGCTGTGCTGTAAAATACAGTTAAAGGTGTCAATCACCACTGATGTGTTACAAGGGATTGATTGGAATTTTTGACAAAGTGCAGCTAAGGACACTCAATTTGTGATTGCTTACGAAAGCATAACAGA
Organism: Vandiemenella viatica; assembly: GCA_031002005.1. NCBI lineage: Eukaryota > Metazoa > Arthropoda > Insecta > Orthoptera > Morabidae > Vandiemenella > Vandiemenella viatica. Next base: position 8,836,261 of record CM061919.1, on the reverse strand, counting down.
ATTGATACATAGATTGGTCTTTATTGACAGACGTCAAAGGTTTGACCTTGGTGGCAACAATTACGAGTGCAATGAAATATTTTATACCAATGGCAACAGAGATAAGATTAGGGAAATAAGGAGTCGTACTGATGTTTCCATTCCTTGAGTTTTGCCATTGTCAAACTGGAAACTTTGATTTTCCTAGCCTTGGTGTGGGAAAGGCTTTGTCACAAATAATTTCAAGTGGCCTCTTGTCCAAAGACAGGGTTGAGAAATAGGCTTGAAAAAAAAATTACAGCCTGATTGGTTTGACATCATGTATTCACTTCTCGAATGTCTGTAGGGAAAGAAACTGATTTTCAAATCGATAACTTTGCTTTAGTTTAGAGGCTCTCAACCCATCGATGTTATACTTACATCCATCAGTAAACACCTTCAATGCCTCTTTGAGTTCAAAAAGTGTCTGTGCTTCATTACACATAATTTAATACTTCCTTTAAAATACACGGAATATAGGTGACACTCGTCAGTTATATTATATTGTTCATAATGAATCCAACATGATGTGAAAAAGTGAGTTTGTTTCCCGTCTATTGGTCGGTGAATTAATTTTTAATGTCTGCCTGCTCCAATGAACGGAATTTATGGTTTTTCGTACCTTCTTCGGTGAATATCTGTTGGTGGGTTTTTGAGGCTACGAATTTTGAAAGGAATAATGTATGGTAGGTTTGAGAAATAGGCTTGAAGAAATTACATGCTGATTGGTTTGACATCATGTATTCACTTCAGAAATGTCTGTAGGGAAAGAAACTGGTTTTCAAATCGACAACTTTGCTTTAGTTTAGGAGCTATTAATTCATCGAGGTCACACTTACATACATCAGTAAACCCCTTCAATGCCTCTTTGAGTTCAAAAAGTGTCTGTGTTTCATTACACACAATTTAATACATCCTTTAAAATACACGGAATGTAGGTGACACTCGTGAGCTATATTGTATTGTTCATAACGAATCCAACATGATGTGACTAATTGAGTTTGTTTCCCGTCTCTTCGTCGGTGTATTAATTTTTAATGTCTGCCTGCTTCGATGAACGGAATTTTTTTATGGTTTTCCCTACCTTCGTCGGTGAATGTCTCTCGGTTTCAATGAAAGGATTTCACCATTGATGGGTTTTTGAGGCTACGAATTTTGAAAGGAATAACGTATGTGTGGTATTGCTATACTTTATCACAATAATTTCATTTTTTAAACTTTTTAACGTCTCTCTAACAACGTGGCCTTTTGAGACGGGGAAAGGATGGGGAGCAAGGAATGGGAAGGAATTCGGCCATGTCCTTTTGAAGGAAGCATCCCGGCATTCACCTGGAGTGATTTGGGGGAAACCATGGAAAACCCAAATCTGGATGCCCGGAAACGCCGTCCTCTCGAATACAAGGCCAGAACGCTAAAACAGGTACTTTTTTTTAACGTCTCTCTAACAACGTGGTCTTTAGAGACGGGAATGGAATGGGAATGAATTCGGTCATGGCCTTTTGAAGGTAACATCCCCGGCATTCACTTGGAGTGATTTTGGGAAACCATGGATGCCTGGATGGGGATTCGAACCTCCGTCCTCCCGAATGCGAGGCAAGAACGCTAAATAATTTCATGAAAACAGGTACACATAGAATTCTTCCTCGGTTTTATATCTGGAGTTTATGACGGGTTTTTTTTTCCCCCATATCGAACGTTAAAAGGAAACATTTATGCTTTTCGACTTATTTTTTATTCAAGGCAGGCTGGCGCCATACTCTCTAGGTATGGAAACTAAAATTTTGATTTTCGTTTTGAAATTGACGAGTTGGAACGGCTTTTTCAATAAAAACACCGCGGCCTGGACTCGAACCGGCGACTTTCGGCACTCTAGCCCCAACGCTACCGATGTCTGTTCACGTAATATCCGTTGATGTGGACTTTAGTAAAAAAAATCGCAATGGTTCACGCTTAAGTATTTTTCACGACACAGAACCGAAGAAAATATTTTACTGTGTGTCGATAGTAGCCAAGATGTTCAGTGCTTGCTTAACAGGACGCTAGGAATACCCGCGCGGCACATATTTCGTCACGCTTAATGGATAAGCAAACAGAGATAACAGTCGAGTGGGAATTTTGAAACAGTGTACACATTTCGCAGAGCGCGCCGGAAATACTGTCACCGAACGCCTCTTCCAGTCAGCCAAAGAACTAACGGGGGCTGCCATCTACCAGCGGATCGGTGAACTAACGGTCCAGCGCAAGCCCGCCCGGTGCCGCCATCTGTGCGGCCGGCCAAGGAACTAACGTGTGACGTCATACGACCTTGGCCGCCATTGGTCCATTAGAATTTCCCGCCATCCAACTGTGACGTCACGCGGACGAGTGGAGTCTCTTCCGGGGCCGGCTTAAGATCTTTTGTCCCAAAGTCGCCTTAGTCCCCCTACTGTTGTATATAGATGACATTTACTCGGGAAACTAGCACAGTGAGTACGTTTGTGTAACATGACATTTAGGCATTCAAATTCTCTGCCACCACTGTCAAGTGACTCAAGTGTCACTTGACAATTGCTGCAGAGTATATGACGGCTGAAAAGTCGTGCCATACAAACGTCCCGGCTCTACTAGTTACTCTAGAAAATATCAACTGATAGGATAATTAATTCAGAAAATGAAATGCCTAGAGATATAGTGCCTTGGGTGTGTCGTGTTGAGAGCATTCCAGTGAGTATTTTTTTTTCTCTTTTTCTCACTGGAACAAAATAAAAGTAATAATTACACTTTAAAAGAAATAAGAGATGAATTAAAAAACTAATTCAACGACTGTTAAGTTTGAGGAGCTCGTGGGGGGGGGGGGGGGGGGTGACAAAAGGTCTAAGATAAGGATGCCCTCTGGCACCGTTTCTGTTTAAAATATATTTACAAGAAGCGCTTAAAAAGTGGAAACAAAAATATAGTTACAAGGGAATTACAAAGGATGAATACCCTGCTCTTTGCCGATGATCAGGTCATAGTGGTTGGTAATAAAAATGATGAAAACTACATGCCGAACTTAAAGACGAATTCGAAAAGTTTTGACTTATCATAAACTTGGAAAAGACCGAGGTTGTGACTGTGGGGGAGAAACATACCCAGAGACAACAATATTGAAACATCTACACTTAAACGCTGCTCATGTTTCAAATTACTTCTTCAAATGGCAAAAGAGGTGACGATGTGCTCAACAAATTAGGACGTATGAGAAGATCGATTCGTCAGTACTGTGGATCAAAAAAATTACAAAATAGACCAAACTACTATACATGCAGTGTAATGGAAAGTTTCTGTATTTATGGTTCAGAGACGTGGGAGATAACAAAGTTGTAGTCGTACATCAAAATTAGAACACATTAGAAATGGCACAATCAAGAAAATATTAATATAGGAAGCACCATTAATCCGCTAAAAAAGGAACACGCCTCCCACGGTTCGGTCATCTTCAGCGAATAAAAAATGGTTTATTCCGGGTCACACCTGGATTGACACGAGTTGGGACATGTACTCTTCATTCGCTGTACTGGTTTATAGATGGCTCTGGTTCAAAACGTAAGCCCGGCGTACCTGCCGGCTGATTGGTTCTTTCTCGTAATGACCTAGCCAAAAGTTGTGACGGTTCCCAATTTCCGCCTCTTAGATTACACTTTCCACAAACAAAATATACGCTATCATACACAATGTAGATTACACTGATGGCGATACTTCTTCCATTGGGATAAAGATCACACTAGATGCGCAAGACGTCATCAGACGTACGAACAACCCAAAGAAGTTTGAATATTACACACGAACTACACGGAGGTCAAACGGCCCTATAAGCCATACGCTGGAATATTTAAACAAAAATTAAAAACTAGTCATCTGGCTTATATGGAATCGCTGATTTTCTGGAGAAGCCCTCCTTCGTACGGAAAAATGTTTCTGCATTTTGACTTCAGTTTCTGGCTGCATTTTGACTTCAATTTCTGGGCAGTACTTCAACACAGAGCCGACTTTGGTTTATTTGCAACTTCGAGCACATACAATTTAACATTAATGCTTTATACATAAACAATCTTGACAATAACGTTGGTTTATGCTCAGTGAACATCATCGCTTCACAGATTCAAAAGTTAAGCTGATGATTTTATAGACTGGACCAAATGAACTTACATGACGTACAGCCTCGTCCCTCTTGCGCGGAACGATTCTATATTCACTAGGTGTTAGAAATTAGATCATTTGTATGTAGTCGTATTGTTGGCTCCTAAATGGAAATATTATACTATAAATCGCAATTTTGCTGTCATGTGGTTTTCTGAAAAACTGCCAACACCAGTACTGATGTATGCACCCACAGCGCCCAGAGGTTGGGCTGTCCGCATATAACAGCTGGGCGGGCAGCAGTGCACTATTAGCTATAAGTAGGGTAGACAAGGCGAAAAGTTCAGCAAGGCAAGATGTAAAATCGATAACACCATCGATATCGTGTTCGATACGATCTAAACTTCCGCTTTCAATTCGCATATTCGCATCCTGTGTGTGTTTTGTGTGTCGTACTTGTTGCTTTCGAATTTGTGTTCCAATTTTAAATCCGTAATAACGCAAGATGGATGAACCTATACATACTACGCCTAAAAAGAAACCGAAATACTTGTGCGTGTACCAGAAAAAGTGGGAAGAAAGTTATTCATGGATTAATTCCGTTAGAAACAACCAGTATAAAGCACAATGTTCACTTTGTAGGCGCGAGTTTAGCATATCACATGGTGATAATGCGGATTGTGTGCAACACGCTAAAACAGAATTACACAAAAGCAGAATAAGAGGAATGAACGACTCGTCCAAGATTTCAAGCTATTTTCATCGTCTGAGCGAGAAAGAGAGTGGCGAATCCAGCAAAATTGCGGTAGGGGAGTTAGCAGTGGTGTATCATACGGTGAAGTATAACCTCAGCTATAATAGCATGGACTGTGCAAATAAACTTGAGAAGGACATATTTGTGGATTCCGATGTGGCCAAAAAAATGCACTGTGGTAGAACGAAGGCAGAGTCAATTGCAAAACATGTGTTAGCACCAATGTACTTGGTGATCCAGAAAATTGTAGCGCCCTTTTTTCTGTGGCTACAGATGCATCTAATTATAAGAACAGAAAAATGTTTCCTGTGGTAATAAGGTATTTTGATCCGTTTGTTGGTATAAAAAATAAACTATTAGATTTTGTGGAACAAGCTGATGAGACAGCAGGTGGTATTCACATTTTGATAACAAGGAGCCTTGAATCTCACTCTTTGGATGTAAATAAAATTTCTTCATATTGTGCAGATAATGCTAGTGTCAATTATGGAAAAATCAAGTTTGTGATGAAGTTGTTATGTGATGATAATGGCTACATATTTAAAGCAAACTGCACCAATCACATAATCCACAATGACACTGAAAAAGCTTGTGATAAGTTAGATATAGACATAGAAATGGTAATCATAAAGATTTATGGGCATTTTTCAGTATCTGCAAAAAGAAGGGAGGAATTAAAATCATTTTTTAATTTTGTTAGTACAGAATGGAGTGAAATCCTAAGGCATGTGCCTACTAGGTGGCTGTCCCTCACACCATCAGTTGATAGGTTATTGAAGAACTGGGAGCCAATAAAAAGCTATTTTCAAAGCACAAATGAAACGCCTAAAGTTTTGAAACAATATTTCAATGACGAGGATCCAGATAAAATGTTAATACTTAAAGCAAATCTTGTGTTTTTTTCTTACATTGGCAACCTACTTGTAGAAACGTCAAAATACCTTGAGATTTCCGATTTAACCATCATGGAATAATTTAATGCATTTGAAGCATTGACAACTGAAATTTTGCAAAGAAAAGAGGATACGTTTTTTGGAAGTAATACACACAAAATCTTGAACGAGTTAGACCCTATCATTCAGAAAAGAATTCAAAATAATTTTGTTGACTTCTATGAATCTTTTCATTCCTATGTTGTAAATCGTATCAACATTTCAAACAATGTTATAATGCAATCCTTGCTCCCATTATGCTTGAAGAATGATATTAATTTTAAAGATTTTCAGAGCATTCTTATTCATCTTCAACTTGATATAAATGAGGACAACCTTTATGAGGAATTTTCTTCCTTGATAGAGACAATAACCTCAAAAGTTTCTATTGATGGCAATGCTGTGGAGAAATGGGTATTTGTGATGAATGAGGCAAAAGCCAAGGGAATTAAACTCAAGGAGCTGCAAAATATTCTTGGTTTTGTACTCAGTATACCTGCATCCAATACCCACACAGAATGGATTTTTTCTATAATGAATAATAAATGGTGTGATGATAGAAACCGTTGCAATGTAGATTTAATTAAAGCTGAGTTACAAATCAGTGTTAATTTTGATTACACATGCAAAGAATTTACAGAATATGTAAATATTAATCCCAAACTTCAGGCTGCTGCCAAAGATGTACATAAATATAACTTTAATTAAGAACCTTTGTAATCATTTTGTATTTGTTAGTTTCTTTGATGTAATAAAATTGTTCTAAGGAAACATTTTTTCTTCATTCACGGTAGTCACGTCGTCACATCATAGTCTCCCTTATTTTGAAAAAAAAGTTGGCAACCGTAGGTGCAGGGGACCTACAGTTTAACATAGAATCCGAACCACGGAAGCGTTCTGGCGTAGGCCTACTTCACATTACACAGCAAGTTGTGCCAGAGGTGAAGGCCGAGACAGGGTTTCAAACCGGAGACCTTTCGTTTTCTATACATTTTAACCACGGAATCATCAGACCGCTACAAATATACTGTTAACATTATTATAACTCATAAGTTTTTACCCATCCAAAAATCGCCCAACGCGCCTAACGAAGTTTTCACTTCAACAACTAAAAATCTTAGTCCACAACCCAAAGGTTGGTTGATTCTTCCAGAAGGAAATGTATCAAGTTATTGCCAGGCAGGAAGGCAGGCCAATGGGGGTACTTCACACTATGAAACCACGAAACCTTAATTTACATTGATAGAGTAAGTTGTAAGGATACGAAAACCAACTTATTCTATCATTTGATCGTAATATGGTATTATGTATAACGTAATAGATAATCTTACTTGTACATTTTGACATTCCAGAATTCTGCTGAGCAGAAATCGCCGTTTGATGTGAAAAACATTCCCAGCATCATCACGTCAATTCTGGGAAAATTAGATCTATTTGCCTTGATAAAACCAACTTCATTTCGAGTATAAGTAGAGCAATTGTTTTACAACCAGCACTGAAATATTAAAAATCTTAATTAAGATACCGAAAGATCGCCAACAAACGTAAATACACGGGAGCAAACCTGGCGCGAGCTGATAACTGAGGTCAAGCGCTCCGATTGTTGTTTCGTATCACGTGACTAACAGCTGTCTTTTTGCATTTTTATTTTATTAAAAATTGTATGTTTTTAACTCCTATCCTTTTGAAGCGTGTGTGTTAGTGGAGCGTTTTACTTGATACAAAACTGTAATTTGTGATTTTAATCAACGGGTCTACATTTTGAGTAATTTCGAATATTTCATTGTAGTATCTTTTAAAATGTGTTTATTATGACTCTCGCTTCGCAGAAACATGTGTAGTTGTTAATCGTTAGAGTAATTACTATTTAAAAAATCCTTGAGTGATTTCTTCAATTATTTTTGCCGCGATGGGTTAGTTAAAGTTAAGTCTGTTTACATTTGTGGGACGCTATTTTTCCGGAACTGTTGTGAATATAAAGCTTTTTATTCCTGTATTAGATGTTATACAAGTTTTCGTATAGCTAGAAATTTATTTTGATCATGTTTTCTAAAAAGTTAGGTGGTTAGGTCGAAATGTGGCCTCGACCAGAAGAAAAATTTCGCCAAAGCCAAATTCCATGCTGGATTCTTCTGTAAGTCTACGATACGAATCGAAAGTAAAGAATAATTTTTTTATATATTTTGCTTATTTCACGAAATATCGTATCTCCAAAATAACGTAATTAGGTTGAATGCAACCTGGACAAGAAAGAAAAATTCGTCAAAGCCACAAAGAACTACAGGCTGGACATGCACAATAGGTGTTTTATCTTCCTAGCGGTTGTGATTAGGTTGAAATACAGCCTCGACCAGAAGAAAAACGTCGCCAAAGGACAACGAACTATACCTACAACTGATTTTTTATGTTCGACAGGTAACTCGAGAACTAAGTGAGATATCAAATAATTTATTCTTTACTTTCGGCTTGTTTATGGAGTTACGTAAGAATTCATCATCGAATTGCGGCGCCACCGTTATGATAGTGTAATTTTCCCTATGGTTTGACAACTGTAGCTATCTACTAATAAAAAATTCCACACAGTTACAATGAATGGCGTTATAACGTCTAAAGTTGTAATTTATTTATCGATAAGATTTTAAGTTTTTCACTTAACAAAACATTAAGGTTCATAGCTTATTAAACATAATAAAATATTAAGGCAAAACATACGTCAAAGTATGCTTCACAAAATATATTGTAGACTTAATACGCTAAGTCGCGTCGTGGATACCTTAGCCACTTTTTCGGCATATTTTCCATGTGTAGAAATTTAAAAAAAGCAATTTGTTTGGTGCTTTAAATGTTGTGGTTACACACTAAGTCACTACACACCACTTCTAAACTGTAGAACTAATTTTATCGATGAAATAAGCAAACCGCCCATCTGTTTACACCGGCACTGCAATATTTTGCATTTCCTCGTTTGTTTATTCAATAAATAACATTTTTTTGGGTTACAGTAGATTCCCAGCTACAGTAGTGACTACTTTCCCCAAATTAATCAAGTACCCCATTCCTCTCCTCTGAGGCGTACAGTTTAACGTGGAATCAGAACCACTGAAAATTCTGGCGTAGCCCATATAATCAAATACAACTCCTAAAAATTACTGCACACAACAGTATTTCAACCCGCGATCGAAGAGAGAAACTTTCGGAAGTAAGCGCTTTTACCGCTGACCAGACCACCTTGTTTGGAAGTAAACGTGTGCTAAGTACGACCAAATCGGATAAAAACTGTGGGTTTGTATAAACGACGTTGACAGAAATTAAGGTGAGGGGGGAAAGGAGGAGAGGGTTTAGGTTTTGCAATTCAAACGTAAACAGTATTTGTGTGTGTGTGTGTGTGTGTGTGTGTGTGTGTGGTTTACGTATACAAAATTCCATCAAATTCGGATAAAAACTGTTTGTATGAAGCACATTGGCAAAGAAATATTCATTTTTATTTATTAGATACAAGTGTTATCTATACTTTCACTGCTGTCCAAGCGCAACATGTCATACTTATCGTTACAGATATACTGTTAATATTAGTGTGTTTGTGACGCGAACTCGTACGATTTTACCAATCCAAAAAGCGTCCAACGCGTATCACGTCATAGCATTGTAGTATATTGAGGGATTTTTTAAATATACAATATACTATTCTCACTTTCAGTAATTTTTCTCAAGCCTACAGCCTATTTTAATTCCATTCCACACAGCAGAGCTTCAAGGTTAAGCAGACGCACATCCCATGGGAAACGAGCTCTCAACTATAGTAGCTCAAAAGCCCATAGTAAGAGATCCTAAGAAAATGGTGGGAGACTCACGTGACTCTCCTACCACTTTTCTCAGCCCGGGAGCGGCAGTCTGTATCCGGCACTCGTGGAAGTTATTCTCAATCTTCATCACGCGACACCTCGCCAGGAGTCATGCAGAATTTTATAGGTAAAGGCTAATGCATTATTCACCCTTCTGCTGGCTTAGAAAGATTGTCTGAGTGACAAGATTTTATTAGTAATGATTTGCAATTTCATGAGAGCTATTTTTATCCATAGATTTCAAGTATTTCGTATGTTTACCCATATACTTATGTTCAGTGAATTTATTAGTCACTCCATTCTTTCCACTACATTTTTCAATTGTTGTCACTGACTACCTGCTCATTATTAGCAGAAGTAATAATAGGAACGTAATATCACTGATCAGATGATCACATATTTTGGTAAAACGAACCGAGGAGTGATTAATCGGAGACGAACTCAGTCTGTTCTGTTCGGGACACTACAGCATGTCGGTGACGGAAATAGGGAACTAACAGATTTACCCCGTCCAAACATCGCCTATTGCGCCTATAATAGTTTTTACTTCAAAAGTCATCAATAAACTAGTTCTGTTTATAACTACTTGGAACTTGGCAATATATGGCTGCGCGTGTTTGCAGGAGGACCTGATGGAGGCTGCCAAGGCTGGTGAAGGCATTCCCGACGAGATGGATTGCCAATACCGAAGACGCGTCGACGTCTACTGCTGCTTCATCAGGGACGTCCCTGTGCAGTTGGAGTGTGGAGAGTACCTGGCTATCAGGTAAGCAGAGCAGATGGTCGAAGTTATCCAAACAATGAATCTTAACGACCTGCAATTATATTGTGGGAGATCAAAGGTCATGTCGCTTCTATCGCCTCCCCGTAAGCGCCTCACTCCTCTTCCCAAGCAACTTTCAGGCGTATGTCGGTACTAATATTTCCACTTTTAACTAGGGGTCAAGACTCATTTATTACATCATTATTCACCACCTCCGAATTATACCAGACATGTTACAGCACAACATACAAGTAGATAGAAGACCTTTTTTTGAAGCACAAAGTTCACTTTTCCGCCAACAGAAGGCAGTAAAACTGATGGCGCTACTGTCGCCCATGTGACGTCACTAGTTCACTTGGCGGCCACCAGAGGGCGCCACCTGTCAACCGCAGCTTGTCGCCACACGGGCCGACGTCGCTGACCTCAATTTGCACGGCTATTTCTCGGATGTACCGCTAACCTATGACGTGACAGCAGGATCTCCAGTCTTAGTATTTCTGACACAACATACCCGCGGCAAACGTCACAGACCACTACACAACAGTGTCACATGCCATCTTATTTTCAGCGCATATTAGCGACGTCACAAGCTACCGCCATGCACTAAGAATATCACTAGGGAATGCGGCTGCTTGCTGGTGCTATTTCAGAATCATATGTCTGGTGTCTATCCTCAACGAAGCATTCTAAAATAGGCAAATACGTCGTCCGTTCGAGTTATATTACGCGAAATCGAAAATTTTGTTTTCATCCTGGCTGAACAGAAAATCTGCTTGTTGTAATTGAATAAAAAATAAGTCATAGACGATTTAAAAGCATAAATTTCCTTTAAAATACGTTAACGGCCTAAATGGAAAAACGTCATTAACTCAGCATGAAATTTCGGTAAACGAAGAAGTTAACGATAGCCGCGACAAATTAAAAATTCATTCACAGACAAAGGTATGGAAAAACAACAGCTTTTCGAGTTCTAGAACATGATACATACTTTAACTTTATGAAGTTTCTAGAGATCAACAGCACATCGGCGGATAACATGTTCTGACATTTGGAGCAGGAACAGCACTAACAGAGCACAAAAAATAATTCTCATTGGGCATTAACCATTCGACATAGACTCATTTGACATAGACCGCGTCTTTTCTCTCAAGTGATCCTGAGACAAAGAATACTGCATTGTCAGAACAGCGTGATACAAGCCTTAAAATCTGGTAAAACATGTATAGGAAGCATAAGAGCCTACACCAGCTCGAAGGCTTGAAAAATCAGCATCAACACACAGGTAGCCAGTCGAGTATTAGTCGCTATTCCGAGCGTATCATTACGGATTCACTGGCGTGGAATGTGCGCGTCAAGTTATACACTGCTTGCTGGTATAAATGAGAGATCCCTCAACAATCGTTATTACCAAACCTGCAATTTTCTTCCCAGAACCTTTGAAGAGCATTTTGTCATGTCTTATTGATATTTCCAATTATTATAATTCATTAATTGTTTAGTTTCCATAAAATTAACTTCCAAAAATGACTTTTTAGCATAATGTCATCACTTTTCATCAATAACACCGAGGAAATCCGCTTGCATGCTGTTAGCGTTCGTTATTAAATTTCTTCCTAGCACTTTGTTTTGTGTTAATATATTGAACTATTTTAATTCATTAATTGTTGAATTGCTATAAATTAAATTCTAAAATTGTTTTTTCGTATTTTTTGGACAAAACTTATTTTTTCCTTCTCAAATAGAATTTTTGGCTTAGATAACAATGAAAACCGGCCCTCCCTCCCCCCCCCCCCCCTCACTCTTCTCTGTATGTATTTAGCAGCCACTTTTTTTCCGCTCCAATTGTCTTATTACCCTTGATGGTTCATGCTCTTAACCCAACACGCCTTTTGTGATATGTCAGTTTTAAAAGTTTTTCTCTATTTTATTTCTAGTATTTCATTCTCATAATAAGAATACTATACTGCTCCATCATACTCAAGGAATATACAAAATTGTTGAGTAGGGGTTTCGATAAATAAAAAAACATAATTTCTTGATAAATGATACAGATTTATTGAAATTTTAAAATACATTTTATTACATAATAATACATCATTCAATACTTATGGTTTCATTCCATGTGTATCATAGGCCTCTCTTGCATTCATATCCTACCCCCTCCCCTTTTACCTGATTCTTCGCTTAGTATCCATTAATTGCCTTACACATTATGAAATTCCATGCCAAAGCATGTATACCATTAAACGTTGCTAATGTTTGAGATGAGAGATGTTTTTATGTGGGTGACACATACTCTGTCACACATTGCTGTGAATAGCATAGACGTGCAACTTACGGGGGTATCTTGAACTCGAATGTCATGAGGGAAGAAAGAATTCATATAAACATCAAACCTCAGAATCTCGACAGTGGCTCAGTGGTTAAGGCGTCTGACCGGAGGTAGAAAGGTGCTCGGTTCGAATCTTTATCTGGGCGGTGATTTCATAAGCCCTTAACCCACCTTCACCTCTGGCACAGATTGCTGTGTAATGTGAAGTACGCCAGAACGCTTCCGTGGCTCGGATTCCACGTTAAACTGTAGGTCTCTTCTAAGGATAACAACTCTATGGTTGTGTACACTTTCAAAAGCAAAGATTCAAAGCAAACGAAGTCCTAACGTAGTCCTAGGTAACCTAAACGAGCATTCATACTGGATTGAGGGGGAGCAAACAGTGAGCCTGTTGGATGAACAATTTTAATATCACAATCGTCTCTTGTCTCGGAGCTCAACATATTACTCTATACATTAAAAACACACCCGCACTCATTAAAGGATAAGTTTTAAGAAGGATTTTGGCAGGTGTAAGGCAAATGGTTGTAGGTATGGGCAGTGTTGGGTTAAGAGCATGAACCATCAAGGGTAATAAGACAATTGGAGCGGAAAAAAAGTGGCTGCTAAATACATACAGAGAAGAGTGAGGGGGGGGGAGGGAGGGAGGGCCGGTTTTCATTGTTATCTAAGCCAAAAATTCTATTTGAGAAGGAAAAAATAAGTTTTGTCCAAAAAATTCGAAAAAATAATTTTAGAATTTAATTTATAGCAATTCAACAATTAATGAATTAAAATAGTTCAATATATTAACACAAAACAAAATGCTAGGAAGAAATTTAATAACGAACGCTAACAGCATGCAAGCGGATTTCCTCGGTGTTATTGATGAAAAGTGATGACATTATGCTAAAAAGTCATTTTTGGAAGTTAATTTTATGGAAACTAAACAATTAATGAATTATAATAATTGGAAATATCAATCAGACATGACAAAATGCTCTTCAAAGGTTCTGGGAAGAAAATTGCAGGTTTGGTAATAACGATTGTGAGGGATCTCACATTTATACCAGCAAGCAGTGTATAACTTGACGCGCACATTCCACGCCAGTGAATCCGTAATGATACGCTCGGAATAGCGACTAATACTCGACTGGCTACCTGTGTGTTGATGCTGATTTCAAGCCTTCGAGCTGGTGTAGGCTCTTATGCTTCCTCAGGGGCGTAGCTACTATGGGGCTAGGCAGTGCAGTGCACCGGGGCCCTCATGCCCAGGGGGCCCCCAAGCATACCTCAAGGGGCCCCAAAGCGCACCTCTAGGGGCCCTCAAGCGCAGAGAGCCCCGAGAGTACAAGAGCCCCTCACTAAGGGCCCTCGCTGTGCTCAGGGGGCCCCAACCACTGCTCAGGGGCCCCTAAAGAATAATTCAAGGGCCCTCATCCTCAGTTAAGGGGGCCCCTACCAGCACACAAAGTAAAAAAAAGGTCGCCCGTCTGGCCTGAGGGCCCAAAATAAATTTTTTGCACCGGGGCCCTTGTTGACCTAGCTACGCCACTGTGCTTCCTATACATGTTTTACCAGATTTTAAGGCTTGTATCACGCTGTTCTGACAATGCAGTATTCTTTGTCTCAGGATCACTTGAGAGAAAAGACGCGGTCTATGTCAAATGAGTCTATATCGAATGGTTAATGCCCAATGAGAATTATTTTTTGTGCTCTGTTAGTGCTGTTCCTGCTCCAAATGTCAGAACATGTTATCCGCCGATGTGCTGTTGATCTCTAGAAACTTCATAAAGTTAAAGTATGTATCATGTTCTAGAACTCGAAAAGCTGTTGTTTTTCCATACCTTTGTCTGTGAATGAATTTTTAATTTGTCGCGGCTATCGTTAACTTCTTCGTTTACCGAAATTTCATGCTGAGTTAATGACGTTTTTCCATTTAGGCCGTTAACGTATTTTAAAGGAAAAATTTATGCTTTTAAATCGTCTATGACTTATTTTTTATTCAATTACAACAAGCAGATTTTCTGTTCAGCCAGGATGAAAACAAAATTTTCGATTTTCGCGTAATATAACTCGAACGGACGACGTATTTGCCTATTTTAGAATGCTTCGTTGAGGATAGACACCAGACATATGATTCTGAAATAGCACCAGCAAGCAGCCGCATTCCCTAGTGATATTCTTAGTGCATGGCGGTAGCTTGTGACGTCGCTAATATGCGCTGAAAATAAGATGGCATGTGACACTGTTGTGTAGTGGTCTGTGACGTTTGCCGCGGGTATGTTGTGTCAGAAATACTAAGACTGGAGATCCTGCTGTCACGTCATAGGTTAGCGGTACATCCGAGAAATAGCCGTGCAAATTGAGGTCAGCGACGTCGGCCCGTGTGGCGACAAGCCGTGCGGTTGACAGGTGGCGCCCTCTGGTGGCCGCCAAGTGAACTAGTGACGTCACATGGGCGACAGTAGCGCTGTGGCGGAGCCTTGCCCAGCCTTAAGTACAAATCTTCGCCACCAGTCGGCGTTGCAATCGACCACGCCATGGTTCATCTCTTTGCCAACAGCCGGTGCCCTGATCGAGACGACGGGAGCGCCAACTAGACCAGGTGGGAGACAACCGTACTACTTGGAGTTAGTCGGCTGCTAGCCACGTGCCGCGTATGAACTTGTCTCTGTTATCTGTGTCGCGCTACCGCGTGTTCTGTTTTTGTGTATGCAACCTCTTGCATAATAAATAGCTGTGCTTAAGTACACCTCAGTGTTCATTTAATACTGTGTAGAATGTAGTTACCCCATAACTGGTGACCCCGACGTGATGTGTGCGTGCTTCGTTGTAGCATAGAACACATGCTTCAGCTTACGCGTGACTATATGGAATTCTGTACTCAGTGTTAAACTGTGTTTTGCGAAGTTTTAAGTGCTTTGCCGAAGCGCTCTCCGACGAGGAAATCACTCGAAACACGCTCTCCAGAAACCATCATTAAGGCAGACACAGATTCTTTGTCTGAAGCGGACAACAATGTCAAGCCCACACCGCCTCAGCTAACGGACGCTGCTCCGACTGTGTTGTCTGCCGGCGCTATGAAGTTGCCGCCGTTCTGGAAACATTGCCCGCATATGTGGTTTATTCAAGTTGAGGCCCAGTTTCACACACACCGCATTGCTTCCGACGCTGCGAGGTATAATCTTCTTGTTGGCGCACTTGACTCTGAAATCATGATGGAGGTGGCAGACCTGCGGTCTAATCCGCCTAAGGAGAACAGATATGATCGCCTAAAAACCGAGATTATCAGCCGGCTGACAGATTCAGCCGACCGCCAACTTCACAAGGCCCTCACCGAGTTGGAGGTCGGCGACAAAAAACCAACACAGCTCCTCAGGCAAATGACTACCCTGGCCGGCGGCAGAGCAACTCCGGACGTCATCAGGGTTCGCTGGCTTGCCTTGCTGCCTCCGTCAATCCAACGCTGTTTGAAGCTGGTGAAAGGCATCTCCCTTGACGAACAGGCGAAGATCGCGGACGAGCTACATGAGATGCAGTCTCCTCCAACCGTTATGGCCGCTGGCTACACGCGTTCCAAGTCACGATCTCCGGACCGCCTGCCTGCCGATCCGCTCAAATCGCTCACAGAAGAAATCTACAACTTGAAGCTGGCCGTGGCTGAGCTGTGCAAGATCAACGCCACGCTCATCAGCAGCTTCAATGAACGTGGCCGCGCACGTGAGCCTAGCAGTGTTCGCAGCAGCTCTCGCTACCGCAGACGATCCCCATCAAGGGCCACAGTCTGTTTCTATCACCGCCGCTTTGGAGAAGACGCTAGGAGCTGCGAGCCGCCCTGCTCTTACGCATCCAGACAGCCGGCGGAAAACGAGAGGTGCTGTCGATCGTTCAGGCTGCCGGCGACAGCACCACAAACGCCCGCCTCACCAAGGAATACCGATTGCACCTCTACGGCCGTACAACGAACATGAGGTTCTTGGTCGACTCTGGCTCGGTTATTTCACTGGTACCTAAGAACTCCATTTCCGGATGTTGCAAGAAGGATGACTTCCAGCTGTACGCCACCAACGGAACCGTCATTCACACCTATGGACAAAAACTTCTGGCGCTGGATCTTAACTTACGCCGAGCATTCAAATGGTCCTTCATTATTGCAGATGTCAAGGCAGCCATCATTGGAGCGGATTTCCTAGTTCACCACTCTCTGCTCCTGGACCTGAAGGGGAGATGCCTCATCGATCCTCTTACATCTCTGACGACCACGGGCCAACTCTGTGAAGCCACCATCCACACAGTCTCAACCATCAACCAGAACGCCTGTATGGGTGACCAGGACAAGACCTATGCCGACCTGCCTACACGCTACATAGACATCACGAGGCCGAACACTGTTCCTGTCACCCAGTCTGACAATGTTGTGGTTCACCACATTGAGACCACTGGCCCTCCTGTCTTTGATCGCCATCGCCGACTTACTGGTGAGAAATTGAAGGCCGCCAAGGAGGATTTCGACCTGCTGCTGCATCACGGCGTGATACGACTCTCAAACAGTCAGTGGGCTAGCCCGATTCACATGGTTCCGAAGAAACTCGGTGATTGGCGAACTACCGGCGACTACAGGTGGCTGAACGGGATCACTGTTCCTGACCGTTATCCTGTCCCTCACGAAGACAGCATCCTTCAGCGTCTCCATGGCTGCTCAGTGTTCTCCACAATCGACTTGGTCCGTGCCTACCACCAGATTCCGGTTGCCAAGTCAGACATTCCAAAGACCGCAGTGACGACGCCCTTCGGACTTTTTGAGTTCGTCGGCATGCCGCCCGGGCTACGCAATGCCACACAGACCTTTCAACGCCACATGGACAATCTGCTTCGAGGTCTGGACTTTGTTGGCTGTTTCATCGATGACTTGATCATTTTCTCCAAATCACACGAGGAGCACTTTAAGCACCTCACCACGGTGTTAGACATCCTTCGTGCAAACAGACTAACAATCAATCAGAAGAAGTGCCAGTTCGGGAAGTCGGAGGTCATCTACCTGGGATACACACTCAACGCTTCCGGTTACAAACCCCCGGCGGAGAGAGTCCAAGCCATCGCGTCGTATGCGCAACCTCAGACCATCTCCGATCTCCGTCGGTTCCTGGGAATGGTCAACTACTACAGGAGGTGCATCCCTGGCGCTGCACAGATGCAGGCCCCACTTAACGACCTGCTGAAGGACTCTAAACGCAACGACAAACGCCCAGTTCCTTGGACTCCCGCTACTGAGCAAGCGTTTGCTGTCCTGCAAACGTGGTGTTGCCCACGCTGTACAAACGACTTTCCTCTCGCCGTCAGCGAGCCTTTGTCTGAGGACTGATGCATCCAACACGGCCATCGGAGCCGTTCTTGAACAGCTTCAGGATGGGACCTGGAGACCACTGGGGTTTTTCTCACGGAAGCTCATCCCAGCCGAAACCCATTACAGCACATACGACCGAGAGCTTCTCGCAATCTATGCGGCCATTCGTTTCTTTCAGCACATTCTTGAGGGCCGACACTTCGTCATCCAGACAGACCATAAATCCATCACGTATGCCTTTTCGCAGCGACCGGAGAAGGCATCTCCACGCCAGTTACGCCACCTGGACTATATCTCACAGTTCACCACTGAGATTGTCCACACACGGGGTGAAGACAATGTCGTGGCCGATGCACTCTCCCGCATAAACTCCATCTCCATGCAAACGACGATCAGCCACGAGGAGATCCACCAGGCGCAGATGACCGATGAAGAGCTGCCCACACTCCGGGAATCAACACTACTCAACTTGCAGTCTCTACGTATTGACGGCCTCGATATAATTTGCAACGTTCTGGAAAATCGAGTAAGGCCCTACATCCCACAGAATCTCAGGCGACGGGCATTCGACGCCGTTCATGGACTTTCGCATCCTAGTGGCAGAGTCACCGCCCGGATGCTGAAGGAACGCTGCGTGTGGCCAGGTATCAGACGGGATGCACTCCTATGGACTCGAAGATGCATACCGTGTCAGCGAGCTAAAATTCACCGTCACAACCGACTGACACCACTCAACATTGCTGTTCCCAATAACCGGTTCGACCACATCCACCTGGACCTCATCGAGCTGCCGCAGGTCGCAAGTTTCCGGTACTGCCTTACCATTATTGACCGTTTCACCAGATGGCCAATGGCCATTCCGCTCAGCAACATACTGGCTGATACAGTTGCCTCAGCCTTCTATATACAATGGATCTGTCTACTCGGCACTCCACTTACGATCTCCACGGATCAAGGTCCACAATTTGAGTCAGCTCTCTTCACCACATTATCGCGCTTGATAGGAGCTCAGCGAATTCGCACCACGCCGTACCATCCGCAGTCCAATGGACTCGTCGAACGCTGGCACTGTTCGCTAAAGGCCGCTTTGATGTGCAACACTCACCTACGTTGGCCAGACCTACTGCCAACCATTCTCCTCGGCCTACGCACTGCCTACAAGGAGGATCTGAAGGCCTCTCCAGCTGAACTGCTCTTTGGGACGCTGCTTCGACTGCCTGGCGAATTCTTCACCTCTGAAGACACTCCAGCTGATCCACAGTTCATCCTGGAGAAGTTTCGAGAGCACATCCGCGCCGCCAGGCCCACACCAACGGCTCACCACACCAAGGCTCGCCTGTTTCTACTGAAAAACCTATACACTTGTACCCACGTCTTCAAACGTGTAGACTCTGTGAAGAAACCTTGAACCACCTTACACAGGGCCGCATGAGGTCGTTAGGGCATCAGTGACAAAGTGTTCGTGATTAAAATCAACGGGGAGGACAAGGCAGTCTCAGTGGACATGCTGAAGCCTGCCTTCATCGCCAAAACAGACCACGACCAGACTGACGCCCCCCGGGCAGAACATCCACCAGCACTGACGCACACATCTACATCAATGGACCGACCCATGAGAACCTATGCGAGGGGTTCCCGTGCAGACTCCAGCACCGGTGGCAAGAAGCGAGTCTTGTTCCTTACTCTCCCTGAGTAAGTCACTGGGGGGAGAGTGGTTGTGGCGGAGCCTTGCCCAGCCTTAAGTACAAATCTTCGCCACCAGTCGGCGTTGCAATCGACCACGCCATGGTTCATCTCTTTGCCAACAGCCGGCGCCCTGATCGTGACGACGGGAGCGCCAACTAGACCAGGTGGGAGACAACCGTACTACTTGGAGTTAGTCGGCTGCTAGCCACGTGCCGCGTATGAACTTGTTTCTGTTATCTGTGTCGCGCTACCGCGTGTTCTGTTTTTGTGTATGCAACCTCTTGCATAATAAATAGCTGTGCTTAAGTACACCTCAGTGTCCATTTAATACTGTGTAGAGTGTAGTTACCCCATAGCTCCATCAGTTGTGCTGCCCTCTGTTGGCGGAAAAGTGAACTTTGTGCTTCAAAAAAGGTCTTCTATCTACTCATACGCTTATCAGAATTCGAAATGATTGGGATCATTATCATTTGGACGCAATATCGAGTCCTGTCGAAGGTAAGACCCGTTTAATGTTTTTATGGCGATTTAAAGGTCGCTGTTCGAGGTAACAGGACTTTTATCCAGTCTGCTGGATTAGGGATTCAGTGTTTGAGAATGTACGCACTACCGAAAGAATCTGCCGGAACATGTACCCCTGTTACTCTATATTGCCGAAGGATTCCTATTCTAGCCCAGTCTCTTTTATATAAAAAAATAAAGCCTTGCGTCAGAGTGTTCACCTACCTGTTGTAATGTTATTATGACACAACATAAATTTTTAATTATTGTGGGTGCGGGCAAAGCTACAGACTAGGATCCAACAATTTTCACTGCGTGTTTGTGACTTGCGTGACGTAATAATCTGTTCGTGGTCAGTCACCTTCTGAAAAGGTAAAGCCTCTACCCGTGTCTGCTATGACTATTGCTGGGGCCGTGAAATGACTGGCATCTTCTCAACTGTCAAGATGCGAAACTCACATGAATGAATGCACCTGTGGCTGTCCACCTATTTGTGAATATGTTGTATCTAATTAGGACTCGTGCAAAATTCAAAGTTGCGAAGATTGATGAAAACGTGTGTTCAGTCTGCCAGTAAAGGCCCCTGCCAGGCAGACCTCACACACAACGCGCCTGCACGCCGGGATACATATACGACTCCAAACAGGCGCAGAGGCATCAAAACAAACCAGGAAAACAAATAGAATCATCTAGAAGCTAAGTGGGACTATTTCTTACAGAGGTCGCCGTACTACCACACAACGGAATTCCTGCGCCAGGCCGCCTATATAAGCGTAGCCGGCCGCTCCACCGCCAGTTCCAGCCTGACCGCTGAACCAGCGTCAACTACAGAAGACCACCGGAAGTTCGCGAGAAGTAGAAGCCGTCACTCTACCCCGGATCAGGACCAGGCTGAAATTCTCGACGGTCTTCTGATAACTGTACCACATTTGTTTATGGTTTACCTGTTGTATTGTGTACCGAGTAATAAACTTCAAGGAACCGTTAAGTGTAGTTCACTTCAGTGGCGACAAGGTTGGGATAAGAACTCTCGACCATCATGGCTACGCCAGCAGCACCTACGGAATGGCAACAGTTCCTCCAAGGACTTCTACATCAGTTCTTCGAATCTCAGAGACAACTGATTGCGGAAGTCAGGAATCTCCGCCAACCCACGGCCCCGCCTCCGTTCCCAGCATTCAACGACGACGTCGAGGAATGGGAGACCTACGAGAAGCGCATAAGACAACACTTCGCAATTCACCACATAACCAAAGAAGAAGACCAACGTGCATATTTCCTTTCCTGGAACCAATCGAAGATGTATGTCTTGCTCACCAAACTTCAGCCACAAGACCCCGACACCCTCACCTTCACGACCATCTGTACGACACTGAATGCATACTACAGACGCCGGTACCATGTCGTCGCGGCCCGCGTCGAATTCTATCAATGCCGGAAGAAGCCCGATCAGACGTATCGCCAGTGGGCGGCCGAACTCCAAGGCCTTAGCAGAAAATGTAAGTTTCAAACTCGTTGTTCCCACGAATCCTACGCCGACGACATGGTGCGTGATCACATCATACAGGCTGCACCAGATGCCGCACTCCGGCATGACGCCCTCAAGTTAGAGGACCCATCCCTGGAGCAGGTCATCGAACTTGCCTACAAATTCGAAATATCTACGGCCGCAGATCGCCGCCTGGAGTCCTGGGCGGATGTGGCCGCAATCCGAACCGACGTAGAGGACACACAGGACGTCGCCGCCATCCAGAGCTCCCAGTCGCGCTCCTCCCGACACCACAACCGGGGACCGCTTCCTCAGAAGGACATCGAACCGGCCCGTTCCGGCAGGGGCACCAAGTCTCGGCAGCAGCAGCGGATCCCGCAGCGCCGACGCCGCAGCCCGCTCCGCCTACCCTCCTGCCCCGCCTGTTATTCAGCACATGAGAGGGAAAATTGTCCGGATCGTTGGGCTGAATGCTCACGTTGCGGCAAGGAAGGACACCTGGCGTCCGTCTGCCGCACCAACACCACCAATGCCAATCCCGGCTCTCGCCGCCCAGGGTCTTACCAAGACAGGTTGAGCGGCGCACCTATGGATATCAATCAGGTAGACACTTCCACTGCATCCAAACTTTTTATTGACGTTACGGTCAATGGCAAGCCTCTGCGCCTACAAGTCGACACAGGAGCAGCAGTCTCATTGCTTAATTATACTACTTATGTGCAAATTGGCTCGCCCCCCCTCTCGCCGGCCCCCAAGCGCCTCCTGACATACAACAAACAGGAAATAGCACTCCTGGGACAATTCACAGCAAACGTCATGTATAAGTCTGTACATCGTTCAGTCCCCTTTTTAGTAGTTAACAGTTCTCTCACAGCAGACTTATTTGGACTGGACGCCTTCCGCTTATTCGGATTTTCAATTGAGGATAACATACACCTCGTATCTCAGCATGTTCCTTTTCCTGAAGTGGACGCCCTTTGCACCGAGTTTCAGGACCTGTTCTCACCAGGCGTCGGCTGTGCAAAGGACTTCGAAGCATCACTCCAACTCCGGCCGGACGTACGGCCTCGATACTTCCGGGCACGCCAGGTACCCGTAGCGCTTCAACAACCACTTCAGGAAGAACTTCAACGTCTCCAAGACGAAGGGATCCTCCAGCCGGTGCGATTCAGCCCCTGGGCCACGCCGTTGGTCATAGTTCAGAAGCCAGGACGCCGCTTACGTCTCTGTGGTGACTTTAAGACCACCGTCAACCCGCATCTGCTGGTAGACGATTATCCACTTCCGAGACCGGACGACCTCTTCCGTAAACTAGCAGGAGGTACCTACTTTACAAAAATTGACCTGGCAGAAGCATACCTTCAAATCCCTTTGGATATCCAGTCCCGACAATACACAGTCATCAACACTCCCTCTGGCCTCTTCCAACTCAACCGGCTCATGTTCGGCTTGGCCAGTGCTCCAGCGATTTTTCAACGGTATCTCGAACAACTTCTCCAGGATATTCCGGGATGCATCAACTATCTCGACGACATAGTCGTCACGGGACCCTCCGCTGCCGAACACATGACCAACCTCCGCCTACTCTTCCTCCGCCTCCGTGCAGCAGGATTGAAATGTAACCTTTCCAAGTGTCAATTTTTTCAACAATCCATTTCCTACCTGGGTCACATCATCGCTCAGGAAGGCATTTCCCCAGCATTTTCCTATGTGGACGCTATTTCCAACTTACCTCGGCCTCAGGATCTACATCAGTTGAAATCTTTTTTAGGCAAGATTTCATACTACAGAAAATTTATACCCTCAGCAGCACAAGTGGCAGCACCCCTGTACCACCTCTGTCGCAAGAATGTCCCGTTCCGTTGGACCCCAGCTTGCGAGACCGCATTCCACACCCTTAAACAGCAGCTCAAGTCCGCAGCATGCCTCATGCCATACACTCCAAACCTCCCCTTGATACTTGCCACAGATGCATCCGATTACGGTGTGGGGGCAGTTCTGTCTCATAAATTACCAGATGGCACGGAACGCCCCGTAGCTTACATCTCCAAAGCCCTATCGGCTGCTCAGCTTAAATATTCTCAAATCGAGAAAGAGGCGCTAGCTATTGTTTTTGCCTGCTCCAAATTCTATTCCCTTTTATTTGGGATTTCTTTTCATCTCATTACCGACCACAAGCCACTCCTATCACTATTTGATCCGTCCACACGTCTGCCTACCAAAACATCCCACCGCATCCAGCGTTGGGCACTATTCCTGTCCCAGTTCAGATATACCATGCATTTCCGTACCACCTCCAGGCATGCCAATGCAGACGCCTTATCCAGACTACCGCAGGGACCAGACCTTGCCTTCGACAAGTCGGAACTTCTGGTGTTCCAGATCGACGATGACATACAAGAAGCACTGAAGACATTTCCAGTCACGGCCTCAAAAGTCGCGGCAGCCACAGGGGAGGACCCCCTCCTCCGTGTCATCAGACACCACATCCAACACGGGTGGCAAACACGTTCTCCTCCACGCCATCATCAAGACCTCAAGTTCTACTACTCCATCCGCCACCAGCTCTCAGTAGTAGAGGGAGTGCTCCTCCGCACAGAACCAAATTCCACCCCGAGGGTCGTCGTTCCGAGATCCCTACAACCGACAATCCTCCAAACTCTCCACCAAGGACACTGGGGAATTTCCTGCACCAAATCCCTTGCCAGACGCCATGTATTCTGGATCGGCCTTACCACGGATGTCACGGAGATGGTGCGGCGCTGTACCATCTGTGCCCAACAACTGCCCCGCCCCCCTCAAAAGTTCCTTTCCTGGCCGGCACCGTCCGGACCCTGGGAACGCATTCACCTCGACTTCGCTGGCCCATTCCTAGGCCACCAGTGGCTCCTAGTGACGGATGCCTTTTCCCACTTCCCATATGTCGTCCGTTGCTCCACAATCACCACAGAGGTCACCATTTCAGCCCTCACGAAGATCTTTTCCATCGAAGGATTACCATACGCTATCGTCACAGATAACGGACCGCAATTTCGAAGTCAGGAATTCCTATCCTTCTGTACCGCCAACAATATCCAACACCTCCTCACCCCGCCCTTCCACCCCCAATCTAACGGGGAGGCGGAACGGCTAGTCAGAACATTCAAAACCCAAATGACCAAATACACCACAAGTCACAAACTCGAAGAGGCATTGACACTCTTCCTCAGTTCCTATCGAACCACTCCAGTGGGGGCCAAAAGCCCGGCGGAATTGCTGCATGGCCGCCAACCTCGCACTCTCCTCCATCTCCTCTTACCCCCGCCCAAAGTACAGGTACCTTCGGGCCCATTCCGTTTCACCCCGGGATCCCTAATCTGGGCCCGCGGGTTTGGCTCCCGGGCCGGTTGGCTTCCGGGGGTCAT
Source organism: Vandiemenella viatica (assembly GCA_031002005.1). Taxonomy (NCBI): domain Eukaryota; kingdom Metazoa; phylum Arthropoda; class Insecta; order Orthoptera; family Morabidae; genus Vandiemenella; species Vandiemenella viatica. The sequence continues at coordinate 8,811,116 of CM061919.1, read as the reverse complement.
CCAGCGGCCCCGGGGCCGCCAACTGTTCGACGTCAGCCTGGATGGCCGGATAGTGCGACGCCATCGAAACCAACTACGTCCCCGCTACCCCACGGCACCGTCCTCTTCCACCACGGCACGGCCATCCACTTCTTCCTCTCCTTCCCTGCCACCTCCACCACTCCTGCCGTCTAACCGTTGCTCAGGGACAGTTACAGCGCCACCAACGACGCCACAACCTGTCGGTCGCTCCGACACCCTTCAGCCGCAGCCTCTCGACCACCTGCGGGGACCATCTTCAGCGCCCCCCGTACAGCCCCCGGCCATCGACGCCGACGAACCGATGCCGTTAGCTCCACAAGTACTTCCACCACAACCTGCACCACGACGCAGGTCGGCACGCATCGCCAGGGGAACAGCTCCGTACTCCCCTGGAGGTAGCCTTCATAGTCTGCTCCAGGGCGCCGCGGCAGACGACCTCGCAGACGTCGCAGACATCGCTTCCCCCCCCCGGGAGGGAGGTATGTTCAGTCTGCCAGTAAAGGCCCCTGCCAGGCAGACCTCACACACAACGCGCCTGCACGCCGGGATACATATACGACTCCAAACAGGCGCAGAGGCATCAAAACAAACCAGGAAAACAAATAGAATCATCTAGAAGCTAAGTGGGACTATTTCTTACAGAGGTCGCCGTACTACCACACAACGGAATTCCTGCGCCAGGCCGCCTATATAAGCGTAGCCGGCCGCTCCACCGCCAGTTCCAGCCTGACCGCTGAACCAGCGTCAACTACAGAAGACCACCGGAAGTTCGCGAGAAGTAGAAGCCGTCACTCTACCCCGGATCAGGACCAGGCTGAAATTCTCGACGGTCTTCTGATAACTGTACCACATTTGTTTATGGTTTACCTGTTGTATTGTGTACCGAGTAATAAACTTCAAGGAACCGTTAAGTGTAGTTCACTTCAACGTGGAAACCACTGAAGATACGAAGATATCAAACGTACACCATATTATCGTTTCCGCACGTACCTACGTTAGACACCATCAGAAAGAGAGAGATCCGATAAACACAATGACGAAATGGGATTTGAGAGGGGAGAACGAATAAGATTTTTTTGAGTTTGTTTATAAAATTGTTCTAATGTGCGGCATATCTGGGGACCAAACAATCTGCTTCGAGACCTGATTTTAGGCGGCCGAGAAGCTTAGAGGTTGCGGATGAGCGTCGTCTCGGGAAAAGTATGCTAGATCGGATGGTTGCATTGAAAAGAGAACAGTTGAAAACTTACAAGTGTTTGTTTCTACTGGTACAAATTGGGTTTAGAATTATTTTGAAGGAAGCTCGTGATGGTGGTGTATTGTTGCTGATTAACACTGTAAAGACTTCGGATGCTTAAACTGGTGTGTGTGTGTGTGTGTGTGTGTGTGTGTGTGTGTGTGTGTGTGTGTGTGTGTGTGTGTGTGTGTGTGTGTGTGTTTGTTCGTTCTTCATGTTTGTTTGTTCTTCATACAAATCCACAGTTTTCATCCTATCTCGATGAAACTTTGCACACTTATCCTTTGAAACAAGGATAAAAATACTGTCTACATTTGTTTGAAAAATTACCTGTATAAATAATTCAAGATGTCTTATAATTTCGAAAAAATACTGAACGGCGTTAGACAGACGCGTTGGATGGTTAGGTCTCTGTACTGTTTTTCCGTGTAGCGGTCAGGTTGCTCAGTGGTTAAAGCGCTTGCTTACTAATGTTTACCTCGTAGTCTCCGGTTCAGATCTCCATGGAGGCAAGGATTTTTAAAAAATGTTTTCTATCGTAAGAGTCACGCTTGGACCGTCGGTTATTCGGATTGAATGATGAACTACAGATATCAAAAGTTTAGGGATGCAATGCGAGGCAAATCGTAGGTAGTCTTGCAATGCTGTAGCTGTACACTTTTGGTGTGATTCGCAGTCAGTGTGTGTGATCTGCAGTAATCTATATATCTATAAATGAGAAAATGGAAAAGTTCGGATGTGTGTTTGGATGTACTTCTGGAATCAGTAACTCCTTAATAACTCAACATCTTTAAATGAAATTTGGCATGAAGTCAATTAATTGCGTGCGAAGTGACATAGGATAGATTTTATCCCGCAAAAACGCATAGTTCTTTTAGAAATTGCCATTAATATCATTTCGGAATCAACAAAGAGTTTCCTACTTCTTAGATAGCCGTGCCACGTTTACTCTTTGCTTTTTACGTAAATCGCAAACACTACTTTTCAGAAATAAAAGCAAGAATCTTCTTACAAATGCAAGTTTGTGTTTAGTTTAAAAGCCATAAAACCGACGCACATGACAAATAATAGTTTGGAAGCAGGAAATAAATCTGTATTTAACCTTAAATTTTAAAAAAAAGGTAGGTACTGTTGTCAAGTTCGCAAAGAGATGATTTAATTTGCGTACATAAAATAGTATGACATATCAAATTTTACATCATAATTTCGTTCGTAATATATGCGTAATAATAAATATAAAAAATCAAAGCTTGGAAAAAAAAGTAAAATGCTATGAGTATACCAGCACGAAAGTCGGTTTACTTAAAGTGCAAAATGGTCGTGCCCCAAATGTCGTATTTATAAAAATGTAAAGGATTCCATTCTATCTCGGTTTAATTTATTTCCTGTTTCTTTTTTGTTACTATACAGTCTTTGTATTACAAATTATTTTTGCCGAAATTTAAAACTTGCCTAACCCTTTTTATTTTTCGTTCAGAATTTTTGTACAAATATTACTGCTTTTTACTTCAATATTCTGCAAATATCTATCGAATGCTACACTTAAAACGAATGTATTCAATGGGCTAATGTATAAACTAGACTTGCAACGAATAGTATATTCGGCCATACGCCGAATACCGAATATTCGGCAGACTTCCTGGCCGAATAGCCGAATATTCGACAAAAGTATTCGGCCAGAGTGAGCCAAAATCTGTATTGCTTTGATTCTCTCGCCCGCCTGTTAAAGCAGATTTACCTCCCACCACTCAGTGCCTGTTTTAACAAGCTTGAAGCATGGCCTCAAGTATCTACGTTGGATTATTTATGACATTACTTTATTTTTCTTAAGAATAACATCCAATGAGGCGTGAAGTTGGAAAAGCTTTCTTACTATAGTTCATAATACGGGATAAGCAATTGGTATAACCTTCTTAAGACAGAATTGCTGATATCACTTTCTGGACTGCCTCTACATAGTACGATAATGATTACTTCGATCAAAAATTTTCTTGTAGTATGATACGCCATTCTTCACTATATGGATCGATAACAGAGTGCAGTATTTCCGTAGTCACAACTCCTCATACCTCGTTTTTAAGTCTGTGAGAAGGGCATTTAGACTAAATGTTGAATGAATTGGTGCAAGATGTCAGTACGCGGTGGAATTCCACATATGATATGCTTGAAAGGGTAATGGAACAAAAACGGGCAATTTCAGTGTATCTCACGGAGTGCAATATTGCCAACTTGACTGCTGCTCAATGGGAGCTTTTATAGCAACTTTTGAGATTACTACAACCATTTGAAGATCTAACAAAAATCACCAGTTCCGGATATGCATGCATTTCTGAAATTATTCCGTATGTTGTTACTCTAACGCGATATTGCGATAAAACTATCACATCAGAGCTAACAGCCAACATAAGCCAAGTGAGACTTGTCATGCAACAAGGGTTGAACGAACGATTTGAAGACATTGCCACAAAAAAAAAATTATTTGTCGGCAACCGCTTTGGACCCTCGCTTCAAAAAATGAACTGCAAAGAGAAAAAAACAAGGCAGTATATTTTGATCGATGATCTAAAGACGTACTGTGAAACAAGCAGCGACGGCAGCGCGAATTCGTCCCCTATTCAGTCCAAGAGGATGACGGAAGAGTCGGGTCACAGTCAGAGTACACACTCATCTGTTATGGATTGTTTTGAAGAGATTGTTACAGAGAAAAGTACGATCAATGCAGGGACATCACAAGAAAAAATGGAGTTGAAACTGAACTTGATGTTTATTTAAAAATTAATTGTATATCATGGCATGATAATCCGTACATTTGGTGGCATGCAAGAAGAGAGAAATTTCCGTGTTTGACAAAGGTTGCAGCAAAATACTTGTCCGCGCCAGGAAGCAGTGTTTATTCGGAGCGGCTTTTCTCTGAAGCAGAAAGAAGAAAAGAAGTAAACTACTACCTGACAATGCAGAAAAATGAGTATTTCCACAATCTTCCACTCCTAAATTTCAATTACACAGACGGAAAAAAAAATCCCAACACCAAGAAAAAATTATTGTAGAGTAATGAAATTTGGACAATGCATTTGTCAAGTTAACATGTTTAATTGATTAAATTTTCAAGATCACAGGTTAATTTAAGCTCAAGAAAATGCATTTCAAATGTGAAATACTGTTAAATTAATAGCCGGTGTAACCTCCAGAATTTTGAATGCAAGCCTGCAAACGTGAATGAATTGTGTCATACAGGTTTCGAATGTCACTTTGTGGTATGGAGTTCCATGCTTGTTGTACTTGTGCTGTCAATACTGGGACGGTCAGTGCTGGCTGTGGATGATGCTGGAGTTGTCGTCCAATGATATCCCATACGTGTTCAATTGGAGACAGATCTGGTGATCTCGCAGGCCAAGGTAACATGTCGACACTCTGTAGAGCACGTTGCGAGACAACAGCGGTATGAGGGCGAGAGTTATCCTGTTGAAAAACTCCCCCTTGAATGCTGTTCATGAATGGCAGCACTACAGGTTGAATTACCAGACTGACGTACAAATTTGCAGTCAGTGTGTTTGGTATAACCACAAGAGTGCTCCTGCTGTCATAGGAAATTGCTCCCCAGACCATGACTCCAGCCCTGTAGCGTGCATTCCACTGACTACAAGCCATCGCCGTTTGCGACTCCAGTGGTGTCAAGCCAGAGCTCATTGGAGGACGGAGTGGAGATCTGTTGTGTTTTATGATGAAAGCAGGTTCTGCCTTGGTGCCAGTGATGGCCGAGTGTTGGTCAGAAGGAGGCCAGGGGAACGCCTGCAACCAAACTGTCTGCGGCCTAGACACACTGGACCTACACCTGGAGTCATGGTCTGGGGAGCAATTTCCTATGACAGCAGGAGCACTCTTGTGGTTATACCAAACACACTGACTGCAAATTTGTACGTCAGTCTGGTAATTCAACCTGTAATGCTGCCATTCATGAACAGCATTCAAGGGGGAGTTTTTCAACAGGATAACGCTCGCCCTCATACCGCTGTTGTCTCGCAACGTGCTCTACAGAGTGTCGACATGTTACCTTGGCCTGCGAGATCACCAGATCTGTCTCCAATTGAACACGTATGGGATATCATTGGACGACAACTCCAGCATCATCCACAGCCAGCACTGACCGTCCCAGTATTGACAGCACAAGTACAACAAGCATGGAACTCCATACCACAAAGTGACATTCGAAACCTGTATGACACAATGCATTCACGTTTGCAGGCTTGCATTCAAAATTCTGGAGGTTACACCGGCTATTAATTTAACAGTATTTCACATTTGAAATGCATTTTCTTGAGCTTAAATTAACCTGTGATCTTGAAAATTTAATCAATTAAACATGTTAACTTGACAAATGCATTGTCCAAATTTCATTACTCTACAATAATTTTTTCTTGGTGTTGGGATTTTTTTTTCCGTCTGTGTATGATGATTCCAGTGAATAGGTATTTATAATATTTTTGTTTTGCTTTGACATCGTGTAAGTTGACCATGCACGATTAATTTTTGTAATTGTAAGTTAAACACATTACCATGCAATGAATCAATCGTTTTATTTTAGGCAATTATCTAACTAAAAAAAAATCCTAAGTATTCGGTATTCGGCCGAATAGTAAAAAAGTGGCCGAATAGGCCGAATACCGAATAGTTGCCGAATATTCGTTGCAAGCCTAGTATAAACTTATTGTTTCAGGAAGTAACACTGGAAGTCGTTTACAACACAATACACCTAATTTGCACGGAGCATATGAAAGCTGCTTACTTATTACTAATAATAACTAAATTGCTTCTACCTTCTGCTGTAACAAAAACATTCTGGTCCAGGCAGCATTTCAACCAAACCACTATTTCAGCTAACATTGCCGCTACAAAATCAAACGATACGAACACATCTCAACACATTAAATGCTCTGGAACTACATTTCGAGTAGTAACAGAATTTTCTATATCAAAATTCCTAATTAGTATATCATAAATTACTATCACAATTAATTTCATTATACACCTTACTAAATCACGAACAATAAAAGTCACTTTATCGCGATGTAAATTTGACCAGCAATATTAACGACCGTAGAGAATTGTGGACTTTCCGTTGTGCACTGTAAGTTAAAAGCATTTTAGTATAAAATTTTTAATTACGTTGCCTCAATAACTGTCATGAAGCTGGCGACATAGTTCATGCGGCTGAATGTAGTTTTAGATGTATTCAGTATTTAATTTACTGTGTTAATAATAAGTCAATTTTATTTCGCTATTCATGACGTCACTAACATACAATATAGTGAATGTATTAATGTGCGAGTGATGGAAGCTTTGATTTTCTAGCGGTAATTTTAAATCGCAGCCTGGACCAGAATGAGAACTGAAACATCATTAGGTATTTAATCTTGTTTCATGAACGCCATTTTAGTGACATCATGTATCGCTTTGTACCGATACTGTATCAAAAGATCTATAGTAATCTTGGACGATTTAGCAGAACCATGCGGCGTTGCCCGAAGTAAATTTTTGAAATTTATCAATGTTTTATTCAGATAATCAAGTGGCGGACAAGCGGAGTGGTAATGCGCCGGTAGTCATTCAATTCTGTTTGCAGAGTGAGAAACCACTCTATTACTACTTTAACATTGAAATTTATATTTTAGCGCAGAATGAATGGATCGAAACGAATGAACTATAGTAAACTGGTCTACAGACAATTCAGGTGTTTCCACAGATAGAGAAACCATTACCACCATGGGCGCCGGGAGGGGGGTGCAAGGGTCGCCGTGTGGGCAGTAGTAGAGCTAAAAAAAAAAAAGGTCGCCCAGCCCGGAAATTTTTGGGCCGATGGGGGGGGGGGAGGCACCAATGCAGCCCTGGTGCACCCCCTTAGAAGCAATCCTGCCGGCGCCCATGATTACCACAATACCACTGATCATTATGGATAAAAGAATCAATTACTATTATACTTACTACTATAATAAGTAAATTTCTGTTGATGGAACCATTATATCCTAAAACAAAACAAAAATCAATATTCAAAGAGCAAATTAAATTCTCTTTTTTTTTTATAAAGATTTTTTTTCAGATCTTCAATGCAAATCGAAATATTCATTTTTAGTATCGCAATTTTACTAACTGGAAATGAACGTCCTTGGGCCACTTAAGTATTTATTTGCTGTTTGGATGTTAGTATTTTTTTGTTGCTGATATTTAGTCGATTTCATCAATGTATTGCTAATATTTTGACGTTTTGAGCTTCCATTAATTAAAACTATATTCATTTTTATTCGCGAGATGAAATTAGTAATTTTAAGAGATGCTGGGTAAACGAAATTCAAATCTTTCAAAGAAATGTAAGAAAACTAGGGCTATGAAAATAGCCAAAACCTAGGAGACAAATCCTCAATATTGTATATACGGATATATTAAACTGAAAATACTCCTTACAAACAGAATATTTTTACTGTTTTAAAAATTCAATGAAGTAGTTCTGGAACATAGATTTTTGTTATTTTATTGTAATATTTATTACTACTATTACTAATAAAAATAGCTGTAAATTAAATTGTATGGTCGTATTGACCTGGTGGCAAGGCTTGTTTACGTATCCGCAATCAGTCCCTTTCGTAGCCTCTTAACATAACCCAGTAATCCTACCGGACATAGAGGATTCACAGTTCAACACGGAATCAGAACCAAGTGAGCATTGTGGCGTAATTCACGTCACACAACCTATGCCAGATGTGAAGGTTGAGCTAAGGACCTTTGAAAATCCTCGCCGAGACTGGGATTCAAGCTTGGGACTTTTCCATCTCCAGTTGGACGCCCTAACCACCGAGCAACCAAACCTCTCAAGAAAATCATATTACAACACTCTTCAACGCGGACGAAGTCGCGGGTAACTGCTAGTAATACTATAAATGCGAAAGTAAGTCTGTCTTTTTGTCATGTTTTGACGACTAAATGCCTATACCGATATTGACGGAATTTGACAAAAAAATCTGTAGGGCGGGCACAGGACATTCTCCCCCCCCCCCCCGGTATAATTAATAGTTGTAGTCCCGAAATTTTAAGAACTTACCGAATGGTGACAGAGAGACGGATGTGTATGTTAGTCTGTAATGTTACGTCGGTTGCTCAAGGTGTGCTCGCGCATTATGTTAGTGTACAATTTGTTAATAAATTTTGTTTAGAGAAAAAATGTATTATTTAGTATAGATGTAGATTTTCTCTGTCCTATTACTTTGTTTCTGCTTAAATGTTTCTGGCAACAGTTTATTTTGCCTTCTTTTTTGACGTGCCTTGCGGGCGTCAACTGGCGTAAGTTGTAGCTCTAGCAGAGCACGAGCAGCTAAAATTATTAGAACACAAGATTTGGATGCTCATGCTGAATAAAGAAGAAAAGACCAATCTGAAATAAACCTGCCTTAGTTAACACCCCCCCCCCCCTCCAAATCCCCTCACCTTCTGTTTTTAAATATGTTGGAAATTGATTCTCTCCAAGAGACAGGTTCGACGGTAGAATGATATAGTGATGGCTTTCTTGTCATATTATGCCGACTCGGTGTTGTTTGGGACCAATCCTTCGTTACCAACAACTTTCAATACTCAATTCTGGCAAATAAATTCTTAATCCACGCGTTCGAAGTCGCGGGTATCAGCTAGTTCAACTATAAATGTTGATCCCGCTGGCAGTTGTTGCCCAGAAGTCATTCCTGATCGTATATTCTGGAGGTGCTAGCCTATCAGAATGTTTCTCTAACTTGAAATTGGCAAATAAGAGCGTGCACGCTAAGGAACGTCTCGAAATGCCAACAGTTATAAACAGTTCGTTTAATTTCGATGGATTATATGCCTAGTCACCTATTTCAAGAATGATTTTCTTAAAATTTGCCACCAATCTGCTTTTATCTTTATGAATTTTAAGTTCTTTCAATGGTACAGGTAAATCGTTCCAAATTTCCTCTGTCGATTTGTCTCAAACTGCCTTACCTATAAAGGAATTTTCCCATTCTCTTACTCATTAAATTCAGTGCCATTTCATCGCAACAGCCATCTCTTCCCTTACACTTATTACTCATTTTTCAACCAATATCCACTTGGGTCTCGACGGAACTATACGCCTTATACAATGATGAGCCAAAACATTATGATCATCTGCTTAATAGTGCGTAGATCCATCTTTGGAACACAATCCAGCAGCGTCAAGTCCTTGTAGGTTTCTGGAGCTATCTGGCACCAGATGTCTACTCACAACTCGAGCAATTCCCTGAAATTATGGGCCAGTAGTTTGTGGGCGAGGCGCATGGAATCGAGCATCTCGGGAACCGCGAGGCTGGTTGGCTGCTACCGCAGTGAGCATCTATGGAAAATGAGTAAAGGACGGTGAAACCATTAGTAGGCAACAAGATGACCCACGCCCCATTACAGAACGCGGAGATCGAAGGATTGCCCCCCCTCCCCCTGTAAAGCGGGATAGGCGGCGATCTATGGCAGACATGACATCAGAGTACAATACTGGTACAGGCACAAGTGTTTCGGAACACACAAAATGCAGCTATATGTCCTTCCAAAGGTGGATCAATACGCTATTAAGCAGGTGGTCATAATGTTTTGGCTCATCAGTGTATACACCATCCTCCTGTCTTCCAATGACTCCAAATGCAGTACCTGGAACTTATCGTTGTGGTGTGCAGAAATTTACACAAATGACATTCATTGCTCCTCCTCAAATTCCTGCATTTGAAACCCGTACTGTGGGTAATATTCTACCCCACAATGCTAAGTGGTTTGATGAAGGTCCCAAACTTCCCTAGGACTTCATCTGCCTCTCTAATAAATGAAGTAAGTTGAAACCTGTTTACCACATTCCCAATTAAATTTACTGTGAAATATTATATCAAAATATTTACAAATGTTATAGAAGTTATAAACACCTTATGTCTTAAAAAGTGATTTTTCATTCATCTCATAGTTACAGGTTCCTTGCATCTGTGTACCTAATAAGCTGACTTTTTGACATTTACTTTCATCCCATGTTGAGTTACTCTAATTCCTGAGATCTACATGCTTATTCTCTCCTAATCCCATGTTGCCGTTTTGCAAACCGATCTCTTCCCTCAGTTATTTATGGTGTTGTTGTATATCAGTCTATCCACTAACTTGTCTACCACTGATGTAAAACTATTAAGCATGTAATTTTCAACCCCCATTTGTCTCCCGATTATGTATTGCTTGCTGAAGTGTTGTTTCAATTTTAAACTGTGGTCTGAAGTGGCACAGATCAAATAATCATTCCCTGGTAACGTAGAAAGAAAGGTAACAGAACTGCAGCAAAATAAAAAAAAAAAAATGCAGTTTTTTTTTTTGCGTGGCAGGTATAGTTTGTTCTATTTTACAACTTAATAAACAATGACGAATGAGGTAAGAGGAATGTTTATAGTAATACCTCAAGAAAAGGATCCTCCACTGTACCTGATAGGTTTTTCCCAATAACTGATCATTTGGACTGGCTATTTTGGAAAAGTGTGTGACTCAAATATCGGTTGAGTTCATTATATACGCAATGAATGATAAAACAGCAGAAAATATCTTCCCGAATAGTAGAAAGATGAGGGGGAGGGGGGAGGGGTGTCGAGGCAAAAGTCATGTCAGCTATGTCAAACCACTTGGAACAAGGTAAGACTGAAATGCGGACCGTAGTTTATGTACTCTCCATAAGAAAGGCATAGCATCTTATAGGCTTGTTATTTACTAGTATAAGCACGTGACCGTGTTTTGTGTATTGTCACGCGTCTAGAATAGTTCAAGATTTTGGGGTTAAAGATTGAAAGGTTGATCTGATCTCACCAAATACCTGAACATGTGGAACTCGGAAGTATTAATATACATATTAAACACGGACAGGGACGATAACGATAACGCTATCGCATAATTATTGTTTGAAAGGTCGTAGAATTAAACTTGCTGAAATACAAAATTGACTTTTATATCTGTCCTTAAAAGCTCGGACTGCAAAATTTGAAGAATTCCTGTTTGCTTCGAAAGCATCAAGTTTTTTTGCTGAGGCTTGGCAAACATTCATAATGTAATCTTTGGTCATTACGTCTATAACGGCCAGATAACTTAATACAGATTCCAGATTATGAAATAGTTGAGCAACTCACAAGAAATGAATTGCGAGAATACTCGATTCGGTAACATATTTGGTCAGATGTTCACTTTAAATAACCTAATAACTCGCATACAACGAACATGAACAAAGACAATTAACGAAAATGGTCAGTAAGATAAATCAAAAGCAAATAAACCGCGATGAATAAACTTTGGTCAAGCAGCAACATTTCAATTAAATTTAAATTTATCCTAAGCCGGAATGACAACTGGCATTCGTGGTTACAGCAGAGACCATGAGTAATTTAATTTTTTAAGGTTTTTGTTACTTTTAAGCTTTGGATACACTATGGGACAAATGGAGCGACATGCCGCGCGGCATGTCGCTGGACAACACCCTGGAACACTGCCGCGGAACATTTAGCAGACACACTAGTCAGTGTTGCAGAAATGTTGCCCGAGGAGGTTGCGTTGGTTAGTGCTGCGTACATACTTATATCAAGTAGTTGAGTTACGTAGGACGCGTGTTCGATACGCATATAACAGAATTATTAACATTAAAAAATCAAATATGTCAAGACGTAGAAAGCAGACTCGAATGAGATTTTTTATCTGATTAAAAACAAATTAAATCAATGTATATTTTAAATACTTAAAGCTTGCGTGTTATTATAAGTGTGCCTTTTTTTTCAACAAACTAAAAACACTGATTTTGATGATAGTTCTTGAGGTTTAAATATTAAAATTACCATGATTTTATTTAATTTCTTTAATTGTATTCAATATTTTTTATGACAAAACTTCGCGAGTCACCACAAAGCCGTGCTTTTAACTAGTTTTAAATTGCCAGTCGCCTACCTCGCGAGGGTGTCCCAGCCTCTCACCCTGTCACACCTAGGCGTTACTTCCTGTCGGCTCACAGCTGCGATCCCAGACAGCCGACAGGCGTCCACAAAATCAATATAATTATATTCTTAGACAATATACTGTTGCGCAGAGCAAGGAAACTTAAAATTTATATGTTTCCTTACAAACTATTATATTAATAATTATTTATGCTGTTTCAAGTTCCAGCTACTGCAAATGAATGGAAGGAAAAGGTTTGTGATTATGAAATATTTTGGAAATTCCACACATTTCCTTTGATCTATTGATGGCAAACACGTTTTGATTCAGGCTCCTTCCAATTCCGGCAGCGACTATTATAACTACAACGAACAATTTATTATTGTCCTATTGGCTATTGTGTATGCCGGTTATAATTTTATTTATGCAAATTGTAGTGCAAAAGAAAAATCTTCTGACAGTGGAGTGTTCCAAGAGACTTCTTTTTAATATAGCTCTGGTTGCTAATCAAAGTGGCCAGATCCAGAGCCAATACGATAAGGTGGACCAAATACGCCTTTCGTATTGGTAGCAGACAGTGCTTTTGCATTGACCGAACATATGATGTAATCACGATGTGTGTTCTACAAAGCGCATTTTCAACTACAGACTATCAAGAGGAAGAAGACTTGTTGAAATTGTGTTTGGAATCTTATGTGTCGTATTTCGTATACTCCGTACACCAATAGCCCTCCAGCCTGCAAATGGCGTGTGTAAACCTACATAATTTTTTAAGGCGAAATAGTAAGTCCAGATCACTGTACACCCCACATGGAACCTTTGATTCTGAAAAGATGGATCACGAAATTGTGGAAGGATCATGGCGCAGAGAAATTGGATGTCATAATATGTTGACGCTAGAGGAAGACGTTATTCTGAATCTGCCATGGAAGTAAGAAACAAGTTTTCTGAATATTTTGTAAGTGAACCAGGAAGGGTTTCCAGGCAGAATAATTTTTAAACATAATTATGAGATAGAAAAAAAAAATCATCCACCCTAGCATATAACAACTATTTTAGCAATGTACCAGTAGAATCAGATAATCACGGTTTGAAGTGTCGCACAACAACCCATGAAACTGACACAGCTCGATTAGTTGAAGCACCATTTCGTTTGCCCACATGGCACGCTGCGCAAATGACTGCACTCGGCTACAAATGACGCGCGATGTTTTGGCTCTGGAAGTGGCAACACACAACATGCCCCGCGGCACGTAGACGTCGCGCAAATTGTTGCACACAACATTGTGGGACAGCGGGGAACGTTGCAGCGCCAGCCAGACTCAGTGTTGCGTGTCAGATTTGTCCCCTATCTTATTCGGGCCTTTATTAGCGACATGTTACTCAAAAGTAATCGTATTCCCACGTTTCTTCAACCGTAAAGTTTTGCCATATTTTTAAAGAATAAAATGCTACGAAAAGCAAACATAATGAATGTATTCCGGCAGTATATTTCAATTGTAACTATCTCTGTGCACTTAATCTCCAATTTCAAAAATATTTCTGCTCGCTGTTAATATGCGAGTGACAGTTGGCTCGTGACGTCACCGTTCTCCAGCCAATAGCTATTGAGGTGAGTGCATGAGTTTAGGAAATTATACAGTAAGTTTACATCGATTCTGGTTACTGATCAAAACTACGCTTTAGTCACAAGAACATCTCAAATACTACCGTACAGATAAATCGAGACGATTTCTTAATGCGATTAAGGTATTTTGAATCTCTAAAGCAGTTCTAAATTGCCCTTCAATTTTGCGATTGCGGTCTTTAACTGAAAAGAGCGTGAGTGACATAGAGATTTTTAGTTGTAATATCACAGCAAAATATGAAACCTGATGCGAAACAAGCGTGATGACCAACGAATACTATTATAGAATTATTTGGAATATTATAGTGTAAGTGGGAAAGTTGTTTAGTAGCGTTAGTCTAGATACGCTTAACAGGGTTAGTCTTGTTGCATTTCCTATTTCTGTAATCTTCCAATATGAATGAGGCCAAGATTATATTTACACAATTTAATTGAGCTATAATTATTACCATTTCCTAACGAGGGATTGGAACAGTTTCCTCTTTGTCAATTTCCTTGCATTCCGCACAATCTTCGGTAATTTAATGTAACCTCTAACTTATCTTCTGTATTCCGGCGGTACACCCATGAAGACTTCATTCTGAACATATGTTTTTACAGGGTGCACGTCAGACAGAGTACAAATTATGAACTGAAAGACCCAGCAGCTCGAGAACCAGTGGCGGAAGATCAGCTATCTGAAGATTCCAATGAATCATTGTTGGACCGCAAAAATGGCGAGCCAAAATTCCTACGGGGTAGATCGTCCAGCGACGAATCAGACAGTACAAGCAGCTTGGTAAGATTACAATTCTCCAACCAGTATAGTCATCTGTTTTGTGAGACGGAACGAATAAACAGCATAACTAAAGAACCTCGTGGATTAGTCTCGAAAGAGTTATCAATGTGGTTAACTCAGTCGTTGACTCGTCCACTAAGAACTAGCAGATACTAGATCCATTGGCGCACTTTGATGGAATTTTCCACGAAGCAACCCTATGTAATTAGATATTCTAAAAGTAGTAATTTTTTTAAAAAAATGACGGCATTTTAGCAGCTAGTAATTATTATCCAATAGCTTCAGACGAGGGCTCTCACTCTGTTGCCACCTGTTGGTGCGGGGAATGTCTCAGGAAATTTGTAAGGCCGTGTATGTGATGATCTTTGGCCCGTTGGATTGGTCTGGATGCTTAAAAAATGTCTTGAAATAGTACACAAAGCAACATTTATAAAATTTAAGCTTGTTACTAAGACCTAGTTTACCGGATTTTTTTACGACCTATAAAGCGTCTGGTGGCAGTTGTAGCCCACAGAGTGTCTGGAAATAATGGATGTTGGTTTTTAACAACATTCTGTGGAACGTACACTCTTTGGCAAAAAAATTGACTGTGGGCGCCTGAGTCTAAGTCCCTTATTTCGCACATGTCCCTGCATCATTGCGCCATCTGTTATTAATTTCCTTAAGTCAAGCCTCGAACAAAGCAGGAAGACTCCGGCCGCCCATTGACGATTCTTATTAGCAGGGATCTATCTTTCCCCACATTCCAATAAAAGGCTACTGACCTATCCCGAGACAAGTAACGCATTTTCATGTCCCTGTATTACTGTAATATTCGGCAAGATATCGCAGACCATACCTCAATCGGATGAAATTCGGTTCCAGCTATACTTTTCTTAAATTCAGATCGTGAAACATATCGTTAAAGTTGTAATTAACAAGATTGCTATAACGTGCAGTAAAAATGGGGTTCAGTTATACATTTTATTCCAAATGATTAGCGTAAAACTATAACGATATTTATTTATATGTTGATGTGGCTAATTAGTTGCAATAATGCAACACATAATGTTATGTGTGAGCCGAGAAGTGGGTGTAAATGTTCAAAGAACAAGAGTTTTTAGTTCTAGAAAACTATTGAAACGATTATAAAGAGATTATTTCGGATAATTTCTGATGCCAGTTGAATGTAACAGACTTCCGAGGCAGGATAGGGTTGTTTAAAGGCCGCCACACACGTGCGGGAAACCCAAGGGATTTGGACGCAATGGTCACGGCCTTGCGGGATCCCGCACGTGTGTGGGCACTTGCTTGAGGCCGTGGCCGCACCCCAGTGCGGCCAAATCCCTGCCGAAAAACAATTCTAATAAAGGCCGCCACACACGTGCGGGAAACCCAAGGGATTTGGACGCAAGGGTCACGGCCTTGCGGGATCCCGCACGTGTGTGGGCACTTGCTTGAGGCCGTGGCCGCACCCCAGTGCGGCCAAATCCCTGCCGAAAAACAATTCTTCATTTCCTCGAAGGCCGGGAGGGAGGGTGAGAAGCTCAGCGTGTGTCCTGCGGTCAGTCGGCCTTCCGGGATTTCTTGTGAGTGCCTGCATGTGTTGCGACTTTGTTTCTCTGTTTTGAATACAAGTTTTCTATAACTTCGAAGTTTTTCTGGATTATGATGGTAATATTTGTTTAATATACATATAGTAAATTGAGGTTTAAAATTTTTTAGCAAATTTTTTGCTTTATATCGGCTAATGCAAACAATTTCCGTAAAGTTTGCATGTAGTAAAACATTAGTTTTCTTCCAGAACCATTTCATGTCTCCGTTCAAACTTCCAACATAGGTCCTTTATCATATCAGTTACTGACTGTAGTTTGCGGTAATTTGCACAAACAAATTGGGCTGCCCTTTTCTGCGCTACATGTATTTGGTAGTCTACCAGTAATGCAGATCCAATACCATATTATATTAATCAACCAACGGTATGACCAAGGTTTTGTACTTAGGTTTCCTGATTTTTCTGGAACATTCCTTCTTCAATCTCTCCAATAGATGCGGACTTGGAAACCTATACCATCAACTTCCCAATGTGTATTGCTCATTTGAGTTAAGATGTCAGGAGAATATCTTTGCAACAAGTAATTCTCGTTGTACAACTTTTACCATTCTTTCTGTCTATCTAATAAGCTAGTTCTATCTGATATTAATCTTTACCGTTGTTCCATGTCGATCTGATGAACTAAATATCCTGTATTTGTTCAATCATCTGTGTTTTTGGTATTAATCAACATTGTGTCATCCACAACGAGCTTATCTTCTAACCGAAAGGAGACAATCCTACGACATTGTTAATGTTCCGTTTGGTGATGTTCCGTGTTTATAAATATGTATGATAGTGAGCCCTGTCTATAGGAATTGAAGTACCAGGAATACAACGACACAAACAAACGAGAAGCTACCTACGCCAAGCTGGCATAAATATTGAAAGAGAATGAACCAAATGCAAAAAAATAAAAAGAATCAATATTAAAAAAAAAAAAAAACAGCAACATTAAACCATCAGGAAATGAATCTTTGCGAAGTGATTTGCTGAAGAACATTAAAAAAAAACGTGCTGCAAGAAGATCACTTTGACGTTGTTAGCAAAACCGTTGCCATAAAATTACGTGGCCTTCCGACCAATCAAATGCTAATAGCAGAAAAAATAATTAATGACACCCTGTTTCAAATCGAAATGGGCTGTTTAGGAATGTCTTACAGTGAGCAATGGTTACCTACTTCTGGCCTGTACTATTCTGCAGGCAGCAGTTCTGGATATTTTTTTATCCAGGAACCTCATCGAATAGTCTCAGCCCACAACCTTTTCAAGCAACACCAGCAGGATCATTATAAACCATCAGCATATTTTGATAAATTACCTCAAAACAACGACACAGCAGCAATTGTTCTATCAAATTATAATGCAAATGATGTTATGTGATTTGAATTTGAGTTTACATTACATGATCAACTATATTAATTACAACATGATTTTAAACTAATATTATTTTAATTTAGTTTTTATGTCATTTAAACTTAATTTTATGTTGTTGATGTATTTACGAATGGGAATAAATCAATTACAGTAAAAGTCCGGTTATCCGAGTTCCAATTATTCGAGCCACCTGGTTAACCGAGGCAAATTTTTGAAATATGATAGGAAGCTTTTATGAAGATATGGAACTACAGAAAAAAGCTGCTTCAAGTTTTACTAGGCAGCTTAGAGAGAGGTAGCAAGCACTGTGACAGATTCAATAAAGAAAATCGTAACAGCAGCCAACGCGTGAACATCATCGGATGCTGCCATCGTGAAGCCAACTCTGAGACTGAGAAACCCTTGAGGATTTGAACCCCCCGTGTGTGTGCAGCGCCACTTCGATGAAATCCCTGCGGTCCGTTTCCCCTGCGGCCCGGCCTCCACGTGTGTGGCTACCTTTACTTCCTCGAAGGCCTGGAGGGAGGGTGGGAATCTCAGCGTGTGTCTCCTGCGGTCAGTCGGCCTTCGAGGATTTCTTGCGAGTGCCTACATGTGTTGCGATTTTGTTTCTAATGTTCCGTTTCGTGATGTTCCGTGTTTATAAATATGTATGATAGTGAGCCCTGTCTATAGGAATTGAAGTACCAGGAATACAACGACACAAACAAACGAGAAGCTACCTACGCCAAGCTGGCATAAATATTGAAGGAGAATGAACCAAATGCAAAAAAATAAAAAGAATCAATATTAAAAAAAAACAGCAACATTAAACCATCAGGAAATGAATCTTTGCGAAGTGATTTGCTGAAGAACATTAAAAAAAACCGTGCTGCAAGAAGATCACTTTGACGTTGTTAGCAAAACCGTTGCCATAAAATTACGTGGCCTTCCGACCAATCAAATGCTAATAGCAGAAAAAATAATTAATGACACCCTGTTTCAAATCGAAATGGGCTGTTTAGGAATGTCTTACAGTGAGCAATGGTTACCTACTTCTGGCCTGTACTATTCTGCAGGCAGCAGTTCTGGATATTTTTTTATCCAGGAACCTCATCGTATAGTCTCAGCCCAAAACCTTTTCAAGCAACACCAGCAGGATCATTATAAACCACCAGCAGATTTTGATAAATTACCTCAAAACAACGACACAGCAGCAATTGTTCTATCAAATTATAATGCAAATGATGTTATGTGATTTGAATTTGAGTTTACATCATATGATCAACTATATTAATTACAACATGATTTTAAACTAATATTATTTTAATTTAGTTTTTATGTCATTTAAACTTAATTTTATGTAGTTGATGTATTTACGAATGGGAATAAATCAATTACAGTAAAAGTCCGGTTATCCGAGTTCCGATTATTCGAGCCACCTGGTTAACCGAGGCAAATTTTTGAAATATGATAGGAAGCTTTTATGAAGTTATGGAACTACAGAAAAAGGCTGCTTCAAGTTTTACTAGGCAGCTTAGAGAGAGGTAGCAAGCACTGTGACAGATTCAATAAAGAAAATCGTAACAGCAGCCAATGCGTGAACATCATCGGATGCTGCCATCGTGAAGCCAACTCTGAGACTGAGAAACCCTTGAGGATTTTAACCCCCCGTGTGTGTGCAGCGCCACTTCGATGAAATCCCTGCGGTCCGTTTCCCCTGCGGCCCGGCCTCCACGTGTGTGGCTACCTTAAGGCCGCCACACACGTGCGGGAAACCCAAGGGATTTGGACGCAATGGTCACGGCCTTGCGGGATCCTGCACGTGTGTGGGCACTTGCTTGAGGCCGTGGCCGCACCCCAGTGCGGCCAAATCCCCACCGAAAAACAATTCTTACTTCCTCGAAGGCCGGGAGGGAGGGTGGGAATCTCAGCGTGTGTCTCCTGCGGTCAGTCGGCCTTCGAGGATTTCTTGCGAGTGCCTGCGTGTGTTGCGATTTTGTTTCTCTGATTTGTTTCTAATGTTCCGTTTCGTGATGTTCCGTGTTTATAAATATGTATGATAGTGAGCCCTGTCTATAGGAATTGAAGTACCAGGAATACAACGACACAAACAAACGAGAAGCTACCTACGCCAAGCTGGCATAAATATTGAAGGAGAATGAGCCAAATGCAAAAAAATAAAAAGAATCAATATTAAAAAAAAAAACAGCAACATTAAACCATCAGGAAATGAATCTTTGCGAAGTGATTTGCTGAAGAACATTAAAAAAAACCGTGCTGCAAGAAGATCACTTTGACGTTGTTAGCAAAACAGTTGCCATAAAATTACGTGGCCTTCCGACCAATCAAATGCTAATAGCAGAAAAAATAATTAATGACACCCTGTTTCAAATCGAAATGGGCTGTTTAGGAATGTCTTACAGTGAGCAATGGTTACCTACTTCTGGCCTGTACTATTCTGCAGGCAGCAGTTCTGGATATTTTTTTATCCAGGAACCTCATCGAATAGTCTCAAGCAACACCAGCAGGATCATTATAAACCACCAGCAGATTTTGATAAATTACCTCAAAACAACGACACAGCAGCAATTGTTCTATCAAATTATAATGCAAATGATGTTATGTGATTTGAATTTGAGTTTACATCACATGATCAACTATATTAATTACAACATGATTTTAAACTAATATTATTTTAATTTAGTTTTTATGTCATTTAAACTTAATTTTATGTTGTTGATGTATTTACGAATGGGAATAAATCAATTACAGTAAAAGTCCGGTTATCCGAGTTCCGATTATTCGAGCCACCTGGTTAACCGAGGCAAATTTTTGAAATATGATAGGAAGCTTTTATGAAGATATGGAACTACAGAAAAAGGCTGCTTCAAGTTTTACTAGGCAGCTTAGAG
Source organism: Vandiemenella viatica (assembly GCA_031002005.1). Taxonomy (NCBI): domain Eukaryota; kingdom Metazoa; phylum Arthropoda; class Insecta; order Orthoptera; family Morabidae; genus Vandiemenella; species Vandiemenella viatica. The sequence continues at coordinate 8,790,641 of CM061919.1, read as the reverse complement.
AGAGGTGACAGATTCAATAAAGAAAATCGTAACAGCAGCCAATGCGTGAACATCAACGGATGCTGCCATCGTGAAGCCAACTCTGAGACTGAGAAACCCTTGAGGATTTTAACCCCCCGTGTGTGTGCAGCGCCACTTCGATGAAATCCCTGCGGTCCGGCCTCCACGTGTGTGGCTACCTACACTGCACAAGCCGTCTGTGACATGAGCTTCGTTTGCTTGTGGATAACGGTCTAGTCTTGTAAAAGCGCGGTCCTCCGCTCGAGTCTAGGCTTTCCAACTATTATTTTTTTGCATTTATTTTAAACAATTCGAACCTACAACTGACTAATGCGTAATATATTAAGGTAGCCACACACGTGGAGGCCGGGCCGCAGGGGAAACGGACCGCAGGGATTTCATCGAAGTGGCGCTGCACACACACGGGGGGTTAAAATCCTCAAAGGTTTCTCAGTCTCAGAGTTGGCTTCACGATGGCAGCATCCGATGATGTTCACGCATTGGCTGCTGTTACGATTTTCTTTATTGAATCTGTCACAGTGCTTGCTACCTCTCTCTAAGCTGCCTAGTAAAACTTGAAGCAGCCTTTTTCTGTAGTTCCATATCTTCATAAAAGCTTCCTATCATATTTCAAAAATTTGCCTCGGTTAACCAGGTGGCTCGAATAATCGGAACTCGGATAACCGGACTTTTACTGTAATTGATTTATTCCCATTCGTAAATACATCAACAACATAAAATTAAGTTTAAATGACATAAAAACTAAATTAAAATAATATTAGTTTAAAATCATGTTGTAATTAATATAGTTGATCATGTGATGTAAACTCAAATTCAAATCACATAACATCATTTGCATTATAATTTGATAGAACAATTGCTGCTGTGTCGTTGTTTTGAGGTAATTTATCAAAATCTGCTGGTGGTTTATAATGATCCTGCTGGTGTTGCTTGAAAAGGTTGTGGGCTGAGACTATTCGATGAGGTTCCTGGATAAAAAAATATCCAGAACTGCTGCCTGCAGAATAGTACAGGCCAGAAGTAGGTAACCATTGCTCACTGTAAGACATTCCTAAACAGCCCATTTCGATTTGAAACAGGGTGTCATTAATTATTTTTTCTGCTATTAGCATTTGATTAGTCGGAAGGCCACGTAATTTTATGGCAACGGTTTGGCTAGCAACGTCAAAGTGATCTTCTTGCAGCACGGTTTTTTTTAATGTTCTTCAGCAAATCACTTCGCAAAGATTCATTTCCTGATGGTTTAATGTTGCTGTTTTTTTTTTAATATTGATTCTTTTTATTTTTTTTGCATTTGGCTCATTCTCCTTCAATATTTATGCCAGCTTGGCGTAGGTAGCTTCTCGTTTGTTTGTGTCGTTGTATTCCTGGTACTTCAATTCCTATAGACAGGGCTCACTATCATACATATTTATAAACACGGAACATCACGAAACGGAACATTAGAAACAAAACAGAGAAACAAAATCGCAACACACGCAGGCACTCGCAAGAAATCCTTGAAGGCCGACTGACCGCAGGAGACACACGCTGAGATTCCCACCCTCCCTCCCGGCCTTCCAGGAAGTAAGAATTGTTTTTCGGTGGGGATTTGGCCGCACTGGGGTGCGGCCACGGCCTCAAGCAAGTGCCCACACACGTGCGGGATCCCGCAAGGCCGTGACCATTGCGTCCAAATCCCTTGGGTTTCCCGCACGTGTGTGGCGGCCTACATCGATTCTTACCTGCTTGAGTCAGGAAATAACATACTTAAGGAAAGACTCATAACTGAGTGCTTCTTAATAAACGGCACACGTATCTATGAAAGCTTTCACAGAGTTAATACTGAAAGAAATCTTCTCGGGCTTCAACATCGTCAAAATCGAGTCGTCTGGTTACGTTAGGTGGACTATAACGAGTTCGCACAATCTACAAGGAGAAGAAAAACTAAATAATATTACTATACCAATTTCTTATTATGCTTCTGGATTTACGAATCGTCGACTTCTAAGTTATTAAAGGTAGGAAAGGAATGGAGACAAGGAATGGGAAGGAATTCGGAACATGGGTTTTCGAATAAATAATCCCGCCATTCACACGAAGTGACTTGGAGAAACGAAGGAAAATGCAAATCTAGATAGCCCGATAGGAATTCAAACTCGCTTCCTCTCGAATGCGGAGCCATAGCTTTAACGCTCAGCCATTAGATTCATTTATTCAATATTTTTCGTATTTGATCTATGATGCCATTCATAAAATTATTTAAAAAATCTATCGAAAACAAAGTTAAAAATCGTAAATTAAAATATATGTGCCGAAGTGAGTTAATTCGAAATCTCTGAAATCCTTTCTATTCCTATCGGGCTATCTAGATTTGGATTTTCGTTCGTTTCTCCAAGTCACTTCGTGGGAATGAACCAGACTGTACGCAACAGTAATCGAACCGGAGGCATCATATGGCTCAGTAAACCATACCTTAAGTAAATGATGGGTATGGGAAGACCTAGGAAAAAATGAAAATGCTCTGATTGTAGGAACAAGAAAGTACTAGTATAATGACGACTTTTGGATAAAAAGGAAAAATAAAGATTACATACAATAAGCCTTGCACAGATGAGGGTTGATTTTCAGTTGGAAATGATCCATACGGTTACTGAGAAGGAAACGCTTCAGTTTTTGTTTCGCGGCACACAAACTCCATTTCTTGAAATAGCATGCGAGATCCGATGGTAGCATTAGCTCAATAACGGAGTAAACGTTGCGCACACAGACAAAACACACCAGCCCTGAGTTACTGGGGAGGTAGGGGAGAAAGAATAGCTGTAATTTCGTTGATCCCCATTATTTTACACCTCGCCACTGGTCTCGCCTTCTCTGTTGTCCAGGAAGCGCTGGCCGCTGTCGAAGTGGACACGGGAGTGGAGATGTGGTGTATCCGCTCCGAGCTGGAGCTCGTCCTGACGGAACACTACTGGGCGATGCTGCTGGCGCGCGGCTTGATGCACCACCTGCCCGAGGGCGTGGCCGACGATGTGAGGAAGGGACTGCGGGAGCTGCGACGCGTCGAGGCTCTGCTCCGACCCCTGGACGTGAGACTGCGGGAGCTGATCACCAGGGCGCCGCTGCCGCGTGTTCCAGCACGGCCACCGCCGCCGCCACCACCGTCGCCTCCCGAGCACCCACTGACGCCGTCGCTGCCCTCAACGCCACTGCGGGTGCCGACTCCGCCGCCGCTTCCGCAGCTGAACGCGCCTGCTGACTGGACAAGCCTCTGTCAGAGTACAGGGGCCGTTTCAGACCCTCAGCTCGTGTGGGAGCAATTTCTGGAAATCGGTACTGATCGCTGGGAATCGCGGCTTGAGAACTTTAACACTTAACAAGAAGTCTTTCACGAATGAAATCACTAATAGCTCCATATCTCTGTAACAGCATTTCAATGATAATCTTCAGCCTCGTCGTTATATATAACGTGTTCACGATGAATCGAATTGAAACTTTCGTTTATCAGATAATGTGTTTTAATTTTGTCTTTTATACTTTATATTTCATAATTTAGCTTCATGCAATGTATCAGTGTGATGTTGGGACTGACAACTTTTATACATCTACCAATCACGTTAAAACAGTTACCACGTACATATCTATCCTCTGATTTTAGTATTTTTCTTTAGCTATCTTTGATACAAATAACTTTGGTAGTCACAATTACTCTCTCTCTGTGCCAATGATTTGTCGCGACAGTAATATCGTCAAGGTAAATACCCTTTGCTTTTGGGAAAATGTTAATCATATACCGTGACACTTCTATTACATCAACGTGGAATAGTATAGTAATATTTTTCATTTTGTCTAACAGAAAAAGAAAATTCTTGTAGCATGTCATTAAAATCTGTAGAAACTTGACAGGTTGAAGACCAGTATCTGATCATTTAATGGGCTCTAAAATAGCTAGACAGAGCACATGGTTGGAAAAGCAACCACAATTGCATGATGGCTTGGTTCTTGATTGTTAGTAGTATCAAAAGCTGACTATGTAGTTGGGAGTTGTTTGGAGTAACACAAAGAGGGTGGCTGCATGTAACACATAGCGCCTGTAGTGGCGTGGAAATTGCGAAATTGAAGAGGCTATTCCAGGGATGTATTAAAAAAAGGAACATATTAGAACTGTAGGAATTATTAGTTCCCTTGAGGCAGACATAGTAGATGCTAAGAAGGAAATAATCTGCAGAAGGAGGGAAGCAGAGATTGTTGTGAAACTGGCAACTGGGAAAATGGAACTTCTATTTCTTCTGTTGTTGGAGTGAAAAATATGTTTCCCCTGTTGCCAGGATTAGAATTGGATAAGCAGGTACAGGTATAGGAGACAAATAGCAGACATAGGAAAAGTTGTATAGTTATTAAGAGACTAAAGGTCTTGCTCTTAGGCAGGAGTGATGAGAGTGATGATATCCCATTGGTGCAAGAAAAATAATTAGGATGTGATTTACAAGTATCTTTAAACAAAGTGTTTCTCTTATTCAGATAATATAAGGTAAGATTTTTATGTAAGGACATCACAGATAATGATTTTGCAGTGATAGTGAGATGATCAGGGAATAGTCTGAACAGGAATGATAGTTATAGTATTAGAGGTGTCCTAGAGAAGATAGCAAAAGCAGCTGGCCACACTCAGATGGATCGGTTGTCTCTCCTGATATGCTATGATCAGTAAAGATCATGGAGGAAGGAATATATGGAGACGACGCAAGGGACCTTCACCACGCACTGGAGTGAAACTGGGTAGAGAGAAATAGTGGGGAGGCCGCCATATTGCTTGGCCGTAGAAACACGGGTAAAAGGCACAAAGACCTCAAGGGAATTATAAGACAACCATGGCATTGCAATTTGATGATGGATTATTATCACTCGACGAAACAGACCAAAAATGAAGAATACATTTTTTTGATATCCTGCTTAGTTCTCAAGATATACTGTCTCAAGAGAGAGGCGTTTTGGGTTGAAATTCAGAAGAAAAATTTCCCTAAGGTCAAATTTGATGATAGATTCTTATAAAACACGACAACTCGAATGTGAAGAATATGTATTTTCGATATCTCACTTAGTTCTCGAGATATGCTGTCTCCAACTTGGGGTGGTTAGGTTAAGTCAATGCTTGATTTATCTTCTTACCATACATCAAAAGTCAGAAATTTAGATGGGAGTAGTTTACATTGCAATACGCATTGTGTCACTATCATATTGCTCATGAAATTAGTAACAACTAATAATAAATATATTGTTTGTACCCTTCTGGTACAAGTCTCATTTCAGCCTACTCAAATTTCCATTAATATTGCCGCTACAAAATCAAACTATGTGGACAGATCTAAACACATGAAATGCATCACGAACTACATTTCGGGTATTTTAGACTATTCTATTTTATAGTGCTGTCCGTGTGGCCGACTAAAGCGGTTTTATGGCACTCGAGTTTTATGGCACATTGTCAAACCAGGCATTAGTTAGGGCGCTAATAACCCCGACATTGATGCACCCTAAAGCTCCAACAACAACATACATTTCGGGTAACGACGATTGCTTCATCAAGTGTAGTAGTTCAGAAAGCAAAAATTATCACAATTAATTTCATTGTACACTTTCAGTGTAAACTGAAACTGGACTAAAGTATGCACATTCACTGTATCGCGATGTAAACTTGATCCGCTTAAATTAGACTTTCAATACTTGTTTACAACAAGACTAGCCTTTTAAGTGCAAAGTATTAACATATGATGATTGTCCATATTACACCAACAAACATTTGAGAACGATATCATCCTAGCAATGAATAAATTTAAAGTGATAGGCTCTAATCTTGCAGTTATCTACCTAATACTTCAAGAACAATAATTACAATGTGATTTAGTTATGAAACGTTATCCCAGGTTGTTTCCTATCTTGTCTGTTTGTGCAACCATATGCAACACAACTTGGCATTATAAAAAACTTTGAAATATTAATGAAATGTTCACAGTAGCATACACAGTGCAAACAGCCCAATGTTTTGGGGTGATTCCTATGGCTGCCACTGGCTGCTGCACATGTGCAGTAGGAGACGAGTTTTTATATGAGGTTTCACCGATTTGGCATTATTTCGTTTCCATATATTCCTTTCTCCATGGTAATGATATGCAGTGAGGCGAATGACTATGTATTTAGAATGGGTTCTTATGTCTGACATCAGATCTGGCACGAGTTTGGTACCTGTGGATCCTATTGGCAGGTGGTGTGAGGAGAGTTATACTACACATGGGCTTCATCTCAATAGTAGAGGGTTCTTTCAGATTCAATACTCGGGTCTTTAATCGGAGCCTCCACCTGTAATTAATGGTGTTAAGATAACCCCTTTTTTAGTTTAGGGTCAAGTGTTGGATAGAGAACAGTAACTGAAGTTAGTTTTAACAGTGATAACAGTAATCAGTTTTCAGACAATAGAAATTGTGTTGGAATTTATGTATTATGTAAAGGTCAGTGTTAAGGACCGAAGTGGATGAATTGCTAATTCACACCAATGAATTGAAGCTATCAATAGAATGCATGTATTATGCTTTTCTAAACGCCATATAACTATTGGAATAGATATGTTAAATTTAATTGTATAATTTAGCTCTTTATTAGTGTAGAACTAACTTGGAGAAATAAGGAGCTGTCAATTACATTAAAGTGGATATAATTGTAATAATAAATATTAGCAAGTTGTGTTTGTATCAAAAGTTTGAAGCCTGTATGGAAGTGCTAAATCTCAATAATGAAATATTCATAATACTGACTATACAGAGTCCCCTAGAAATTTTGCTCTTTGTAACACAATTTGAGCTCATGTTAAAAATTTTAAGCAGAAAAGCAACTGACAGTTTTGTGTGGTGATTTTAATGTAGGTTATTCAAATAACTTACTCTGTGAAGTATTGGAATCATTAGTCAGCTTATACATTCAAACTCAGATAATTAATTTTTCCACTAAAATAATGAACAATATTTACTCAGCAGTTGGTAATGTTTTCCTATTTGCTTCAAAATTCAGTTATACAATTAAGCCATCCATCAATGGACTTTCTGATCATGATTCCCAAGAATTAACCATCAACAGTTTAATAGGAACTAGTTACAGGAATAATGATTTTGAATTTCAGCGAGTAATAAATGATGTATCAACTAGTTACTTTAGAAATTAGTACCACAAACTGTAATTATGTTTAAAATATGAATGGAAAATACATGTTTAGTAACATTGTTTTCAATTACTTTGAAACTCTCTTTCCCATAAAGATATCATGCTTTTCAAAAGCAAAAACAGATAAATTTGGCCACCAGAAATACATTTCTGATAGGGGATTATTATGTTGCATCTTATGGACAGTCACAATGCTGATATTAAAGCTCATTATAAGTGTTATTGCAAAATACTAAAGATCATTAAAGGATATAAAAATATGTAATACAAACAGAAAATTCATTATTCTAAAAATAAAATAAAGGCAGTTTGGGATATTGTAAAAAAATATAAAAAAGAAAAAAAAGAAAAAAAATGATCAGGTAAGTATATATAAGCACTAAGTAGTGAAAATGAATTACAAATTAGTATAAGGGAATCAAACATCACTGAAAAGTTGGTACTTACATGATAGAGATAAAACGCTTAAGAGTGATTGTAGTCTGATGTATATTCTCTGATGGGCAACACGCAAACTTCTAGCCGAGGGTCATCTCCCACTTCCAATGGCTCCATTGAAAATGGAAGGTTTCTCACAAAGGCAAATGGAGTGAGTCGCACTGTTGTCACTGTCACCAAGCGGATCTCGACTGAATGCATGCACACCGGATCTTCCGCATATGTGTTAATAGACTAAATCGAATCAGTGGATAGGCAAGACTCAGAATTATGTGGATTTAAGAAATCCTGGGAACCTCTACACAGACCACAGAGGTACGCCATATCAGTGGTCCCCCTACAACAGGATCCTGGACAGTGACAGACAACGTAAGTTTTTCACATGTACGGCATATCCGCAGAATGGAGAAACATCTACTTCGAGATGCCGGCTTACTGGGGGCATCAGCGTCTTGAAGGCGACGCACGAATATCTGAGACTGATCAACGACTTACGAGGGGAAGGAGATTAGATTAGCCGGCAGCCTAAAGTGGCAATCAGTTGAAATTTTACAATGTTTTGTTCCCACTGGCACAAATGATACTTGGTAAATGTATTTTTGAGAGAAGATAGTGATTGTGGTGTGTCTATGCAGTGCTGATTGAGACAATAATCTGACAGTGCTAAAATTTGTTAGCTCTTCAAACTACAGAACAGCCAAGGCAAAGAGATTTTCTACTAGCAGTTTTTGCTCTACCGAACCTTTAATGAATTTTAGCCAGAGTACAAGTTTTCAACACTGTGGTTTTGTTTTGTTTTTAATTTATTTTGTTTGAAAATTAATTTAATGATTGCTAAATTCATTTCAAGTTTTAATAGTGGAATTAAGCTACTGATGATTTTTCGTGTCGTTAATAGTGTAGTGTTGTGATTGTTATTGTTAATGTAGCTTTAAACACGCTCTCTTGTACAACTGTTTTCACCACCAATCTTATCAATCATTTTTATTTTGTGGAAGTGAAAAAGTTCACTGACATGGCCAACTGATAGGAAATGGACTGCAGCATGCCGGGTGGCCTTTGGACCGTAAATGGTAAATATCGGGATCACCTTCCAATGACATATTTACAATATTTAGTCCAAATTCTTCCATCATTATTTTGTTCATGTCTTACAGTAATTCCTCAAAATACTCACTTTGTTGTATTGACAAGACAATGTCAACACAAATACTATGTGAGAATTTTAAAGCAATACCGTATTTTATTCCTTCCAGAACATGGACCCAATGCTGCCTCGTAAATGGAAAGGTTTTTTCCGATATTATTTAACTGGCCTAGCTCTTTATAAATCAGTGTAATTTTTAACTAATGTGCGTTCCGTTATTTATAGAAAATGTTATGTGGGGTTTTACTAGGCATGTCCTAAACCTAAGTAGAGGGGGAAGGGAGTACTTTCTGAGTTGTTAGCTAAAACTGTAGGGAAGCTCACTTCCTGTTATGATGGGGTCAGGACTGTGCCTTTTTTAGGTTATGGGCTGCTGGTGAGGGTAAAAATAAGTGATCAAAGGAATACGTATTGTAGATGCACTATGGGAAACAATACAAATGCTAAAGAAACAAATGAGGCTATTGAAAACATAATGGAATTGGATACAACTAGAAAGACAAAGGTTAATATTGAAAATATCACAAAGCCAAAAATAAGGGTGTTATTGGTGAATTGTAGAAGTATAATGAACAAAGTGATAGAATTTGCAAACTTAATAGATATAAATGAACCGCAAGTGATTATAGGGGTAGAGTCTTGGTTAAAAGGAGGAGTGTTAGACAATGAGGATTTCTCTGAAAGCTAGTGTACCACAGAGACAGAGGAGCCATTGGTGGAGGGGTATTCATAATCGTTAGCAAAGATTACTATAGTTCTCTACTGTTCATAGATAATGACCAAGAGTTACTAGGGGTAGATTTTTGGGGTGATGACAAAGATCAGGGTATTGGCTGCTTACCGTAGTGGAAGAATGAATGATGAAAATGAGATTCTTGGAGATAAACTAAATTCACATTCACTGTTGAAAAGTGAGCTTAGAATAGTTATTATTGGAGGGGATTTAAATTTACCACGTGTCAACTGGGTGGGAAATAAGATAAATAACACAAGGAAACAGATTTACAAATATCTTAATATGGGAATGAGGTTTTACACAAATGGTAGAGAAAAATATGAGGGGACCAAACATATTGGATATCTTTCTTATAAAGCATTATATTAGGAGATTCAGTAAACCAGTGTCCACAATGGAATGGGGAAAAATGTATAGTTACAAAAAGGCACAGAAGAGATATTTCAGAGAAAGGTTCAGCAAATGGAAGGATTGCATAAGTACAGTGGAGGCAAAATGGGAAGAGTATCAGGAGTAAATAAACAAAATTTTATTCCAAAGTAGAAAATAAAGATAAGTACAGAACCTACATACTACATACAATAGGGCAGTGAAAAAGATAAAAAGGCTAGTGATATGGTAACACAACAGAGTTAAGATGTAGAATGGCAGTAGCTAGTACTTTGAAAGATCTAAACATGCAATTAATAAGAGCAAAGAGAAGCAAAGGATGGGTTTATGAAGAATATTGTTGGTGTGGGAGGACCAATGAATGATGCATCTAGAAACTTCTATGTCTATAATAGAAAACTGAGGGGAAGGGATGGTATTCAGACTATTGTAGGTAAGTACAGAATTGAAGTCGCCGAGGATTTTAAAATTGCAGAGATATTGAGTAACTTGTTTAGTGATACAACTAGGGACAATCATTTTGTGATGGGAGGGAATGAATCATACGAGAGTCTCCCTAAAAGTATAAATGAGGAAACCACAAAATTTGAAATAAATTCTCAGGAAACTATGAAGGAACTCAGAAAGCTAAAAAATGTGTAAGATATTTCAGATGAAATGGGCAAGGGAGGCCAAGTTGATAGTGTGGCACTAGATCTTCCTAAGGCGTTTGACCGAGTGGGCCATAAAATGGTTTTAAATAAACTGAAATCTATTGGATTGGACGAAAAAGTTACTTGTTTGGTATAGGAATTATTAAAAGCCAGAAAGCAAAGTGTTAGAGTTGGAAATACATGATCAAAAAAGTTGGAAGTAAATATGGGAGTGCCACAGGGTAGTGTATTGGGACCATTGCTGTTCATAATTCTTAGGGAGCGTGCACAAACTACATGGCTCCATCCACGGGGGGGAGGGGTTGGCTGGAAGGTTACGTTGGGCTACATGGGGGGAGGGGGGGTTCCGAGCCAGGCCATGTAGCTTTGCTTTCATAACATTTTTTACAGTTAAAACGAGGTACAGAATACACAACAGCATGTGAATATTAATTTCCCTCTATTAATTATCTCCATACGTAATTTACAATAGTTTGACAAGAGATAACAGTACAAAATGTCTTCTGGAATCAAAAGGAAAAAAGCTACGTGGGGGGGGGGGGGAGGGGCAAATGCCACGTAGGGCTACATGGGGGGAGGGGGGTTCACAGGGGGCCAAAATGGAGCTACGTGGTTTATGCACACTCCCTAATGAATGACTGTGTTGAAGGGTTATGGTCAGAGTCTAGGTATTTTCCCGATGGTATAATGATATACAATAGCATCAAAACAGGTGAAGACAGTGATTAGCTGAAGGGTCACCTGGATAGAATATCAGCATGGAATGAAGATAAATGCCAAGAAAACTCAGCTTATTAGGTACACAGATAAAAAACAAAAGGTTAATTACGATTATAGGGTGAGGTCAGAATTGCTTGAAGTGTAAATATCTTGGCATAACATTGGATAACAAACTCAATTGGGCAGAGCACATTGGGCAGGTGGTAGAATAATGTTACAAAATCCTTCATTTACTGGAGTGGGAAATGAGAGCATGTATAGAAGTTAGGGCATTGGGTTACTAAACTTTGGTCATACTATTGGTTAAATATGGTAGTGTAGTTTTGGACGCACATTTTGGTTATCAAATACAGGAGTTAGGTGTGCAAAGAAGAGCAGCTAGATTTGTTTGTGGAAATTATTGCAGGACCCAGTTAGTAACTGACATGACAAAGGAGCTGGATTGGGAGTCATTGGAGGAAAGGAGGAAGGTGACGATAATGCTGGGAATGTACAAGCCATATGTTGGTGATGGAGCTTGGAGGAATATTGATCAAAGAATTAGGAACAGTGCCTGGAAGGCGAAAGACGACCAAGACCACAAGCTTGCGCTCGATTTCATGCATAAGGAAGTTTGAAAATTTTATTTTGTTAGTAAGGGAATCGGGGGTTGGAACAAATTACCAAGTTTAGTGATAAATAATTTTGCAAAAATGCTTAAGAAATTTAGAATTAATATTTGTAAATCATAATAGTAAATAGGGGAGGAATTTAACATTCCAATTGTAAAAGAATTCTATATATATGTTTGTTATTTGACTTACTTCTTCTATTTCTACAGAGACGTAATAAAGGGTATTTGTAGATTCAATCTGATTCATGATCACAAGAATTTAATGTGCCACTAGCATGGAAACCTCTTATATAAATCAATGAACTTCGCAAGATACATATGCATTGGTATATTTAATCTATAATCTGACTCTAGTTAAATCACTCTGTAAAAGGGGGGATATATCAATTGTATTCAATTACCGTCCTATTTCATTACTAACAAACTTCTCCAAAGTTTTTGAGAAAGCAATTTACAATAGAGTTTATCAACCTTAAAAATAATATTATTCTAACTAAATCACAATTTTGTTTTCAAAAGGGCCATTCAACAGAATAAACTATATTTGCATTCACAGACAATATTTTAGAAGGAATAAATGATAAATTAATTCCTGTGAGAATTTTCTGTGACTTACCTAAGGCATTTGGCTGTTTGTCATGAAATTCTGATGCAGAAATTTAAGTATTAGATGGCATAGTTCTTACCTTCTGAATAGAAAACAGAAAGTGTCACTGGAACATTTTAAGGCTGCATTATGTGGTGCACTGTTTTCTGAGTGGGAATTTATCAGATGTGGAGTACCTCAATCTTCTATATTGGGGCTACTATTGTTTTTAATATATATAAATGATCTATCTAGTGTTGCATCTAAAAACTCAAAATTTATCTGATATGCAAATAGGAATTAAAAATGGTGCAGATTTATCTACAGAGCATATTTCAGATTATGTCTTTGACCTTAGTGATAAATGGTTTACAGCTAACGGCTTTTATTTGAACTCTGATAAAACTTAATACATACAATTCAGTTCATCACACAGATTAACATCAGATATAGACATAAAATTTGCAGATATTCAAAAGTTAAGGTGTGTGAAATTTCTAGATTTGCATATTGATTGTAACTTAAATTGGGAGGGACATGTTTCTGACTTAGTAAAGTGATTGGGTGTAGCTATATTTAAAATTCTTACAATTTCAGCTATATGAGGAAACTAGTTTATTTTTCTTATTTTCACTCCTTAATGTTATATGGAATAATATTCTGGGGAAATTCTACTCATAGAGACAAAGTGTACAGAGCCCAAAAGTGAGCAATAGAACTTTATGTAGAAAGCTTTTTAAGATATTAGGGATTTTAACATATATATCCATTAATGTACTTTGTATTTAAAAATTATACTCTATTTGAAACAAATATTAAAATAAGTAATTATGGTACTAAAAGTAAAAATGATCTTCACAAGGATTACAAGTCGTTATCATTTATTCAAAATGGGGGACCATATTCAGGGATGCATTATATTCAATAAGCTCCGAACACATTTTTACATGTCTAGCAGATAAGAATAAATTCAGGAAAAAATTTCCAACTTCTACTACTCAGTCGAAGAATTTATTTCTGAGATATTGACAAAATAATTGCAGGTAGTTTGTGTAAATCTCGTAGTTGATGTAATTAAAATACCATTTATGCTATGACTGTAGATCTTCTGGTGTGTGTTTGTTATACAATTATTTAAATGTAAATTAACAACTTTACACATCGCACAGGGATCTATGCAAAATGAATGTATTGCTTTGTATTTACACTGCAGGTAAATTGAACAAGGTTAGTGGCGACGACTGAACTGGAGCGTCCACACGCGACTACTTGTCTGTGGTTGGTGTGGATATATATGACTTTAGAATCAAACCTCTACTCCAATCTTTGGGCAGTTCTCAAATTTCTTGACCACACGTAGCGATCTAATTTGGGCAGACATTTGCTCAGACAAGTCGTTGTGTGTGGACATCGCTTAACGTTTCTATTCGACAGACGAATCTCTGTCAACAGTGCCTCATTCCCGCATTACGTTTACCTGTAGAGTTGTTTGGCATTTAATTCAGGACATAGTAACAGTCGAGTAATTAATAGTCGTGCACCAGTCCTTGTCCTACCCAGTTGGCCAAATCCCCAATGGCGGAAATTTCTTCAACCTCTGGGTCTCGACCCAGCTAAAATCTTACTGGGTGGATCGGCCAGTGACGTTGGTGTGGATACTGTAAAACGGTAAATATAAACAACTTTTCTGAAATGCCTGAAGTTTAGCGAGTAATCTGAAAAATGCTGGAGTCTGAACTAGTAAATATCACCCTTACACAAGTCAACAATTGATAAACAGCATAACAGGAAAAATGGCGCAATTCGTAAGTTGTCATAGAGCGATAAAGTTTGTGTGGTTAGAGTAACAGTATCTCCGCAAGTCTCAATCACAGACAAACGACTTCTGGAAATGGTACGTCGTCCTCTCCAAAATGTAGAAAATTGTGTAATATATTGGGATCGAAACAAAGTGCATAATGGAATAACTAAGGCGAATTTCTTTTGATACCGATATATTAAAAAAAAAAAGAAAGGAAGATTGTTGTGGAGATAAAGCAAATGGCGTATTGGAATGGTTCCGCATCAAAAAATTGTTTTTTCTTATACGTATTTGTATGTTACAGTATATCGTTTTTTGTGCCTCTTTTTTTTTTGTAATTAAAGCTTTACATCTAGTCTACGTTAAGATCATGAGAGGAGGGAGAGGATTATGGACAAAGAATATAAAGGTGTTCGACCAAGACCTTTACGAAGAAACTAATCGCTGTTTTGACTTTTGGAAACTTACGAAAATCGAAATCTGGAGGCCGCTCTTTCGTGCATCACTTTTATTCATTTACGAAGTTACTTCAAAACGTTCTTTCCAGCGTTTTAACAGTCTTCTCTTTTCTTCATTTTTATTCAGTTATGTTCTCTCTGGCTTTATAGAGTTCCGTGTCTATTATGGAAAAACTGGAATCCTCATAATGTCCGTCCGTATACCAAAGTCTCTTAGTTCCGCCGCCTTCGCACAGATTTTAATGAATTTTCTTGGAAAAACCTATTGTCTGCAAAATAGTTCCGTCGACAAATAATATTAACAAAATGTTTCTCCCCTCCATAAAAGGTAGACTATATTTTTCTCGCATTCCACAATAAGTGCAGTATCGTTGAATACGTATTCTCATTATTTCTGATCACAAAAATATGAATTTTCTTTCCAAAGGAGTAATTCGTTTTACAGGGACGGAAAGTATGCTATTTACTAAATTCACACTATATATTCTCCGTAACACATTTCATTTGAATTCGTTTAATGTACTGTGTTAAAAATCTGAAAAAATAAATACAGAAGTTGTAGTTACTTAAAATTATGAGAACGTCTATCTTATTAAAACTAGTACAAGGAACGATTCTAATATGCATTACATGGCAAGTCAACGATAACGGCAATATTGTCAAGGTGAAATAATGATTGCAGCATTTCTACATTGCAATGTAACATGCAAGTACATAGATGAATGTTAATTTTACCTACTTTTAATAGTGCAAAGGCGGGGGATTATATTAGAGCAGCGGTTCCCAAATGGTGGTCGGTGGAACCCCGGGGTGCCGTGTTCCGTACCAGAATTAAATAAAATGTTCGTTGAAGAGAGTCATAACCGCGCCGTGAGAAGGCTATGATGGTTCTGCTTCCGTTTGTGACGACTTACTGGTGCGAGACTGGTTTTTCAGCTTACGCTTGTAAAAATGGGGATCCGCCAAAAAATGTATGATCAATTAGCGTTCGGTGACCAAAAGGAAATTGGGAACCGCTGCCGTAGATGACAGGGCGCTTAAGAATAGATGGGAGGCCGCAGACTGTCATGTTACAAAGGCAGGTACACAGAACCGCCTACGGAAACGGCTCAGCGACGCCCAATTTAAGTTCTTATCTGGCGTTGACTAGTGGAGAGAGACACATTATGAATGGAGGTTTTTGATGTACTGACGACACTTATACAGGTTGCGGTAAGATAGCAACGACGTTGAGAACAATTTATTTGGACTCTGTGTGTTGTAGGGATAACCGTATAGTCAGAGATGCCGAGGGGAGAAGAAAATGCCATTAATTCGAAAGGCTAACTTCACATTTCGTAGAAACGCGGATGAGCTGCTGGTTCTGCAGCGAATGGGTAAGTGTGAATGAGTGGAAGGAAAGTGAGGAAAGACCTTACTCAATGAATAAGTAGCGTTGTTGTTCGTTACTAACATTTAAACATCTGTCTATTACATGGCCAACCACGATTGAGAATTGTTTCAATAACACCGAAATATGACACAAGAAGTGCTAGAGCAAAGCGTAATAGGGGAGAGAGAACGACATCAGCAGACCGGAGTTTTGAGTTTCATAATGAATCAAGTCGCTGGTGACTTTACAGTGTGTCATTGCAGTCATTGACATCTCCTACCACACGGTACAATCGCTGCGATCAACTGAATAGCAAAGTAACGATCTGATCTGACTCACGTCGTTATATTTGTCTGTAGCTAACTGAAGGGCTATTTTTAATAAACCTATCTACATAGCATTAATTTTTTGATTTTTTAAAATAAATAA
The DNA here is from genome assembly GCA_031002005.1 of Vandiemenella viatica. Classification (NCBI taxonomy): domain Eukaryota; kingdom Metazoa; phylum Arthropoda; class Insecta; order Orthoptera; family Morabidae; genus Vandiemenella; species Vandiemenella viatica. Next base: position 8,774,086 of record CM061919.1, on the reverse strand, counting down.
TGTTTATAGTTTCTTTAATAAAGTCATGGAGTTTTATTCGTGCTAATGATATTATCCCGGTCTATTCCTTTGAAATTAAACTCATTATCTATGAATGGATTTTTAAATTATTATTCATATTTTTTAAAATTAGTTCAAATGCTCCCAACTTTTATGTATTTTTAAATAATTAACAATTTGGATATTATAATAATTAATAAACAGAACGGATCTAATAAAACAAACTAACATTATTTATTCTTGCAGTAGTAGTACAAACTAATTAGCGTCTCCGAGTTAAATTGTTACATACTCGTTTAATTGCCTTTACTAATATAATCTTTGAATTCATTTTTCTCCGATTTTATTTACTCCTTGTGTTCGCATTTTTTATTTATTTAATCAGTCTTTTGATACATAGTCGACTTCGTTCTTCTTTTATTTCATTTGTTTGTTGTGTTCACATTCCCGTTAGATTACCAAAGGAATTATTCGTTTTCCACCGACGGAAAGTACCCTACTTGCCAATCCAGACTATATTCCAATTCTGTGCCAAATTTCGATTAAATCAAACTGCGTAACGCCCATCCAAACTTTCGCATTTGTAAAATTATATTGGGATTGTAAATATAACGTACATGTAGTTTTGCTGTAATAGTTTCAGTGTGTGAAAAATAAATTGATATTGAAATTATTGGAAACAATACCGTTAGCACCTGATAACTATAATTATCAAAGAAGGGGAATGCTATACATGATCAAAAAAGTTATAGAAGATCCAAATTGCTGACAATCGAAGCCAAAATAATCGATTACTTCTGATACGTTCACAAGAGTCGTAAAGAATGAATTAGGTTTCATGGTAAGTTGAATATTCATTGCATATTTTATACTCTAAACAAATATATAGGTAATCTCCATGAATGTGCCACATACATTTTTGTAAGATGGGATTAACTTACTGCTAAAACTAAGTCATTAACTGTTTAAGATTTAATTTATTTTGTTGTACATTTGGAGTAGGAATAATTGTGTCAGTTTTGTTGGTTCCTGCCATGGGAGCGTCAGGTGTGTCGACTTGCCGGCGACTTGGTGACGGGCGTTCCGTCCGCCAGTCTGTGCACCTCCACTGCGCACACGGCTGCGGTGTCTCCTGACCTGCAGGAAATATTCATAAGAAACGACAATACCAAACTACTCGTAGCTATAGACCTACGTCCTGTCAACGTAACAAGCACCACAAAAACTTGAGCAAAACAGAAGTATACCATTTAGAATTAGGAGCCTGCAATAACGTCAAATAGTAGCAAGTAGCCTACAAGTCTCGGCATAGACCTCTCGTTAGCAAGAAACGCATCTATGGAGACTTTACCACGGGTACTATGATTACATCACGGACATGAACTACACAGATAATAAATCGACAAATATCCAAATTTATTTTTACGTTTAATGAAAAAGTATACCAAAAAAAAACGAAATTTTCCAACATAGTTTTATATATATATATATATATATATATATATATATATATATATATATGGAGACATTAACAGTAGTTCAAGATTCATCGCTGATGTTTGATGTTGTAGTTATGCTCAAGGGAGTATAGAGGTCTGTTGATTATTCAGAGATTTATTACAATCTTTTCGTAACCTCAAATATGATGATACAAATAAAAACTTAAAGAAATTAACAAAAAAATATGGCTTCCGAATGAGTAAAATGTAAGCTGTTTAATCCTTTACAATGTGGTTTCCTTTAAGTACTTACTTTTTGGATGTAACACAACAAAGCAAGATGATTGGTATTGGTGCATAACCACGGTTGTAAGTAAAGCTAATTCTAGATTCCGATATTCACGTGTAACTGTGGAATTCAAACGAATTATGTACACAGCTCCTGTTCGTCCTGATCTGTAGAATTGTAGTGCTACGTGCAGTACCGGATTAACCACGTAGCAGGAGGTAGCAAATGCTACGGGCCTACGGGCCTCGCGCTGTCTTAATCCGGCCCTGGCTACGTGGGATCCGGACTTCAAGAAACTGGTTAACAATATCGTAAGTTTTTTTGACCGTATTGCAATGTCCCTAGGGCTTTGTAAATTTAAATGATTGGAATTCTTCGGTATATCATACAATCGGCAAAAGGTTTCCGGATGTTGCTCCATAGGTAGGAAATAATGACGAAATATGCTGTCAACTAATCATTTGGAGGGGATGAGGAACAGAATTTGCAGAAAACATGGCGACACCTGCGCAAACAAAGAGTCATTACAGTGGAAAGGGTATATATTGGTCTGAAAATTGGAGAGGCGCGCTCAGGGAGCAAGTGTTAATGAGGTTGTTAAGCCTCGGTTTAGTGATGAATATGATAGTCGATATCGAGACAGTCGACTTCGAGTGGCAGTACCTTGTAGCTGCGTGAATCAGCGAAATATGCCCCGCGTTATAAATATACCATGAAATAATACGAAATACGGCGTCTCTCTGAAAATTTGTCTGTGACGTTGGAAAAAAATTGACATTATTTGCTTTACGTGTAATCAGAAATCGTAGAAACTGAGAAGACTCGATAACCTCAGTCAAAGACGTCGAAAAGCGTTGAGTGAGCAAAGGAGGCTCCTCTGAGTGTTAAAACTCGATGACTAATCACCCAATCTACAGTTCCATAATCTAGATTCTAGAGCGGCGTCATATAATACATTATTTTTCTAATACAGTCACTTCTATATGACATGAACTCAAACGATGTCAAACGTTTATCATACAGATTTGCTAATTGTTCATTAGACAATGATTTTGAAGTGAATCTAAAAGTGTCAGTTACAGCTTGTATCAATCAGCGATAGCAATTGCTATCGAGGATAATATGCCGAAAGCAAACTGTAGAGTTAGCGTAGGCAGTCGAGCTTAATCGTTCGACACACTAGCAGACGACCTGGTCTGCGGATTCATTATGGTGAACGTAGCTGCAGAGCAAACTGTTTGCATCCATCCCTGTGTCGCATAAGTATTAACAGAGTAGCTAGTGATTCAGATGCTGACCGCTTGCCATGACGCTGGTATATTAACCTGGTCTGTGAACCCCGACTCGGATGTTCCGTTTCTTCTGTTATTACATTCCAACAAGGACATTTAACAAATTGTATGTAAACTTTATCAATCCCCGATATTGTTTTTGAACGCATGAATTCATTGCCCAGACTTCTGCGAAGTATGAACATTCATTAAATGGTCAGTAAAAACGTTTCTGCAAAAAATTCACCGAGGTTATAATGGTTCTCTTTCTATAGATTTATGCTCAACAAATGACAATAAATGTACTGAAAATGCAATTCTTACGTCCCTTAAAGAGGTATTCCCGTAGCCGACAGAACCAATACCCTCTCCTCCTAAAATACCCGAAACAGTAATCGAAGATCTACCTAAAGGTAAAAAAAAAATAATAATAATAAATAAATAAATAAGTCAGCAGTTACATAACTAACTGTAAAATGCTTAGCCAGAGGTATGGATTACTTTGGCTAAAGATCCCTCAGATAATGGCAACGAAATGAAAATCGCTATCTTTAAAAATCCTAAATTACTTATACAAAAAACTTGTATCAAAAATTAGGAAAGTGGGGACAACAAAACATGGAAATTGAAAATTCAATATTTTTTAGGCTATGGAGTGATTTGATAATGGTGTCAAACGATCTTGAAATAAAAGGGAATTGGAGTTGAAAATAGGTTTAAAGACATGAGAAAAAATGGATTGGTCAGTTATTTATGGACTCACCGCTGCTCCCGCACCTGCCAGCAGTGGCTGCGACCTGGAGAGCTGGTGGTCAGGTACCCGTCACGAGCCATTCGGTACTTCGGCTCCAAACTGGACGGCGAGTCGTCATCTTTGACGCCATCTTTCTGCAAAATAATGAGGAATATCCCTTATACGGTAAGGAGCTCCCTGTATTAGCAACACTGGGAAATATATGTTCATTTCATTATTTATGCCATCAATAAAAAAGTGATTTGTTTGCATACTAAGGCAGGTAGAACTTTTAGCAAAAAAGTAGCAGGTTATCTCATTGCGCCTTTCATCTAGGTAGTTGTGCTGTCTATTGTGGGTGTTTTTCAAGTAATAAGTTAAAATACACATGGTCTTCATCCATACTGTCGAAATATACTTAGCGTTGTTTGAACTATTACATTCATCCGATTAGGTTTTTTGATGTTGGCTTAATTTCACCAGATCCTCAATAATTGAAATGGATATTTTCACTCTCGTGCTCTAGTAATTCTGTCCCACACCACGGATGATTTTAAATTAAGGTTTGCGTTGTTCATTCTTGACTGTAAAGTGTGCTTATAATATATAAAATTCAATAAAGAGAAGCATCCGAGATACTAGCAAACTCCTGCATGGTTTAGTCCGCCAAATGCCATTCAAAAATAACAGTTGTTTATAAGATACCCGCCTCAAATTGAATGGCTCTCAAAGAGATTGTCATAACAGTATTTAACAGATTTTAATTGTTCTAAGCAGGTCACTCCCCGACACAAAAAAAACCCCTAAGGAGTCATATAACTAGATTTTTCCTTTTTGTAGAAAAACTCGGTTTCCTGAATTGCAATGTTCGCTGAAGTCATTAGTACCTGAATGTAGCAATTTTAACTAGCAGTGTTTGTTAGCGCTATCGGGAGGTGAAATGTCACAGGTTCGATCTAAGGCAGGAATAAGGAATTCTGTTATGACAACGAAATAAGGGACTTGCCGGCATGAAGTAATAAAGAATTTGACTTCGAGACAGTAGCACTTAACGGACTATAAATTATCCTTTTGGTCTGAAATTTGATACACACGTTATTTAGGCGTTATTATTCGAGAAAAAGTTCGCATTAAAGTGATAAAATATATATTAATGAAATAAAGTAGCATGAAATTGGGTATTCTGTGTATAGTCGACATATTGAATTCCCTCAGACAGTAATTTAATTTAATTGCAATCGAGCACAGGCTCCGGTGGCAATTTCCCTACACCCCCATCTTCCCCCTAAGGGGGCGTCCATAAATTACGTGAGGTGAAATAGGGGGGGGGGGGGGGGTCCGGCGAAATCTCACCAAATCTCACCAGGGGGGAGGGGGGGGTCTATGGAAATCTCACGTGAGATTTTGCGAAAAATTTGGGGATAGTAGAGCCAAAAAAAAGGTCTACAATTTGCGCCTAAGTCGATTTTAGGAGGGTATTTCGTGAAAAAGTTAGGGTGTGACCTAAAAAAAAAAAAGGTCTACAAAAGTTTCGAGTGCGATTTCTAGGGGGGGGTTCTCACGGACCTGATCTCACCAGAGGGGGGGGGGGGGGGTCCGGCCAGATCTCACGAAATCTCACCAAGGGGGAGGGGGGGGGTCCAGAAATCCGGAAAAACACCTCACGTAATTTGTGGATGCCCCCTAACCTGTACCACCTTCATTTGCCCTCTAAAAATTTTATCTTTAAATTCTTTCATCGATTTCGGTAAAATATTCATCATTTCTCTTGGTAACTGATTCCAATCCCTGGCATCCTTACCTAAAAAATAAAATCTTCCCACATCCTTGTGCGTGAAATCGAGTGCCATCTTGTGGTCATGGTCATCTTTTCCCTTCCATGCACTACTTTTCATACCTACTCCAATATCTTTCCATGCCTCATCGCCAGTAAACGCCCTGTACACTCCCATGACCCTCCTCATCCTCCTCCTGTCTTGCAATGAATCCCATTCCAGCTCCTTTATCATATCCGTCACTGATTGCATTCTGCGATAATTTCCAGAAACAAATCTAGCAGCCCTTTTTGGCACCCTCTCTAACTCCTGTATTTGATACGTAAAATGAGGGTCCCATACTACACTACCATATTCGAGCAATGGTCTGACCAAAGTTTTGTAACCCAATTCCTTTACTTCTCTCGTACGTCCCCTCATAACTCTCTCCAACAAATGCAGAATTTTGAAACCTTTTCCTACCACCTGTCCAATGTGTCCTGCCCAGTTAAGCTTGTTATCAAATGTCATGCCAAGATATTTACATTTCAAGTCTTCAGTAAGCAATTCTTTCCCCACCTTATATTCATAAGTAACCTTTTATTTTTTATTTGTGTATCTAATAAGCTGACTCTTCTTTACATTTATCTTCATCCCATGTTTACCAACCCAACTAGATATCCTGTCCAGACCACCCTACAACTGTTTACAATCCTCTATCGTTTTGATTCTTTTGTATAGCATTATGTCATCTGCAAACAATCTAATTTCAGATAGTAAACAATCAACACAATTATTCATTAGAATAATGAATAGCAATGGTCCCAATACGTTACTCTGCGGCACTCCCATTTTTACTTCCACTTCTTTTGATACAACATTTCCTACCCTAACTTTCTGTTTTCTACCTTTTAAAAATTCTTCTACCCAGAAAATCACTTTCTGATCCACTCCAACAGTTTTTACCTTATTTACAACCATTTTATGGCTAACTCTGCCAAACTCCTTTGACAGATCTAGTGCTACACTATCAATTTGGCCTCCCTTGTCCATTTCATCTGAAATATCTTGCATATATCCCACCAACTGAGATTCACATGATATAGCCAACGTGGCAGCTGACCTTCTACGACGAAAGGACGTCCCTAAAAGCCAGGAAGCCTAAAAGGATTGCACTGTTGCTATTACCTAGACCACAACCGTCTACTCCGTGTGTATCGCACATTTCTCTTCCTGCAGGCACCGTTTCCCGTAACGGGATGGCTGAGCCAGCTGACAACCCCTTAGACTTTTGATCTCTAATATCGAGGACGGTGGAAACACTCGAGGCACTTCCCCAACGATAGGCCATCAGCTGGGTGCAGTCAACAGTCAGTTACGGGAGTTGTACCGCAGAATAAATCTACAAACGAATGATAAAAGGCATAGGATCTTTGGAGTGTTGATATATAAAATCCATGCACTAATGATGAGGAATGACTAGATATGTATTTAATGATATGTATAACGGCATAGAGGATAATAATCATAAATTAGTATTTGAAAATGGTAACATTTTTGTTTACGGGTAAAGTGTGCAGGAAATGAAACAATTTACCTAGGGAGACTGAATAATTTACCATAAAAAGTAAAAGAATTCAACGTAAAAATGCTCAGAACGCTTAGATATTTGTATATAAGCTCCATCACAATTAATAATAACGGTAGCGAAGTAGAATTTCATTGTTTGGCGCCATCTTCAATGGCTCCATACAACGTTTTACTTGAGAATACGAAGCCCTCTCCCACCCGTGCGCCAGCAAAAACTTTTCTTTTGAAAACCATTTTTGGGAATTTCTAGTTAGGGTGCTATCATTCAAAAACAAGAAACTTTTTTCTTTACGTACTAAAATTTTAAGCGTATTTTCTTTAGGAAAAGGTGTACCTCACATCTATAGATTAACTAAGATATATTCAGTTCACATAAAGGTGTTAATTTTTATGTGACGCAAGAAAGCAGAGACAATGAATTATTTAAGCGAATCTGCATTTGATCGGTAGCTGTGGCGTATACGTAATTAGTCACTGATAGATCGCTTGACTGGATAGAAATGCAAGCTAATTTGACAAAACGTAGTGTTTAAAACGTGTTATTATTTTGTTAATATTACGGAATCATATCTTTTCATATATTGTACATTGGCTGCCCTTGGTTTTATAGTGGTTTTAGCCACGTTATTTAACCTTAATTGACAAATCGTAATAGTATCTCTAGAGAAAAGCGAGCATGCAATACGTTATTACGTGTACCAGTACTCGGTAGTATTGATATAACGGTAAGATGTTTGCTGGGTGTGGCAAGGGCGTATCCAGGATCTGAACTAGAGGGGGCAAGATTTGAACAGGGGGGGGGGGGACTCATATTGGTTGGAAGGAAGTGGGATAGGGGACTGAAATATGACGATTTATTACGAAATGAAACTCAAACGTATTGAGGAAACAATTTTTATTATTGATTAATATAATAATCCAACCATTTAATCTAAGGACCTACTATGAAATTTTTATGCACACTCATCAGGCATAATCTAGTCAATTTTTCCTCTCACAATGTGCTCCTGAGCCAGTTCTTCACTCATCATAGCGTACTGAAGGAAACTTAATTTTTCTTCAGGGGGGGGGGCGGCGGGGGGGGGGCCGCGGGGGGGGGGGGCAGCAGCCCCTTTCTGCCCCTTGCTTGATACGCCCCTGGAGTGTAGAATTACCGTAAAAATTGGTTTCAAAGGCAATAAATGACCATTCAGAGTCAACTCAACCGTCACTCATTACTCGCGTGAAACATTTTAACCTTTCCATGACTCTCAATTTCTTCACATTATATTTCTACGCATCTAACTATCGTCAGCGATGCGCAATGGTCTGCAATTGGCGGAAGTGTAACTTTTTTTAAATCGTCAACATCATTAGAGCCAGTAGACTATTAGTAGAGGGGAATAATGTACTCGAAGGAACACGGCGATGGTTTTTTGAAGGCACCGTACCAGCATTCCCCTGGTGTCATTTCGGGAAACCGTGGGGAAGCTAAGCCTGGACAGTCGCACCGAGGATCGAAATAGTAACATTCCGATCTTTAATGAAACATAATACAGCATTGGCAATGCCATTTTCAACACAGTGATATTTCAGAATCCATAAAGTGACTTTTCCCAACATTGTGTACCGTAAACTTTGTCCTCTCAGAAATACACAATTATACCAGATACGAAGAGGTTTGTGACATTTTTCATTTCGTGGCGTTTTGTTCACAATACTAAATGCATGGTTACTTACAAATTATTTGAAATGAGTATAGTTTTGTTGAAGACAAGATGTTAAGGGATCTGTGTTACCTTGGAGAAGGCGACATACTGCTGCACCTCACTCTCAGCTCTCTGTATGTGCCGTGCCGCCCAGTCCAGGTGTCCTGGAGAGCGTGCAGGCTCTGGTGCTTGTTGTTGTTGCCGCTGCTGTCGTGCCTGTTGCTGTTTTAGATACCTGCAGGCCCAGCACAGCTGATGCCACCAGCGCGGTTGACGCTCCAAGTGATCCGGCATCTCTGACCACTGATAGACTGACCGAGATGGACACTGTGCGCGAGTTTTCCTCTCTCTGCGCCTCCGGACACTTGTTGACACTTCTGCCTGTGACTAAAGTGCACTCTAGCGTCCGATCGAAGTAAGTATCATTTCTAAGTCTTCTACAAACGTGTAATTGATTCGAGGGGACGCAGGTTCGAAATCCCATCCGGTCATCAAGATTTCGGTTTTCCATCGCTTCTCGAAATAACTCCAGGGATATGCCAGGATGGTTCCTTCAAAAGGGCCATGTCCGAATTCCTTGTCCCTAATCCTCTACAGCCTCCAATGTATTCGTCGTTGACGAGGCGTAAAGCCACAAGCAAACCAATAGTTTCCTTTTTTTTTTTTACTTTCTCTGAATAAATCGTATTGTTTCTTTCTTCACACGTCAGAGAGAAGTGTACTGTAATTGTGACAGACGTAGGCTTCAGACTTTCATTAGTATATTTCAAAGTTCCCCGAAATCTTTTTGAATATTTTATTTGTTCATTCAGTGTGTATGACTGAAATATACTGCACTGAGATAACACTCGTCTACTCGAACGCTTGGTACCGTTACAACTAAAACTAACATGTTATTCCACATGGCTCCAAACCTCGTAGCCGTAGACACTACAAACATGACTTCTAACGGTACGGTGGAAGAACGAACTAAGATTAAGAACTGAAATTTACGTGCGTTTTTAGGTTTAAACTTGATTGCGGTTGTGGTTAGATTGAATGCTGTCTGGAACGGAAGACATAGTTACATAGTAACAATAGTTCTTTGTAATACATCAATTTTTTTGCAGTTTGTTTTCGTCTATGAGGTTGGTTGTCCCTAGAGTTACAGGTACAATTTTTGTGTCAGTTCTATTGTTATACTGTCCTCGTGTATTATCGATAGTTCAAGTTTTTATTACGAGAAACACGCATAATTTCCTATTTAGTTGTTCCTTGTTGTTTTTTAAACTACTACACATTTAGATGGAATTTCTTTTTATTAGAGATTTGAGACTCGTCGACATCTAGATCATCAGAGCCGGAAGAGGATACGGACAAGAAACGGGAAGAAATTCGATCATAGCATATTGAGGAAACCATCCCGGCGTTCGATGATCTCTAAAAACATCTAAAGCCGAAATCTGGATGTCTGAATCGGATATTGAACCCACATTCTCCCTAAAGGTAGATCGAAATGTTAACCGCTCATCCACAAGACAGTCGGAAGACTCAGTTGGTTAAGACGAGTGAGTTTAATGAAAAGATATCTAGTTCGGACTTATAACTGACCATCATCTCTGACAAAAGTATGTTTTGTTAACGTGAAGTGTGATATGACGCTCCACGTTTCGGATTCCATGTTAAACTGGAGAGCCAATTCCCCTGATAGGATTATGGGAATAGGTTAAGCGACCAACAATTGCGGGGTTTGCATCCTGTAAGAAACTGTCACTTGGTCACTAAGATCACAGGAAATTATTATTGTTAAACGGGACGTGACAGACAAAAATTGTTTTTAGAAGGCGATGTTTTGTGACAAACCCTTGTTCTCCCGTTATAGATAATCAAAATCGATTAATGAGGTACCATTGTAAACAATGAATTTTCCGCTTCTTCTTTGTTAATTTTGAATTATACATTGTGTTGTTTGATTATAATCAGAAGTTTTGGACCCAGAATTTTTGCGGAATTTCCAAAAGGGGCCCGCTATTAAACTGCTATGTAGTGTCTATTTAAATGATACAGTATGTGTTATGAAAATAATTGGGGGTCTGAGCGAGATCGAAAACTGAAATTAGTCTTGGCTTAACCCATAATACGTATCTGCAAAGGCTTGATTTGTGTTTATGATGTACGCTAGAATACTTAATGGCCTAAATTCCACGTAGTTTCCCTCATCCTGACGTGATTACGGAATTAATAGGTGTAGAAAATGCAGATATAAAGTGGATTTCGGGGTATCTCGGCCAGTAGAGTCACACACATTACTTATTTTGTGTATTATATCTATGACCACCCTGCAGAGAAATTCATACGTCACGGTGACTACGTTACGTTTCGTTGGTCTTAACACTCATGCTCTTTGATAAACATTTGAACAGAGTAGATAAGCGTACCGTTCATTATAAACTTGCAGAGCACAGACGGGTAACTTTCGTCGAGTATACCGTTTATTTTAGAAACTATTCCTTACTTCGCAAAATCACGTAAGCTATAGCAAAGTCATCACGAGATGATGACGCAGAGCGTGGCGGATGAGCGGTAACGCGCTAACCACGCATTCCAGAGGACGAGGGTTCGAATCCCTGTCCAGCCATCCATAGTTCTTGATTTCACTTCAGGCGAATGTCGGGATGATTCCTTCAAAAAGGCTATGGCCGAATTCCTTCCCGTTCCCTGCTCTAAGTCCTTTTCCTCAACTAGCGTCCTCGTCGGTGAGGCATAAAGATATTTAAAAAATGTACCAGCAGATATCTGAATATTTTAATGTCGGGCACGACTTCTGCCATTTTTAATCCGGGTGTCGAAAGGAACAGAAAATTACAGTATTTTGGCAGCGAAAATTCACCTAATCAGAAAGAGTATAAGTTTTCTCCCGATTTCTTTTATTTTCTCCACAAAATCTGTCGGTAGAGTATGTTGGTTGCATTTAACAATTCTAAACCAATTCAAAAATGGTTTCAAATTTCTGAAACAAAGCTTGCATATTTAATATCAATTTTATGTCCATCGTGGTATAGATTCCAGAATACGCTCTGTGAAAAGTTGGTAGCGTAAATGTCTCTTTAAATCTGGTATTCGCATTCTGCGAAGAGAAAAATACGCTTACAACACGATGTCCTTTTAAAAGTCAGTTAATTTCTTGTTTCGTATTACAAACACTTGGAACTACTCAGTTTCGTTTAAACCATCAGTTTGGGCGTGCGCATCAAAGCGCCGGCATAAGAGATATACGGATGTAGTGAAGGCGACGTCGAGATCAAGGAATAGGAAGAAATTCGGCCATGACCTTCTGAAGGAACACTCTGTATTCGCCTGGAGTGATCTAGGGAAACCATGAAAATCCGATATTTGGATGAGTGGATAGAAACTCGAACCTTCGTCTTCCCCAATGCGTTAGCTCTCACCCACCAAGCTTGGTCTGGCCGACCTGAACACCTCTTTTAGTGGTTTTCTGTAATCATCAACGCGAATGCTGTAATGCTTCCCGATTTTTGTGTTAGAAATGATGCAACGCACAAAGAAACAAGCGATTAACACTTAAGATACAAAACATACTTCTTACGGTTCACTAAAAGCGTCCTGTAAGTTCCGCCATACCGTATAAATATTCGTAATGCCTAAGCCGAAGTAGATCGAATGGTTCCATTTTAATTCTTATATTTGATCACGGTATCATCTGCTTGTCGATATATTTGACGACAAGAATGGTGGCAATGAAAAACAGAGACTAGAATCTTCACAAGTAGAGCGCGATGTAAAATTCGCTTTTTCCGCTACTGAAGTCTTATGTTTATTATATTTTAGGGGAAGTGTTGGTATTATTGAACACTTTTTCGTTTAAAGCAATAAACTGAATTTAAAATGTGGCTGTTCCATAAAAAACGTCACCTCTGTTAGCTTATATATCTGTTATAAAGGATCAATAATAATTGTGATGAATAATAAATGTTTTCAATAATTACAATGGATTTTTTAACTTGCTGTAATTCATGAGCATTTTGAAATGGGGTGGTAATATGAAACAGATTTAAAATAAATTTTTAAACAAAGATTGTCAGTTTAAATTTTTATTAATGAAATTATTAAATTATATTCTGACCTAACCTGGTAGAAAATCACAATTCACAGCGTAAACTTGTAGTAAAGTTTAAAGAATGCAGAGGTCAGAAACGTCGCTTTCTAGTAAATTTGTTTTTATGAGCTGTAAACCACAATTACATTTCACAGTTTATAGTTCTTCGTGAACAAAAGTCGCTGTAATATATGTATAGTATGAGGTGGAAGGTAGAGGATGGTCACATGATTATCTTTTGCTTTAATTATGATCCTGGTATGAAAATAATTTCCGTACAATATGAACTAGACTGGGGATTCAGCTGTAGGTTTTGTACGTTCAATGAAGTGAGTAAACCATTCAGTGAATAGGTAGGACTGCACCCAGCCTGAAGGATGACACTTTCCAATAGCTCCAGGAGGAACACATTCATAAATCTGTCTGTCCAATTAGTGCGTGGGAAAATCATCATCGCAGGCACGAAGTTGCCGCCTGCACTCATGCACGCGATGATCGTCACCTGACTACCCCACTCTGCAGCAGTAAGGGCTCCTATCTGTTTTCTTCCATTCACGCCAATTACATGTGGAATTTTTTTTTGCACTACACTAATACCAGACTCATCAACATTGAAGTGTCGGTAAGGAGAATAACAGTGTTTAGTGTATTCGGCTTTCAGGAGATCAAAAAAGTTCATGACACTCTCTCGGTTAAAGGCGGTGGTTCGACCAAGTGATGTTCCTTCAAGCTGTTGTACTGAAATCTGACTCTTGCGTCAATTCATGACGTGATCGAACATTTTCCTTCCAGTCATATCGTCACTGAATGGATTGCGAATTCCGTTTCTTACTGCCAGTTTAAAGCCATTTGCCTTACGTCATTATGAGTGAGGCCATAAAACATCTTTTCCATAAATAGACAATACTCAACAAGATTTTCTTTTCAATTTCTTTTGGAAGCACAGGTTTTTCTACTTAATTTGTCATGTGTTAAAGTATTTACATCTATATCCTTTGCAGTCACTTTTCTAAAGAGTGTAGCTTTTGGTATTTTAAACATCTTGCCGCTTTATTTAGAGTTTTAGTTTTTAATACTGACGGATATTTTTACTTGAATCATATCTTCAGGGAGCCATTTCTGTGACATCCCCATTTTTGAAGCCATAAACTGCTTCTTGGCGTGGCAACACCTACAAAACAAAAGAGGGGTTGTAATATGGAACAGCATGTTTCATATTACCACCCAACGCCATTTTCGAAACTAATCAATGAAACTAGACTTCTGATAAACAATTTCAAGGAACTAAAATTATCATTTGTAGGTTTACTTCTATTACTAAATTGTAAAGTAGAAACAATATGCTAATTTGTAAGTAAAGGTAGCAGAAAAAATACTTGAATCTAACCTTACAAAAACTTTTGGAGGTTGTAAAACGAAGTGGGCTTACTCAGGACCATAAAACAATGTGATACTGATCTCTGCTGCCTATAATGATGGAAACAGAACATTAGGATTTCCATAACTGAAGCTGCTTCCAGATCTCATTAGTAGTCTGCAAATATTATGGTGTGTAATACACTCCTGGAAATTGAAATAAGAACACATTGACGCCGGTGTGTAAGACCCACCATACTTGCTCCGGACACTACGAGAGGGCTGTACAAGCAATGATCAAACGCACGACACAGCGGACACACCAGGAACAGCAGTGTTGGCCGTCGAAGGGCGCTAGCTGCGCAGCGGTTGGGCACCGCCGCAGTCAGTGTCAGCCAGTTTGCCGTGGCATACGGAGCTCCATCTCAGTCTCTAACACTGGTAGCATGCCGCGACAGCGTGTACGTGAACCGTATGTGCAGTTGACGGACTTTGAGTGAGGGCGTATAGTGTGCATGCGGGAGGCCGGGTGGACGTACCGCCGAATTGCTCAACATGTGGGGCGCGAGGTCTCCACAGTACATCGATGTTGTCGCCAGTGGTCGGCGGAAGGTGCACGTGCCAGTCGACCTGGGTCCGGACAGCAGCGACGCACGGACGCACGCCAAGACCGTCGCATCCTACGCAGTGCCGTAGGGGACCGCACCGCCACTTCCCGGCAAATTAGGGACACTGTTGCTCCTGGGGTATCAGAGAGGACCATTCGCAATCGTCTCCATGAAGCTGGGCTACGGTCCCGCGCACCGTTAGGTCGTCTTCCGCTCACGCCCCAACATCGTGCAGCCCGCCTCCAGTGGTGTCGCGACAGGCGTGTATGGAGGGACGAATGGAGACGTGTCGTCTTCAGTGATGAGAGTCGCTTCTGCCTTGGTGCCAATGATGGTTGTATGCGTGTTTGGCGCCGTGCAGGTGAGCGCCACAATCAGGACTGCATACGACCGAGGCACACAGGGCCAACACCCGGCATCATGGTGTTGGGAGCGATCTCCTACACTGGCCGTACACCTCTGGTGATCGTCGAGGGCATACTGAACAGTGCACGGTACATTCAAACCGTCATCGAACCCATTGTTCTACCATTCCTAGACCGGCAAGGGAACATGCTGTTCCAACAGGACAATGCACGTCCACATGTATCCCGTGCCACCCAACGTGCTCTAGAAAGTGTAAGTCAACTACCCTGGCCAGCGAGATCTCCGGATCTGTCCCCCATTGAGCATGTTTGGGACTGGATGAAACGTCGTCTCACGCGGTATGCACGACCAGCACGAACGCTGGTCCAGCTGAGGCGCCAGGTGGAAATGGCTTGGCATGCCGTTCCACAGGACTACATCCAGGATCTCTACGATCGTCTCCATGGGAGAATTGCAGCCTGCATTGCTGCGAAAGGAGGATATACACGGTACTAGTGCCGACATTGTGCATGCTCTGTTGCCTGTGTGTATGTGCCTATGGTTCTGTCTGTGTGATCATGTGTTGTATCTGACCCCAGGAATGTGTATATAAAGTTTCCCATTCCTGGGACAATGAATTCACGGTGTTCTTATTTCAATTTCTAGGAGTGTATTACAACCTGTTTCATATTACCACCATGTAGTCGTGGAAGGTGATGCTAAAAGGTTCAGCTCTGCTTCTATCTCATGGTGTAATCTAGAGCATTCAGTTCCGTTTTCGCATCTCCATTATTTACAAGATTAGGCTTGAATCTTCTTCAGAGACGTAGGGATTAATTTTTAAACGAAGACTCTTCCTGAAAAAATATATAAATAAAATAAAAAATGCTCTTCCGAGGCGCACACACAGATGAAAATCGTTTCGGACACACGTACATGCCACGGGAAAAAAAAGAGTCAAACAACAACGAGTTTGCTGAACTTTCCTTGTTTATGAACTTTTTAATAATAATTTGATAGTAATCGTTTCAGTAAATAACATTACTATAGTGTAATTAAAGAAATTAATACTACCCAGTAATTGGCTATAGAAAGAGAGACTGGAATTAGCTACCCTTAAGCATGACGCATTATGTTATTTGTTAGTTTTAGTTCTTAACTAATTATACACGACGGCATGTGCAACTGTAACTTCACTTTATCCACTCTAAAAGCTTTTATTTTATACAATTTCCGAAATTAATGTATAGGGTATAGAGAATTTAAGGAGTCACTAAAGATTAAAAAAAAGTTAAAACAGTATCTGATTGTTTTAGCTTAAACTTTAAATATACTATGTTGTTTACTCTGTCGTTTATCTAAGATTCCCGCGAGCTTTCAACATGATAAACAAGTTTTACTTAAAATTCGTGCAGTATTCTGGACTCACGCTTGTTAGTTTTATAACTCAAGCTGCCGATCCTCCAAAGTGTTTGAGTGTAGTACTTACACCCTGTTGAATTTATTTCAAGTTTTTTTTACGTCTTCAGTTTAGTAGAGATCACGTACCAAAACGTCAAAACTTTGTTGTGACTTTTCCCGAGTGTGCAGTTGACTTGAAATTTGTGAGCGGAGAAATTTGTTTTGTAGCGTTACATGAAACGTTCAGAATTAATTTCATTCTGCTTGACCGGCATTTGATGCTAACATAACGGCATTTTACTGTTCTATTTGTAAATATCGGCTAATGATAGATGTGTTGTTGTGTACAACCTAACTTTGCCGTTGCGTGCGGTTTGTGCCAGCGACTGAAATAATGGTTATTCAACAAACGAATTTGTTAATATACTCGCTTTTTTGATAAATAACCATCCCAATCATTCTACTTTCCTTATAGGAAATTCACAACGTTGTATTATTTTTATGCTGAGTGCTCTGATCGAAAACTTCAGATCCCGGTTTCGAATCCCCGTCCGGCCATCCAGATTTTGGTTTTCCTGATTTCCCGAAATTACTTCAGGAGTCCAAACGAATGGCGGTATGGTGCCTTCAAGAGGCCATAGCCGAATTCCTTCCCGTTCCTCGTCTTAAATCCTCTCCCGCCTTTAATGGCCTCGATGTCGATGAGCTGTGAAGCAAATAATAATCAGTAGACAGGCCTTCACTATTCCAAATTTTAGAAGAAAGCGAAATAGATCAAAAAACACGAGAACTTATAAAGCAAACACTAATTGGCATTAAATCTAAAGTAAAATTCATTGGAGAAATTTCAGAAACCAGGTGTGAGACAAGGTGATGGGCTCTCTCCTCTTATGTTAAATGTCGTTCTAGACAAGGTTATGGAAGAATGGGAGAAAGAACTCAAGAAATGTAAGTGTTGGAAACCAATTCCACTTGGCTTTACCAAAACAACCTCTATATACCATACCTCGCTTTTGCGGATGATTTGGCAATACTAGTAGAAGATGAAGAGACTGCCATCAAACAGCTTGAGATACTCAAAGAATGTGCAGAAAAAGTAGGATTACAAATCTCATTCGAAAAAAACTGAATTAATATGTTCAAAGACAGAAATAGCAAGTTTGAGAACAAAATACGGTAAAATCAACAGGGTCCCATACTTTAAATACCTCGAAGAATTCATCGAACCGACAGGCCTTGAGAAAACCTCACAGCAAAATCGCCTCCAAAAAGTAAAAAAAGCATTATGGTTAGCCCAAAGTCTCTACAACAAAAAGTCTATGTCAAGACAGAAGAAAATTCGGCATTACAACACAGTCATAAAACCAACAGTCCTCTATGCAAGTGAAACATTAACACTTAACAGAAAACATGACCTTGAAGAAATTAAAAAAGAGAGAAAACTCATGAGAAAAATTCTAGGAGCAAGACTCACTAAAGATGGTTACAGACTACAATCAATAAAACAACAGAAAAGTTTTCAAACATCGAAATTGACATCAAGAAAAGGCGAATGAAATTCTTTGGCCACCTTAAGAGATTACCAGAAAGTCGATTGAGAAAAAAGATAATAGATTATGTAAGTTCACTTAAAAATCCAACACCTTGGCTGAATGAAATTTGGAAAGATCTTAAAGGTGCAAGCATAGGAGCAACAGACATCTTAGAAAGAGACACCTTCAGACACAAAGTTGACAAATGGGAAGTTATAACTGAGCAACCAAAACAAAAATAATACAGACCAAAGTGGTCGGAAGAACGCAAACAAGCTTTCTCGGAAAGAATGAAAGCCTATTGGAACAATAAGAAGAACTTGATTCGGTCATTTGCTTACCGTCTTCCATTTATTGGGAGAATTCGACAATAATAATAATAATGAAATGAATGTTATCATTCAGTTCAGTGCAAACTACACTTTTCACATACAATTCTTATATAGAAAAATAGTTATACCGTGTGCCGCTTGAGCAAAAGAAGTTTTATTTGTAACGCAAGATATCTTGTAGGGTGGTACACCTTTGGTTTCCGTAGCGAGAGTTGAAAAGACGGAATCATAATTTCATCCGATCCGTCCATCCGCATCCAATCTCGTAATTACGCCGGTTTAGAATTGTTTCTGATGAACGTTCATTACTAGATATGTTGTTAGCATTTATCTTTTGATTCGATGGTGGCGCAAATTTCAAGAGTCCAGGTAATACAGTTTTTTAGTTAAACTCTGTAACAAATATGGTCAAATGTCGACAACTTAGGTGGCCACTTACCTCTTTATTTCCAAATTAAAAAAAGTCTTAATTCTCTGCTTAGCGAGCTATGCCTCAAACACTGTAATTTTACAAAATTTGAAATCAGATATTTGTTTTATGGTCAACAAAACATTTAACATTTGGAAAACTGAAATTTCCAACTAATTTAGTTTTAGCTCTGGAAGCCAATGGCTGACGGACAAATAGTGGAGGCTAGGTTGCTCATTGCGTACAAAACCACTGCAAACCGGCGGTTGTGACGTTTTCAGTTTGCATCGATTACCTTCATCTAGTCTCTTGCGGACGTGTTGCCACGCGAGCGTAGTAGTCTATGGCCTTGTGCCCCGATAAGCAGACAAGGAAAAAAGTTCCTGCTTGGACAGAGTTCGGTCGGACCACAGAAGGCAGGCCATGGGCAACCGCGACATGTGGTGGATGGATTTCCAAAGGATGCGCCGGCAGTCACGAAGAGAGATGTGTCAGCAGCAGCGCCAAATAGACGAGTTGCTGTACCAGCTGGAGGACTGCCTCACCTCACCAGACACGGCTGAGGAGGAGGGAACCCCGCGGGCAGACAGTGCCACTGAGGTCATCCTGCTGCACTGGGTGTCCACCGCGAGGAAGAAGCTCGAGGAACAACTGGGCTACTTCGCAGAGCTAGAGGTACGTCAGACATCGTCATCGTCTCACAAGAACCTGGCGCCAGTGAATATTGTTGCTATACCACATAATGGTACTGATTTTGTAATGTTTGGAGTGAATTTGGCACCTGTAATTCCACTACGTAGGAGAAACTGTCATTTCAGTCTGAAATTTAATGCACATGTTCCGTAGTCGGTAATATTCAAGAAAAAGCGTGTGTAAGAGCTACGAAAAGGATAAGATGGAAATAAAGACTTGCAAAATTTGGGCACTTTCATAACAGGTATTACTCTATAATGGCGTGTTGTTACCCGCTGTTACGGTTTTATTTGAGGGAGTTGGCGGGGGGGGGGGAGACTTGATTTCACAACCATAAATAGGAACGAGTAACGTCACACGAAATCTCCTGAAGTATTTAGTAGCCAGTAGTAGATATTTTGACTTACCTGCGACGTTGTGTGTTCCATGTCAACATAGCAGCCAATCTACTAGGAGAATAGACTCCGTGTAAAGTGTTGTAACTTCTGGGGATATCAGAAATGGGTATGAACCTTGGACAAGTAGTATGTATGCAGTACAGAACTTATTCAACGATCAAAGCCGTTTCCATAACGCGCTGGAAGGTGTTAGGGTGCGATGTTAAAACGGTATCAAGCACTGACGTCACAGATATGTCGACATGACTACCGATGACCAACGAACATTACAATCTGTAGTAAGTTTTTGCCCATTATTTCAACGGGTCAAGTGTACTATTATACACTTACTCTTGAGTAATTCTGCCCAACGACCGTTTATACGAAATTACAGACGCAAAGGAAAACTGCTTTTACTGACGTCAACTGGTTATTCTAACCACACGAAGACAGAACAACACTTAATTTCAGCTGTAGGTAAAGTGAATCCTGCATTCAGAGTCATTTGTCAAATTATGAAGCGTTGTATCGCATATACAGATGAGATAGCGTGGAAAACTCTCGCGTGTCTTCATCTGGAGTACTGCTGTATTCGTTGGGAAAATATGCATCGAAAATTACAGGGACGCTCGATTGTCCTTAAGAATGTGCAGAGGTTGAGCTTGGATTTTCTGACTGGCAGATGACGTAGTATCCGATTGAATATGTTGGCAAACATGCGAACGCCAACCTTTATTTACGACTGCGGAGAAATAATTGGAGTCGCAGTGAACGGAGAGATAGAATTGGGGTAACAAGGTGAAGCGCCAGACCCTGATGTAGGTGGGAAAAGAGGGGGCATGGGGGCGGTAAAATCGTGTTTCAAAGGGCGGCAATTTCTGTCACGGCGACCTTCAACACTTTTTGCTCCGGCTCAGAAAATTCCATCGCCCATCACACTGTGCAGCGCTGATTCTTGTATGTGAATTGCAGGGTACAGATGTAGATTAATGCTGTATTATACTATTTGGTATGATTTCGTCCAGCCCAGCCTGATGGGTGAGCAGTAACGCTCCGGCCTTTCATTCGTTAAGACGCGGATTCTAATCACCGTCCGGGAGTCCAGATTTCAGTTTTCGGTTATTTCTCGGAATAACTCTAGGCAAATACTGGGATGATACCTTGAAAAGTCCATAGCCGAGATCCTTCCCTGTCCTTGCCCCCAGTCCCGTCTCGCCTCTAATAACACTGACGACGACGATAGTTGGGTAAATCCCATTCTGCAAACGTCTGGATATTTTTCAAACAACCAAGCTGCTAAACAATGCAAGCTTTTGGTGGTACCGCAATGCGAACCTCCTTAGAGGGAATTTTTCTATTGACATAAAAATGTGTACACACGTTCTTTGGGTGATATTATTTAAGAATAGTTGTACATTATTGCCACCGTATACATATCTGTTGAGTAAAATCGTACGAAATATGGGCAGTTCCGCCCAAGTTAAAATCCAAGAAATACGTGTTATTACTTGTCGAAGTTTACCGCAGATATTTTTTTAGGTATCATTCTTGGATAAAAAATGAATTTCGTGTGTGTATTGCATGTAGAAAAGCGGTAACGGCACACGATAAATTCATAAACAAACGCATCTGAGCGACGACATGTTGTAACCAGAGTCATTCCTACACTGGGGTTGTAATAATTTAACATGGCAGCCAAGCTCTTACGGAAAAAAAGAATTCAAGGTACTTAAAAGAGGAACGAATTGTTTGCCTTGCTTGTATAACGATGTAGATCCTCTTTCGTTTTACTTTAGTTATATGAATTGTCACTAGCGTGCTCTAAGGAAAAGCTGCATCGAATCTACCGAAGAAAGGGTACATATCTTCTAAAATATGTAACTGCCTTTTTAGGCAGGGGCGTAGCTACTATAGGGCTAGGCGGTGCAGCGCACCGGGGCCCCCACGCTCAGAGGGCCCCCGAGCACAGCTCAAGGGGGCCCCCAAGCACAAATCAGATGGGCCCACGGGCTTTCAGGGTATATACGCTACTGCTCAGGTGGCCTCCACGCTCAGCTCAGGTGGCCCCCACTAGCAACTTGACAGAGCTAAAAAAAAATTTAAAAAAATGGTAGGGTCGCCCATCTGGCCCGAGGGCACAAAATAATTATTTTTTTTGCACCGGAGCCCTTGTTGAGCTAGCTACGAAATCGTTTTGAGGCTACTACAGAAGCAATGAAAAACGGCGACTGACTAAGCAGTATGCCATCCGACGTTCGACATCCCCCGCAAAGACATTACGTAATATTCACTCAAATCGTATCCTCAGGCTGTACACAGCGTGGTGGATGAACGGTTGGGTTTTCCATGGTTTCCCCCCAAATCAATCCAGGCGAATGACGGGAACGTTCCATCATAAGACCATGGTTAAATTCGTTCCCATTCCTTTCCCGCCTCTAATGATCTCGACGTCGACAAAGCGTAAAAGCACAAGCAAAAAAAAAAAAAAAAAAAAAAAAGTTCATGCTAAAACATAATCTTCGCGGGTTCGTTGCACCGCCGAAATCTCGCCTTTCATAAACACCATCCGGCAGTGAACTCGCGAAGATTAGCTATATTTTAGCAACACGCCGTTCACACACGCGCGACTACAAAAGCTCGTCTTTCATCATCATCATCCTGCAACGAACCCGCGAAGATTATATTTCAGCGACAAGCTGGGTAAGACTTCGTTCACACACATGAGAGGTTGGCTGCCATGTTCGTTTATTAGCATCAGAGGCCCTGTTACAATGTCTCTGGTTCAACATGACACCGTATGTCTGACCAACAGTACGCCATCCAGTAGTGTTTGTTGATAAATGTATTGCATGCCGTTATAGCTTCTCTGCATGTCATTCAAATACGAAATTATTTTTTTCATTCAAGAATGAAGCCTAAAAAACATCTACGGTAAACTACAACTGGTAATAAATTACACATATTTCGTGGATTATAACTTGTAGGAAACTGCGCATACTTTACCAGAAAAATATGTATGTGGTGGTTGTAATGTACAATTATTCATAGATTATATCATCCAAGGAACGTGTGTACAAATTTTATGCCAATAGGACTATTACTTCTAAGGTGTTTCGCACTGCGGTAGAGCCCAAGCTTTAAACAGTGTACAAATGTAAACTTACTGTAGTATATTTGGTCTGTTCCCCAGGGTTGCCAACTCATTTTTTTTATTTATTTTTTTACCTTTAAGGTTACGTCGTAAACCTCTAAAATCACCACCCTAAAAAGTAAATACTATGTTTTGCTTAGTAATATTCTTTATTTATAAATTATTCAATATTTCGAACATAATTTCGTTTTATTCTGATGGTACATAGTTTTTGAGGACACATTTTGACATTAAACAAACTTAACATTTTAGATAAAGGATTAATTGTTATGCAGGAGCCACCAATTCGTTGCAATGTTAGAACATTATCACACTTTTAAGCATTTAAGTAGATAACCTATTACGCAATATTAACCATATTGTACCGAAGATGTTTAGCAATAGATAGACTCGTTCAAGCTACAACAGGTTGGCTGAAAAATTAGGATAAAATCTAACTGTAGAATATTGTCGTAATTAAGTTAATACACAGCCATAAGGCAGGGTTGCGATCTCTGGCGAACCAGATACAACATAGTGGAAGGAACCACCCAAAATATAGTCCTCTAAACAGAAAAATATCGAAGTCTCAGCTTATGGCTCTGTATCTCTTTCGGTGGACTAGCAGAAATAAAAAAATTAAGGAATGAGTAATTTTCACGAATATACATAGGATCCTCATGTTGATAGTTTTAGAGGAATAACAGAAAACAAGATTTTCGGTGGAGATTAAGCGTTCGGTATCAAGTATCAATCCTCCTTTTACGTGACGTCGACGTCGAGTTCATTAGAGGCGGGATGGGACTGAGGACAAGGAACGGGAAGTAATTCGGTCATGGCTTTTTGATGAAGTCATACCGACATTCACCTGGAGTGATTTGGGGAAAATATAGAAAACCGAAATCTTGATGACCGAACAGGGACTGGAACTTGTCCTCCTGAATGCAAGACCAAAACGTTACCGCTCATCTATCACGCTCCGACATTGCAAAATACCATCAAATAATTGTGGAGGATAATTTCTGGTGACTTAAAATTTGCTTGGGTTAAGAAGGATTTAAAATAGACTACAAGCCACGTTTTAAAAATTTTAACGGAACGTTGCAATTATGAGTAGTAATGTAAACCGTATTACTGCTTAAGTCTCTGAGTCTAACCGTCGTAGCTGCCCCTCGAAAAAACCATGTGACAGAAATGATATTACAGTACACCTACTAATATAACTATGCAAACATCAGAAAACGATTATAAATCATATTACGTAGCTATTAGTCACAATCATGTTGCATCAGTAATTATCAAAAAGCAATCGTTTGTCCTCGATTATCAAATTTATCACTACTCTGTAGCTACTAATTTTATTCGAAACTAGCCTCGTACCCGCGACTTCGTACGCGTGGATTAAGAATTTTTTTGCCAGAATTAAATATAGAAAGTTGTAGGTAACGAAGGATTGGTCCCAAACAATATCGAGTCGGCATAATATGACAGGAAAGCTATCACTATATCATTCTACCGTCGAACCTGCCTCTTGAAGAGAATCAATTTCCAACATATTTCTGTCACTATTCGATAAGATCTCAAAATTTCGTGACTACAACTGTTAATCATACTGGAAAAAATATCCTGTGCCCTTCATACATCTTTCCTTACAAAATTCCATCACAACGATATAGCCATTTAGTCGTCAAAACGTAACAAAAAGACAGACTTACTTCCGTATTTATATTAGTATTACTGTGGTTCTCACTCACACACTGACTGCGAACAACACCTGAGGGATCATTATAACGTAAAAAAGTGTACACCTACAAAATTGGAAGACTACCTACGATTTGCCTCGCATTGCACCCCTAACTTTCTAATATCTACAGTTTAACATTCAATCCGAATAACCTACGGCCCAGCCCTGACTCTTACGATGAAAAACAATTTTTAAAAATCTTAGCCTCCACGGAGATTTGAACCGGAGACCACGACGTTCGTAAGCAAGCTCTTTAGCCACTGAGCTGCCAGTTCACTAAACGGAAACACGGTCTGGAGACGTCCACATCCAACGTGTCTGTCTATCGCCGTATTTCGAAGTTATGAGACAACATGTGTTATTTATACAGATAATTTTTCAACCAAATGTAGACAGTATTTTTCTCCTTGTTTCAAAGGATAAGTGTGCAAAGTATCATCGAGATCGGATGAAAACTGTGGATTTGTATGAACAACAAACAAACCAACAAACAAACAAACAAACATTCATCTTTATATATAAAGACTGGCGCATAGAGACATAATGATGCTACTCTCAGCAATAGTATCATAATAAACACACAGTTCCATGAGATTAAACATTGTGAGCTGTTAAAGCATTCAGATTATCGTCGCAGATGGAAATGCTGAAAACTCTTATGTAAATAACAAAAGTTCCGCTTTCGATCACAAATTCCGATTCACACACATCACTGTGGAGAGTAAGAGTTTTTATATTATAAAATTGTATTACGATTATTGCTTCACATAGTGTTGTCTTATCTGACACGTATTCTTTACTGAATTACACTGTATTCCTTTTTTTTTTTTTTTTTAATATAAAAAACTTCAAATAAAACAAGAGTAATTGTTTTAATATGATCTTTCAACATTCTTTATTTTTACCTTCGGCCAAAATATTTTTGTAATTTGGTAACTAACAAAATTTGCTCCAGATGAGTTGCACATAAGATTCATATACAATCGCTCCTCTTTTTTCAAATGTTTATTGGATGTTATGACTTCGGTGTATTAAATTTCGATCTTCTGAGACGAAGGAAAACAAAATTTTTAATTGTTAGTTTAGGTAAATGAATACCAATAAATAATTTACTTCCAGTCTGAAGCGTACTTCATTCATTGTATCTAATAAATATGAAACAGATGATTACTGATATTACAAACATTTGCTGGCTGATTTTTATGAAAAGTTTTACAAATTCCAGCGTTATGAAATTAATTTGGCTTCTAATTTGGCTTTAACGTTATGTCACCATACACAGGAATCAGTATAACAAAATCCAGAGATACAAGGATGTCTGAAATACATTACATTCAACAAATGCTAAGCAGAGGAGTTTGAAATTTTCTAGCATTCCTCAGTTAAAAGACTGAGCTATGCCTTCCATGGAATCATTCTGTGTTTTCATGGTTCTATTATCATAAAAAAATTCAGTGCTCCACTTGCAAACCAAATACAGGGATGAGAATCCGAACGTAGTTGGTGATTGATAACTATTTGCAACGAAGTTAGGTAGTAACCATTTTAAACTCACGGTCCAGTCATCGAGACTTCGGATTTCGTAGAGTTCCCAGAATCACTGTAGTGATTCTACTTAAATAGTGAGACCTAACTTTGTTCTTACACAGCTAACATTTCCCGTGTCATTGGAAAATATATATCAGAGACTCGAGTGAAAAAATAATGACAAAAAGGAGTTTGAATTATTTAATCTATTCAGGCAACAAATCTTTTGTTTTAACTCCCCAATCAGTGACTCATGTGTTGACAGTGTTCCGATGTACGGGCTACATGAGAATAACATAACACTTCATTAAACCACTCGTGCCCGAAGTTAGACTTGAACCGCGTACCCTTCTTCTGCGAGACAGGGCGCTTCCTAGCCACTAATCTTCTTGCTCGGCATCCGCCAATCTGAGCGACCCACAGCGTTAGAGACTTGCCAGCTAATAATCATTTACTAGGCAACATTTTTCCGCGTTACAGAAATGTCCTGTTCCTTCCTTGGAGCATTAAATTTCATAAACAACACTTACACGCTAGAAAAAACTGTACATCATTAACCTTTGCGTTAGAATCTACTTGTGAAATTTCTGCCATCCACTACTGAAGTTTCATTTTTTTTACTTTAGAGAATTTTTACCGTCTAGCGGCGGAAGGAATCGGAGTATTATTCGCATATGATCAGGCTAAGAGGATTGCCTACAAATAAAACATGATATACATCATTCACCTCACTCGTGACCACCATTAGCTGTAGAATATTGTTAATTATGGATGCTTCCAGTCCATCAATTTTCATAAACCTTCCACCTTTACACCCGCAGCCGAGTACGAAACTGCAATGTGATATTTCACTAAAGAAGTCAATATTCAATCTAATTCTGAAAAAACTGGATTCGAAATTTCTTTATTTTTACTATTTTAATTTTTTAAAAGAAAGCAGGAATGTTCAGTGTTTTAATGAGCTTTTCTTAGTTGTAGCGAAAGAAAATCATTTTGTTACGCTAAAATATATCCACAAAGTATCTTTAATTTATTTTTTTACCAATGCATGCCTGACAGATCCTATCTCATGCTACCGACAACATCGGTTTATTAATTTTTTTGTTTTTCTACATTTTGTATGTTCGAAAAACAGACTTACGAGTAGAACCAGATTACAGAACTTTAGAGCAAGCAAATTCGTGAAATTAATGCTAAAATTTGTAAATGTGTTATGTGCTACGCAGCAGACAGCTACTTCTGATGACTCTGTATCGTTTTCACAAATTTTAATCCAGTCGAAACATCACGTTTTGCATTAAATTTCTTGTTATTTTATGTTCTTGAGACCAATGTAACAGCTAAATTGCTTTGTGTACTATTTGTTCAAAATTAACAGTTTGTTTGAAAGCAGTAACTTTTTTACTACATATTGACACTAAATATCTCTCAAATATATTAAAAAAAAAGTACAAATGAACTCATTTCATGTCGGTGTAATACATTTATTGCCATACTGTAATTACTAACTCAGTTTATAGAATGAATAAATTGTAATGTATTTCGTTTTTTGTGAGTTGACTATTTGACAATTTTTGACAATCGCGTGACTATACCACCTGCAGGGTATAGGATTGTCATTGCAGTTGTGTATAAAGGTTTGAATAATTCCCAGGAGGAAATAGCGATGTGCGATTCAGTTCGTTCTGACACATATGAGCATGGTAGTACCATCCAACACCGAATACGACATAAAAAATATATGTATCCGAAAAATTGAGTTGTCGAAACTATCAGAAGTTATTTACAAAGCTGAAATACATCTGTAATTATCACACGGCATGGAAAAGCCAAATTCCACCACGCAAATCTTAAAACCATAGTGCCAGCATTATAGGTTAAGTAGATCACAGCAAGTTAAGTTCAAGTGTACGTTTGACCAATAGGTGCCTTCCTTTCTTGTAGATCTGTGAAAGCACTGGTACCGAATTCTCAAGACAGTCAAACAAGTAATTCCCCAACCATGATGAATAATTGAGTGTTTAGTAACTACCAAAACTTTTGGGACTGGTTCCTTCCATTACTCCACCCTTTGTATGCTCCAGCATAGGTATATACTTTTTTTATTAGTTAGCTATTGGCAAAGTGCTGTAATAAGTATTTCACGTAAGTTCCCATTTTACGCAAGTCTTAATTAACGTAGAAACCTACAGAGAATAGGACTGTGTTTGCAGTTACGTGTAAAGGTTCGAGTAATTCCCAGTGGGAAATTTAGCGATGTGCGATTCGGGTCGTTCGGATACTTATGAGCATAGTAGTACTTTACTCGAATCCCTGACTACCATACGCACAAAATAACATTTTAGCTTTTCCCTTATGCATGAAACCGAAAGCCAGCTTGTTCGCATGGTACCTCTCTCAATTCGTACACCAATATCTTTCCATGCCTCATCACCAACATATGCCGTGCATAGTCCTAGCTGTCTCTTCACCCTCCTCCTGTCTCCCAATGAATCCCTTTATTATATCGGTTACTGATTGTGTTCTGCGATAATTTTCCTAAACAAATCTAGCAATCCTTCTTTGTACTCCCTCCAACTCCTGTATTTGATAGCCAAGTTTTGGGTTCCAAACTACACCACAACGTTAGAGCAACGAAGGTTTATAGCCTAACTTCTTCGCCTTCTCTGCTACGTCCCCTCAGCACCCTTCCAGGTAAATGTAAAATTTTATAACCTTTTCCTACCACCTGTCTAATATATCTCGTCTAGTTGAGTTCATCACCAGATGTTACGCCAAGATATTTACATTTAAAGTCTTCAAAAGGCGTCTGTCCCCAACCTATGATCATAATCAATCTGTAGTCTTTATATTTGGGTTCCTAATGATCTGACTCTTCCTCATTTTCGTTTCATTCTGTGTAGCTCTGCTTTTTGTAATACCTCGGTCACAGATAGATGTGCTAGTGCACTGCACCCCTCGATCATCACTGTGCATAAATTTATCTGCAGACACGTTTTCAAGTCGCTTATCTCACCTCCTGGTGATTGGATTTATTTTCTAGATACATCAGAGATACGAAAGTTGTAAAATGTAACTGACAACTTTATATTCTTTCAGAAAATTGTGGGCAGCATTGTCATAACCGTGGCGCTGCAATTTGATGATGGATTCTTGTGTAACTCGACGAAATAAAACGAGAAAAGAATATATATATATATATATGTCTGACTTAGTTTTCGAGATATCGAACCTCAAAAATCAGTTCTTAGTTTAGTTCCTTGTGCTTTTGGAAACTTTTTTTTCTGGTCCAGGCCATATTTCAAACTAACCACAGCCGCTAGGAAGAAAACAAACATCATATGTGTATTTGCACCCTATAGTTCATTGCGTACCTTTGATGAGTTTTTTTTTCTGGTTCAGGCTGCATCTTAACCTAACCATCTCAGTTTCTCGAGAACTAAGCGAGTTGTTAATTTTCTTTATTTTCGATTTATCTCGTGAAGTTACATAAGAGTACACCATCAAATGTGGCTTTTGCGAAATTTTTCGTTTGGTCCAGGCCACATTTCAACCTAACCAGCTCAATTTTGAAATACGTTATCTCGAGAACTAAGCGATATATTTAAAAATTGCGTGGTAGTGTGACATACAGTAATTTGCAGCATAGGTGCGCAACCTTTCCTTTCCGGTGGCAGTCCTTTGTGCGGGCGAATGTGTAACTTTATTTCACTTAATCCCTAGACGAAGAGCGCTCACTTGACGCAAACTGAGAATGCTGTCCTATCCTCATCCTGGAAAAGCTAGATTTTTGCCTGGCCATTGAAATATTCGTCACTTATAGCTTATACTCGCTTAAAGCCTTATACAACACAAATATAGGGTCTAAATTTATATTATTCTATCTGAAAACCACTTCACGGACCACCGGCTGAGAAACATTGGTTTACGCGCATTCACTACGTAGTCCAGTTGGGGCACCAAGCTTGCGAACAGTTATTCGTGAGCCACTTACTAGAATATTCCAGAAACTGTATTGCTCCACTAGCTAATTATATGCTACCAGTTGATTCAAATCGCGCTTTCAAAGCGAATTTTAATTCGAGAGACCAAGACATTCGTCTCAACCAAGTTGGCATGGCAACCGAAGGACATGCACCCACACTTTCTTTATCAAAAACTCTTGTGTCAGCAGTCGGTAGAAAACTATGAAACGTTCGATTCAAACACACAGCAGGATACCATACTCAACGGGCAATACGGTTTAGTGCGACCTTAGTTAATGCTTGTTGATAGCTTGGTGATTAGAGTTTGTACTGTCAACGACAACGCAAAGGAAATCAGCAGTGGCATTCCGCATGGAGCTATTTGACGAAACCATGGAAAATTGAAATCTGGATTGCCGTATCTGGGATCAAACTGGCGTCTTCAGAATTCCATTCACCCACCAGACTCTGTAAATCTATTCTGATTTGATACTAAATACTTCCGTGTATTGATTTTGAGTTCTTGCAGATTAGCTGGTGCCCACGACTTCCTTCATATTTTTCATAAATTTTTGAAGGTTATATGTTTTTTCACTGAACCGTAAATATTTCCAGGATAAAAAGTAGCCTATGTCACTCCCTGCCAATCCAGCAACCCAAAATCGGTTCAGACACTAAGTATGTCGGATATAAATTGTTTATATTTGTTAATAGCTAAAAAGCTGAAATGTGTCTCTTATTCTAGAACATTTTAGTACATTCAAGAATGTTTAAGTACATTCTAGAAGATTCAAAGATTTATTTAGAACACTTTGGCCGAAATATGTAACTATCCCATGTTGATCACTCTCAACCACCATATCTCCCACACCCCCACAACTACCGACATGCAACCACCATAGTGCACGTTCGGAGTCTCAAAACTACTACCACACGCAAACGCCAGGGGTCTGCCTAGGTAGATGTGACTGCAAAGTGGAATTAAGGGACACACATGTCTTCTTTTGTATAGAAATAAGATTTACATGGTACCGAGCGTGTTGGGTGTACTACCATGCTCATATGTATCCGAACGACCTGAATTGCACATCGCTACATTACCTCCTGGGACTTATTCAACCCATTATACACATCTACCAAGACAGTACTATATCCTGTAGGTGGTATAGTCTCACGACTATCAAAATTGAGAAATAGTGGCCAAAGAAAGAATTTGTGGGAAGATCTACCCAAAAAAGACACTGGTTAAACAGAATTTGTTTTAAGAGTCCTTTATTTCGACACGTACAAAAGTACTGAATTCCGCGACGAGATTCTTCAGTCCAGCTCTTCGTTTTTGTTTCAATGTTTTTTTATTCGAAAACGATGTCGCTATAATAATACATTCAGATAAAAAGAGATATGAATTATAAATTACTTCAGCCACCTATTGACAATCTCTTCGCTGCGTATTAGGCTTCAGTCGTGGATGGACCGAGGGATCCGAATAACTGAACGTCCTGGACTACTGACACGAGCAAAGTAAAGTTAGTAAAATTCGTTTCCGCAAAGTGATTTTAACCGCTGACACTACCATTTCTTTCGACCTGCCTTAACCATTAAACTGCCAGACGGCTGTCCATAACTGCTAGAATAAAAGAATTATTATTTTTCACTACAATTAATAAACTAAATAAGACATCTAGAACATAGAACGGAAACCGACTTTCAAGGCGATATATAAAAAACCGCATGTACAATATTGGCCAAGATTCCATTCATGTGGTAACCTGCCGTGAGTCGTGGAAGGAGTAATCGAAAGCAAGGCCAGTGCCAACGAAAATTTCCGCCGATTTCTGTGAAAACAGGAAACTAGGAACGTTTCCCTTCTACAAAAGAAACCGTGTTTCACTTTCCTGATACTCTGGCACTAAGAGAAACTTCATTACACTCAAATACAAGGGCTGGTATGCTCGTCACTTGTAGTTTTTTTTTAAGACTATCGTCTAGATTCTGTATAAAATACTCCCATTCATTTCATACAAATATGCACTGTATTTGAGAAAATAAAAAATGTCTTTTTTTTTAAAAAATTAAAAAAATCAAGACACAAATGTCAATACTACTGTGAATCCGAGCAAACGATAGACTGTTAAAAGCTACAGCAGTTAAGCTGAACTGTAAGAATTTAATTATTTGAAGCTTTAAGGATCCTTGTAATTATTAGTTTACACTGATTATGGGAGGGCAGCGATCTTGGGACAACGAATTTCAATCAAATCCAACATAGTGAGAGGATCTACCCAATTCCGAGTCAATTGAAGGGGTGAGATCAACAATACAGTGTTTTAGATAAAAATCGATGTCCAAGTTCATGGTGCAGTATCGCTTTAAACCCATGGTTTATCGAAAGGCAATCAAAAAATTCGAACTTTTCATTAGTATATACATCGTCCGTTTGCTATTGGTGCTTGAGAACAGTACAAAACATATTTTTCCTTGAAGGCTTACACGATAATAGCGTTAAGCTTCTGACAGTGCTACATAGTTTGGTGGTAGCGAGCCGTATCCGAAAATCTCGAGTCCGTTTGTGTTTAACCCTTTTTTTACAATGAAGTATACTTCTTTTTTGCCCGCGGCCTGACTCAAACCATCGAACCGCAAGATACGCACTAATTTCCGGGATCAGCATCCACGAATCTGAGCCACTTACAGCACCATCGCGTCAGGCTTACCAGAGACTGAAGTTAAGGTAGCAACAACTCACAACCAAACTGGCATTATCTTTCCTCGTTCCTGAAATTTCCTGTTTATTTCTTGCAATTTTGCGACAGAATTAACTTGTAATATTTCTGCACTTTTTT
The DNA here is from genome assembly GCA_031002005.1 of Vandiemenella viatica. NCBI lineage: Eukaryota > Metazoa > Arthropoda > Insecta > Orthoptera > Morabidae > Vandiemenella > Vandiemenella viatica. The sequence continues at coordinate 8,740,964 of CM061919.1, read as the reverse complement.
TAATTAACATATGTTTTTGCTATGGTTAACGTTTTTGCCTCTTACCGGAGACAGAATTTTTTACGGACTCTCGGAGATAGCGGTCAACGCTATATGACAGGAAAAATAACACCATGCCACGAAAAATGCCCAGTTGTGGATATATATCAATTATATCACTAGTGATTACTAGTATGAGCAGCATGTTGTTAAATACAGAAGCTTCTAATCGTACGTTCTTCGTTAATGAGGTTTTTCCGTAAGAACAGTCACTCACCTTTTCAGTCCTCATTTGCTTGCCAATATCATAGGTTAGAAAATATCGTTATCGCAAATAGGGACATTAGCTAAAAAAAATACGGTTTTCGCACAATAGGCACATTAGTTTGATTTAATTCCTTGTTTAATTTTAAATAGCCATCATTACGTATCACATCAATGATCAATGTCCCATCTTTGTCAACAGCATTAAAAAAATGGGGATTGTTGAGTGACATAAATCGTTATGGATAAAATAAATTTATCGGAAAATTTTCTCAATTCCTAATAGCGCCTGCTGCGTTGACACTGTTTCATGTCTGCCAAAACAGTAATTAAATCACTCTTTTCAATTGTTTCACGCTTTGTATGATCAAGAAACAACAGAATTAAATGAATTGTTTTTGCAGTCAAGCATATTCACAAGCTGACTGCCAAAATTACTGAATCTGAAATCTTGTTACGTGTTATATATTTGACAGAACTCTTAGATAACTCTGTACTGTTTCTAATAATTGTAGTATATGGTAGAGCAAACGTTGAGTATTAATGTAAATTTCTGGTCATTTTACGTTGTTGTAGTAGGATATAAAAGCTGTATTTTGTTGTTATCCAGTAATTGTGCAAAAGTAGCATTTTTTTTTATGTGATAACTTTTATGTTATGTGTTGACACTTAATAACTGCAAAATGTCTTAAAAAAAGTAAAACTAAACGTATTCTCATATAACTCTTTTATTGCCAAAATGTAATCACTACTTCGGTTTATAAAACAAAAAAGTGGAAATGTATTTCGTTTTTTTGGGAGATGGATGTGTGTCAATTTTAATAGCAGCGAGAATATACCACCTACAGGGGATATTACTGTCTTGGGAGAGGTGTATAATGGGTTGAATAAGTCCCAAGGAGAAATGTAGCGTTGTGCAATTCAGTTCGTTCGGATACATATGAGCATGGTAGTACACCCAAATTAGAAAGACTCAACTATAAACACAGATACACACAGTACAGTCATCCATTATCCTACACATACATCGAGACTCAACCATAAAGACACTGTAAAATTTCTTACCCACCAACAAGCACCCTGACATTTTTTCTCGGTCACACACCGGGCTTCATTACCACAAGAAGACGTACACTTCAAGCAATCCTCGCCATCTTTCATTTCTTGCGATTTGCTACAAAATATGAGGGAAATTGAAGATAAAGCTTTAGTGAATACAGTGAACAATCTGCGTGTTGGAAAGCGTTCAATAGACCAACTAAGAATTTTTTTGACAGACGGAGGGTGCTATTAATCTTCCCTACAATCAAACAAGAGGGACACTTGCATAAAAAAATTATCTGCGGATTTGGAAAAGAACGCTAATCTTTATCAGATAAATGTTGAGAATTTCATAGAAAGAAATCATCTGTCATAAAAAGCATGTTCCACAACCAATAAAGCCAATAGCGTGGCCACCGGTGCCATGGTTTCATTAAGTGCTGTCAATTTTAGTAGCCGAGTATATCACAAGAAATTGTTATGCCAAACTGTATTTATCCCTAGCAGCAACTTTGTCTTTGTGGTATCTACTCAGCTACTTGGAATCGTAGAAAGTAGAGGAAGGTGTCTTTTGGAAGCTGTTTAAAGATGAATTGATGAGCTATAGTATAGTAGATATAATAGATATGTTTCAAAAATCGGCCCGTTATATACAGTTTTTACATTTAAGTCCCTAACATGGTTGGAATGAAAAATTATACTATTTAATAGTCCATATCTGATTTTCTATCCAATTACTATACTCTACAGTTCTCGTTTGGCATCGATACAAAAATTTCGAACCCCAGTTTGGAATCATGTCGGTGGCTGGTGAATAATAGGACCCTTAGGAGATTCTCTATATGTTTTGGACCAAAATTAGTTCGCTTCATTCGAAGGAGAATTTCACTAGCTACCGTATGAGGGCTTAAATAAATTGGCAACAGTTGGAATCCACTTTGCAGCACGTTATCGACTGTACTACTCATTCTTAGAGGCCAATAAACTGATTCAATTGAAATCTAGTATTCCTTCATGAAGTAAGAACTTAAATCAGTTTCTAATAATCAGTCTGTGGCCGTCAATCCACAGTGGTGTCAAGCATTAGCCCAAACAGCCAAACGGTAAGATTCTACTGGAGCTGCCAGAAGAACAAACGGGACGCTTCGAACAGAACTGGAATTCCCTAAGGTTAGTTCGTCAGCACACCTACCCACACACGCCCACTAGCCTTGGCCAAATAATGCAACTGTAAACCGTCACGTGCAGCACCAGTTTCAGTATGACCTCCATCTAATAAAGACGTTTGAGGTATCCAAACTAGGTCTCTTTAGTTCAGATAATAAGCTGTATATTTTCCCCGATAGTATGCACACTCTAGAATGGGGGCACAAATCGGTACCTGATTGAATGTGAATTATTAATGAGTCATTATGTATGAATGGAGATTAAATATACCGCAAGTTCCCTGTAAATATGTAAAGTTTTTTACTCGTATAAAAACACAATTTAGATGGTTTGTAAAATATAATTTCATTAAAAAAAATACATATTAAATGTGATAGATTACGGGTGAAGGGCTGTCACACGATGTCCGGAGTTGTGGGAGATCGGGTCCGTACCAGTGCAGGTAGCTGTGTAGTTATAAATACACATACACTGTAGCCACCGGGGTGTAAGAAGCAGTGAATGAGAGGGTCCAATTGTAAAAGTTCATAAATAACAATGAAACTAACAGTCTAATTAAAAAAGGTCATAAATAGCAATAAAAGTGACGGTAAAGTTAAAAAAAGGATTGGCAATTAAATTTAAATTAATGGTCATAAATAGCAATAAAAGGTATATGAAAATCGTTGGAGGTGGGGAGGATGAAAACGATAATACTGGTGGGTCGGAAGAAAACATTTTTACTAGAAAATCTTCATTGGAATCAAATGAAGCTGATAATCCACCGACTCTCAAAATATTTTCCTTTTCCTTTTTATTCCAAGATTTCGGGATGCTTTTGATAAAAACATTAAAAAAATATAATACCCATTTAATTCCGAAACTAAGAGGATTTCAAAATTCTTTAAAAATTTGCAGTGTATGTAACCTCCTAAATGTCATGGGAGAACTATATCGAACGTTCGGTGTCTGTGGTTTCCACCAAATAACAAATAAGTAATCTTAGCAAATTTGATCCTTCAGCAGATAGTGTTTGACAAAAAAATCATGTTCAGCATTTCTGATATTGTGTTCTTTAGTGATGTTTCATTTTAAAAGAATTAGGTTTTTTAAATATAACTGAAGATTCGAACAGCAGTAACGACTAGGTAGAAAGGGAACTGACCGTACGCCTCCATGTTGTCCTCTGCCCGTAGTACCAGCTGAACGAGGTGATCGACTCGAACGGGCCGATGCCTCCCGGGTTGCTCCAGCAGTGCCGACACCACCTCAGGCGCTACTCGAGTGACGTCAACAGCATAAGCGTGCAGGTGTGCAGTCACTCCCAGAGGCGTTTCTCAACGTGAGTATGGATGGCTAGGTACAATCTATCTGCCATACAGATCTTACGGAAGAATTAATTTCCCAACTGAGAAAATATCCTGTGGTATACACCTATTCGATATTTTGACTGGTCAAAAGCTGCTTTAAAAATCGATGATTCGTTTTTGACTCTGTCATAGCTGAAGTGATATGCAGCAGTCCGATTACTTCTTGCTCTCTTATTTCCCTCAACCCGCAGTTTGGATGATTTGAATCCTGTGGAGGGATGAACTGAAAGTGTTCGTGTTACTATGTGTGTGCATTTTAGTATGTTATTGTAGTTTGCAATGTTAAATAATCTACTGAGATGTGACTATTCATGGTAATGTCACGTGTCTCGTGTACTAGTAAAAGAAAATCGGGGGAACTTTTTAATTGCTTACAATAATATATGTATCAAATGCCTAAAACCACGGGTGCGAAAGCCATGTTTACCATTCGTAGCCCCACATCAGGGCTATCGCAATGGGTAATTAATTTCCTAGTTACCTTCCCCGCCATGAACATCTAGCGGCAAGCACTGTAGAATGTCGCATCAGCAAAGCTGCTGCGCAAGGCGATAATTGCAACCCTAACGTAAACTCTGTAGTCGTTATGTCCACTATCAGCGGAGAGGATGACTGCATAATTTTGTAGAACTCCATGCCCAGCAGTGCTCTTTAGTGATTTATAGCCTTTATCTATGATCTCCTGCTCCACAGCCTTCATCGAAAAACGAGAAAATATCTTTAATAAGGAGAGGCAACTCTACGTGCACTTCCATCTTCAACATGAATTTTGAGTGAATTTATCGTAAGGGTCACTAATTTGCGTGGAGTGTGTGGTTGTGCCTAGATGATGCTCAGCTATTATCGAGTAGTTTGAAGCGCAATTCAGTCATGCAATATTCCGACGCTCAGTAAGAAAGAAGTGTTTTCACATTTGTACAGTTGACAGGACAAATCTATTGTCAATTCAGTCTGTCGAATCTTCCTGCATTGCAGATGGTTGACAGATTACAATAGCACATCATCGAAATATGTTAGACGTAGGTTCTATAGAATATTAAATTGGAAACAAATCCTTGCATGAGGTGAAACTCTTGGTTTGGAATAAGTCATCTAAAGGAAAATTTTACTTGCCGATTTAGACAGAGTTCAGTGTAGTCACACGAAGAAAGGAACAGCTTGAAGGTTCAACACAAAATTAAGATTGTTAAAAATAACTTATGTATTTGTCTTTCATCGTCACATTTTCATCAATTTTAGTATATATTTATTTCGTTTTGGATTTGATTCTGTAGCTTGTGACTGTGTCTTTATATGTAAATGCTGGTGACGTGCAAAGTGCTTAATTAAAAATGAAAATAATTAATTGATTGAAAGGTTTTATTTTTTATATAATTGCATATGTTAAATGTGTGTCAGCGGCGGGATGTTTGCGGCAGTTAATTGTTTGATGTCTCCCAAGAGAATAAATTAAATCGGTGTAAATGAGAATTAACCGCTAATACACCAATTAACACTGCATTTTCGGCTCTAAGCTCTTAAATAATTGTGCTTAATTGGAACAATTATTTAACCCGGTGTCTGAGACTTTTCTTACAGATAATCTTGTCACTGCATACAGTTGCTGTAACTTGGTTTCCACGCAAAATGTTGATTTTTAAAATTGGTATTGTAAACAATATTTTGGACTGAAATTAGCCTGGCATTCAAGTAGACATTGAGCGCAACACGTTATGCTTATAGCTACAGATACCCTAAATAATAATTCCGTGTGGTCGTTATGACCTGTTGACAGGGTTTCTATTGGCTGTGCATTCCGCCCAGTGCTGCCAGACACTTGGCTTTGAATATCCGTAGATGGCCGCTAAAATTTCCCTGGACAAAAATCCGGATACTCGCTAACTGAAAGACCGAAACAATAATTATTGAAGAGAGAGTCAAAATTAACAATACTTTTTTATTCCCAGGTCTTTAAAATTCGAAATACAAATTAATATTTTACATTGAAAGTAAGAAATATCTCTGAACATGTTTTATACATCGTCACTTTCATCACTGCTGCTGCTGTGCCTACACTTTATAAGGGACTATTTTTTAACTTGAGGCTTTACGCCTCGTCGACATTGAGGTCATTAAAGGTGGGATGGGACTTAGGACAAGGAACGGGAAGGAATTCGACCTTGGCCTTTTTGAAGGAAGCATCGCGGCATTTACCTGCCAAATCTGGATACCCGGACGGGGATTCGAACCGGCGCCTCCCGAATGCTTTTAGGGACCATACATTTTCTTTGTTGACATTAAATTTAGCATGTCTTTTTTAGCAGGAAATGTTCTCGGATATTGGTTAAGCCTTCTTTGTAAGCCGTGCCAACGAGCGTGTCACCGCGCATAAAGATTGCGCTGATAGTTTTGTATTACGGTCTTTTAAGATCTATAAAATCTATAATCAAACAAAATATGAGCTTTATTTCAATCGTTGGTTCACACGAGTGATTGTAAGGAAACGATTCACAATTATTGACAATTCTGTAATGCATTATCACTATACGCTAAAAGTTTAAGAAAACACCAATATAAGGAAAAGTCAACAAAAAGTAAAAACCAGAAAAAATCCGTAGAACTTTTACCAAAATCCGAAAATCCTACCTTTTTATAAATAATCCGTTGATCTACGGATAAATCCGTAAAATTGGCAGCACTGATTCCGCCGCTGTCTTGGCCGCGTTAACCAAACCCGGTAGTGTTACCATGTACAGGCGACCTACAGTTTTAACATGGAATCCAAACCACAGAAGCACTCTGGCGTACTTTACATTACACAGCAAGTTGTGCCAGAGGTGAAGGTCGGGTTAAGGGTCTATGAAAATTTAAAACACAGGGTTTCGAACCGGGGCCTTTCGTTCCCCAGGCAGACACCTTAACCCCTAAGCCACCAAACCGCTATAGATATACTGCTAACATTTGCATATCGATAATGTGACCTCATAAGATTTTATACATCCAAAAATCGCCCCAACGCGCCTAAGGAAGTTTTCACATAAAAAACTAAAAACCTCAACCCGAAGGTTGGTTGAATCTTCCCGAAGGAGATGTACCAAACTATTGTGTCAGAGGCAGGAAGACCAATTCCTTTCTTCAGGGGCCTTCGGTTTAATGTAATATCAGAACCACGGAACGTCCTGGCGTAGCACATATAATCAAATACAACTCCTAGAAATTCATGCTCACCAAGGAATTTGAAACCGCGACCGGGGGGAAACTTTCGGAAGTAAGCTCCCTAACCATTGAGCTACCAGACCACATTCTTTTGAAGTATACTATCAAAATCGGATAAAAACTGTAGGTTTGCATAACGTTGACAGAAATTAAGGTGAGGGGCAAAAGGATGAGAGGGTATTGGTTTTTTTAAATCAAATCTAAACAGTGTTTTTCTATTTATTTTAAAGTATACGTTTGCATAGTTCCATCAAAATCGTATTAAAACTGCGTTTATATGAAGAACATTGGCAAAAAAAATCATCTTTATATACTAGTTAAGAATGATCAATATTTTCACTGCTGTCCAAGCGCAATAGGTCATACTTACAGATACAGATTTACTGGTAATACAGCATGTTGGTGACGCGAACCCGTAAGATTTTACCCATCTAGAAAGCATGTAACGCGCAAATCATACGCACAACACGTCACAGCATACCAGTGACAGGAAGTCGGCAACTCGTAGATTTACAACCATCCAAAAATCGCCAACGCGCCGAAAGAAGTGTTTAGTTAAAAAGTGATCAGGCTAAATTGCATGATCATGTGATGGATCTTTTTCTGACTTTACGCCTCGTCGACGTCTACATCTACACTCTGCAATTCACAAATATTGTGGGTGGCAGAGGGTGCTGAGCACCAATCCTAATTCTGTGCATTCCAATCCCAAACAGAACGAGGAAAGAAAGAATACATAAAAGTATCAGTACGGCATCTTATTTCCCTAATCTTTTTCCTCCTGTCATTGCGACCTAAATAGGTTGTCGGAAGAAGTATTTCATTGCACTCGTAAATTAAAGATTTTCGCATATTTTCGAACAAACTGAAACGAAATCGACGTCGTTTGTCCGCCAAACAATCCCAACCCAAACCAAGTATCAACTCTGTGACATTTTCGTAAGCGCTGTAACTAGCAGTCACAAATCGAGCGGCTCTCTTCCATACTTTCCCTGCGTCAACCAATCCCTTGCGATACGGATCCCAAATTCCACAACAGTAATCCAAATGCGGGCGCAGTAGTGTTTAGTACGGTATTTCCTTTATATGAGCATTACAACTTCTCAAAATACGACCTATGAATCGTAGTTGGGAATTAGCTTTGCCTACGACGGAAGTTATGTGCAAGTCCCATTTCGTGTTGCTTTGTACTGTTACGCCTAGATAGTTTAGGGAATCCACCGTATCAACAACTGAATTGTTAACATTGTATTCGTCAGCAAACGGTGTCTTTTTATTACTTATTTGCAATGCCTTGAACTTTTGGAAAGTTAAGTGTAAGCTGCCATTTATAGCACCATTCCGAAATAACATCCAGATCGCAATGAATTTCTAAGCAATCGTCAGAGCACCTCACTTCCCTATAGATATGTGCATCATCAGCATACAATCGCATCTGCAATTAACGTTATCACCGAGATCGTTTATAAAAATTAGGAAAAGAAGTGGTCATATTACACTTCCTTGAGGAACACCAGAAGTAACATATAGCTTAGAAGAGGATTCCCGTCAACAACGACATACTGTGACCGACCAGTTAGAAAATCGCGTATCCATTCGCAAATCTGATCAGATATACCGTATGCTCGGTCGTTAAAAGCGGGAAAGAGTGGGGATTAGTAACGGGAAACAATCCGGCCATGGCTTTTGAAGGAATCATATCGACATTCGCCTGGAGTGATTTGGGGAAATCATAGAAAACCAAAATCTGAATGGCCGGACGGAGATTCGAACCCGCGTCCTCCCTAATGTGAGGCCAGAGCGTCACCCCTCAACAACCATGCTGGGTATGATGATAGGAACTGCTATACATAGGATGTTGCCACTTGCTCACTGGAATCATATAATAAATTAAATAAATAATATTTGTTCATAAATTAAGCAATCTGAGTGCATAATCGTCATAATTTCAAGGATATAATAGTTATTCTCACCTGTTCAAACATATAAAATTTCTCTTTCGGTTACGCTCCCTCAGAATTATACAGGAATTTAACCACAAGGCGTTGGTAAATATCGATTTCGTAACTTCTTATTAGTGAGACTTCTTCAACGCAGTTATATGTCAGAGGCAAAGTTAGTTTCTGATAAATGATAATGGATGTCTGAAAGTGTGATATTCATATGTATTATTTTACAGACTTATTTACGCGAGAGCAAATTTATGTATATTGAATCGAGATGTGGTAACAGCTACAAAATAATTTGTTTTATTTAGTGTGACGGCTATTCTGCACATGTAAATTAAACCTTAGATAACACAATTATCGAGTTAAAGCAGCTAAGTCAGATAACTGACAACGTATGACGTAAGCATAGATGTTAATCTCGTAGACGTAACACATTATATAGTGTTAGGGTGTTAACTTAGGTTATATACAGCTTTGAAGGAAGACAAACTGTTAAAAAAAAATAGATACGTTTAATGGTCGATAGGTGGAACAGATTATTTAATCTTTTTTTCTGACGCTGTTCCTCAAGTTCTAATAAATAAATATACGTTTTCAGCAGTGTTATGACGTGTGACAGAGGAACGTTAATGGTGCAAGACCGCAACGCAGCCACAGCCTGTCCGGTGCATGACGGTGCCCACCAGGCGCATGTCTGCGCCATTCGTCTAGAAGACACACAGGAGTGCGAGCAGCTACTCCTCCCTGACCAACTCGACATCAACGAAGTGAGAACTAGCACCCCAGAGGTGAATACAAATATTCACTTCTGTTCGTAAAATTGCAACATCACAACGAATGGATCCATCACAACTTGCTCAATGTATCACTCAGATTGTCTAAATATAACACATGCCTAAAGCCTTACATAATTTTTCTCTGTGGAATACAACTAGAGCCCACTTAGTCGCGGCATAGAATAGGTTTGCTAGATCACTCCAGGAGAATGCCGGAATGATTCCTCAAGTTAGCCAATGGGCTCCTGTTAAATTTTCTTTTATCCCTTCCAATACATAAACGTTTTCACATTAGAATAAGAGCAGTGTACCCGCCACCATTCTGAAGTTATTCGCAAAGTAATAATACTAGGAAATTTGTTCTACACAACTTCGTGGCAAAGTAAATGCGCAACTGCGTAATTACCAAAATTACTTAGCAATGAAATATATCTGAAAGATTGTCTGATTGGCTTGAAGAAACTACATGAAACTTCGGTTTGTTAACGCACAGCCTTCAACTTACCTGCCGCACTGATTATTGTTCTCAGGAGAGGTGATATATCCTCGTACAGCCATCAGGTTATAGCTGTGCCCAATGCAATAGTGGTGTGTTGGGGCCTGGGGTTGTGTGTGATGTTGGTAGTAGGGGTACTTTGGGATCGCTTCTCTGTCAGGTAAATGGTACATTTCATAATTTCAAGAAGTGATTGAGAGGCATTCCTTAATTTATGTAGCTAAAAGAAGTATTTTCAATAAGATTAATTGTTTAAAAAAATCTAGAGCCTTCGAGAAGCATTGTCATGTTCCGCGGAGTACTATAAATGGTCTTGATTCCTAATTGTTGTCATCATTGTCAGTAGATCTGTATCGCGGCTCAATTTGTGGTAGTTGCAAGCCTGCGCTACATTTAGGTTAAAAATCATGTGTAATATTTTAAGGTTAGGAAACTGACTTAAAAGTATACTGCATTTTGGCATATTATTTATGTATTTCTGACTACATTTTGGCAAGTTTCGAGAATTTATTAAAATTAGCTGACTCTTGATTGAGAGACTGTTGGTGTCATGTTGGCTAAGCTGAAATGCGTGGCTAGATCTTGCAATCTTCGAAAGATGAATTCTGATGTCATTAGCCGGATAGTAAACCTGATTAGTTAGTGGTTGTGCAAGAATTTTATGCGGATGAGTAATAAAAATCAGGAGTGAACTTATAAAAATGTGTGTTATCATTTCATAATACCAAGCCACTATTGTTGTCCTACGACACCTCTGTGCGAGGTCGCATCACACACAGGTATAGTATTTCGCAATCGTGGATTTTCTAGCTGCAAAAATCGCGTGTCAGCTCTGACCGTTTCACTGATTTTTGACCGTTCCGGTTGTATGTCCAAAATACGATATGACTTAAGACACCGACACAGGATATGCGCAGACCCAGATCTTCCAGAATAGTTCAATAAGCCACATATTTTAGCAGAAAAGCGAAATAAGCATTTCGCATCGCATCAATTGGCATCAGTGAGTGTTACAAGTCGCTACCCAAATTCCTTTCTCCTGCTTGCTATTCAATGACTCTGCGCTATAAGGCTTGCTTAAGTTTTCATTGTCGCCATTCTTTTTTAATAATGTTCAAAAGTGACAGGCTGTTGGTAGCTTTTCCAATCGAAGATGGGGTGAACTGAAGAATGGGGAAGCTTTGTGCTCCTGACGTGGATCATCGCTTGAGGTACAATAATATAATCATTTAATTAAATTTCAATGGAGCGCATGCTCTGGTGGCAATTTGCCTACACATCCATTTTCCTCCTTTCCTGCACCCATTTCCATTAGCCCTTTATAAATTTTAACTTTAAATTCTGTCAACGTTTTTGGTAAATTATTAATCATTTACCTTGGTAAATTATTCCAATCCCTGACACCCTTACCTAAAAAAGAGAATCTACCCACACCCTTGTGCCAAAAAACGAGTGCCAGCTTATGGTCATTGTTATCTTTTCCTTTCCCTGCACCACTTTTCATATCTACACCAATATTTTTCCATGCCTCATCGCCAATATACGCCTTAGACATTCCCATGACCCTCTTCACCCTCCTCCTGTCTTGCAATGAATCTCATTCCAGCTCTTTTAACAACCTGTTCCGATTGCATTCTGCAATAATTTCCAGAAACAAACCTTGCAGCCCCTTTTTTGCATCCGCTCCACTCCTGAATTTGATACTCAAACCATAGGTAAAAAAAAAAAAAAAAAAAAAAAAAAAAAAAAAAACGTACTACACTACCATATTCGAACAATGGTCTGAACAAAGTTTTGTAACCCAAGTCCTTTACTTCCCTCGTACATCCCACTCTCTTCAACAAGTGAAGAATTATGAAACCTTTTCCTAACACCTGTCCAATGTGTCCTGCCCAGTTAAGCTTGTTATAAAATTTAATGCCAAGAATTTTACATTTCAAGTCTTCAACAAACAATTTTTTCCCCACTTTATAAAATATAATCAACCTTTAGATTTTTATTTGTGTATCTAATAGGCTGACTCTTCCTTGTATTTATCTTCATCCCATGTTTACCAATCCAACTAGATATCCTGTCCATATCACCCTGCAACTTTTTACAATCCTCTATCGTTTTGATCATTTTATATAGCATTCTGTCATCAACAAACAATCTAATTTATGATAGTAAACAATCATTCGAATAATGAATAGCAATGGTCCCAATACGCTACCCTGTTTACTTCCACTTCTTTTGATACTGCATTTCCTGCCCTAACTTTCTGTTTTCTACCTTTTAAAAACTCTTCTACCTAGCAAATCACTTTCTCATCCACTCCAATAGTTTTTACCTTATTTACTGCCATTTTATGGCTCCCTATGTCAAAAGCCTACTCTAGTGCTACTCTATCAATTTGGCCTCCCTTGTCCATTTCATCTGAAATTTCTTGCATATATCCCACAAACTGAGATTCGCATGAATATCCTTGCCTAAAGCCATTTGCCTACTTGAAAACCACTTACGTTCCTCACATATATTTCTGATGTGGTTGCATATCAATCTCTCCATTAATTTACCTACCACTGATGTCAAACTAATTGACCTATAATTTTCAACCGGCGCTACTATCGCACTTTTCCAATCCTGTGGTAAGCAGCAAGTAAATAATATTTCAAGATAAGGTACAATGTCACATCCGACTATCTTTAAGATATCTGTAGTAATATTATCTACACCAGCCCATTTATGTTTTTTCAGCTTCCTTATTTCCTTCACGATATCCTCATGATGAATTTCAATTTTTTTGGTCTCTTCATTTCTAAATGTGTTGTTAAGCTCGTTCTCCGAATGTGACCCACCCGTTCTGATTCATTGTCCCTAATGCTCTCACTAAACCAGTTACTTAAAATCTCTGGCTTCTTCAAATCCTCAGTAACTTCTCCACTCTTATCTATAAGTGTCTCAACACCTTCCCTTCCTCTCAGTTTTCTAACGTAGCTACAGAAATTTCTAGATGCATCAAATGGTCTTCCTGCATTGACAATACTCTTCATAAATCCATCTTTAGCCCTCTTTTTTGCTATTAATAAGTCCTTGATTAGTTGTTTTAAATATTCCCTGCTACCCTACTGTCCATTAACTCTGTTATGTTCCCTTACTACCAACCTCTTCAACCTCCTCACTTACGTATTATAGCACACAGGTTCTCTACTTCTCTTCATTTTCTGCTATGGAATAAATTTTTCTTCCCCCTTTCATATCATCTCCTTGAACTCTTCCCACCTTGACTCTACTGTACTTGTGTCTTCTTTTCATTTGCTGAAACGTTCTCCGAAATATCTCTTCAAATTCGAAATCGGTGCCTTTTTATAATTGTACCTATGTGCCCCCTCAGGTTTGGCTACTGGTTCATTGAATACTCTAATATCCATCAGAACTGCTTCATGATACAGATGCGGATTTGTGTGTTAATTTAATTTGGCGAGATCCGAATTTCATGTCAGGCATCTTCCCTCGTTGAAAAGGGTACGTTATGGTAATGTGTGCTTGTTGAAGAAGCGGTGCCAGTTATTGAACAGACCAACAAAGTGGCCGTGTGTGTCTTGTTTTATCGCTCAGAGATAGCGCAAAATAAAGGTTATTATTTTGGCTGTAAAATTTCTATTATGCTTAATACTAATAAAATTTCAAGGGATGAACCTTTTTGATTCTCTCTAAGAGACATGAGCAAAGTAGTCCTATCCATCGCGATAGTTGGGCGACATTCACCAACATCCGAAGATGAACTTTAAGATCCAGATGGTATCTACTCACTATTCGAGGCCCCAGCTGATTCTGACTAGTCTGCACTAGAAATAGCCCCTCCGCTCCTCTTCCCCACCAGGATGTGGACCTCTAGACGAACTCAGTGTACCCAACTTAATCGTTGTAACTTTCAGAAAAATCTAATTACTTGTTGAAGTAAGAGATTTGCAGAATTTTATGGCACAAAGGCTAGAGTATTAACAGGACATGATTGGGAATTAATTGTGGTTCTTAAATTTAAAAAGCAGTTTTCTTTTTGCCATATGTCAACTTTCATTTGGATACGTACAGAAAGTTACCGTTGTTTACTGAGACATTTAGTACAGAATTAAGTACTAATTAATACCAATTTATTACTTTTATTATCTGAAATAGGTTAATGTGTTGGTGGAAATTTACAGACGCAAGTATTTTCTTGTTTCACTATTTGAACATGACCTTGACTACTAAGAAAAACTACCCCTTTTCCTTACGCCTGATTTCTGTTTTATGTAATGAAGGGCTTAGCCAGAAATGTTCTGTTGTGCTATGCCTGTCCGTAAGTTAATTACCTGCTTGAACCCCTATTTTCTGAACAATGGTATATTGTATTGTGATTACTTTGGAGTTTGGATGGTTGTTAGTATATCCATCATCAGTAATAGATACAGGCAGAGACGAGAAAAAGTTACCGATATGAATTTCCCATGTTACAGGCCGCTGACGCCGATTCAGACTTGCTGTATCAACTACAGGCTTTGCAAGATATCCTCGACTACCAGACACACTTGCACTTCCTGGACTCAATGTTGGAATCACAGTCTACACTTCTGGCTCGAGATATTTTACCGTTCACGGTCGAATTGGCCCATATGCACCGCTTATTGTGCGTCACCGAAGGCGGTCTACGCAGAGTCATTCCCCTTTTGGCCACTCTTTCGTTAGTGCCAAGGGACCATGAACTTATTCAAGGATCGACACCACTGCGGTCGACATCTGCTGCATCGGATACACATCTCGATCAGCACAAAACAAGCGACGTACAGGAGCAAGACTAGTGAGAGACGTATAATGAAGACAAGCTTCCAATATTGGAAACTGCTACAATACATATCATCAATAGCCACAACTACCAATTTTTTCTTTAATAGAGAAATATACATGAATAACTTTTGCAATCCGATATGAAGTTCTTTGACTGCCTTATTCTGCTATTTTAACCAGAGTGATGCACTTTTCTGCGACCTGCTTTTTAAAACGGTGGCATCTGATTTGCAGATCAGTCATGAACTGACTAATATGACTGCTTAACTGAATATTGGATACTTGTTTCCAAACTAAGTGTTTTCCTTTTAAGACTTGCTAATTAGCTGACTTAATTAGCAAAGTCAGCCCATGAATAATCACCGAGAAGAATTGTATTTCATTATTTCCACTCCAAAGGAAATAACAAAGTGTTAAGGATGGATGGCCCTTTGATGACAAAGAAATTTTAGCAGCCACTCATTTAAATTTGAATAGTTAATCAATGTATCAGACCAGACAAAAGGAACTATTGTTAGTGATAAATTATAAGCACTGTTCGGAAATATTCGCTTTATTCCGTAAAACTACCATCAAAATTATTACTTCACAATGTGTTATCGTTAAACTTCACTTTAGTTGGCGAAATTACTCGATAATATTCCTAAATTACATGCTAACTACTCCTTGTATTTGGTCAACATCTGTTAATACTTCATCCATTCTTTTATTGATACCCCTGTCATATTCACTGATTTGTTCTTGTAATAGGGTACTTGACACTAAAAAGAGTACTATAAAATTTTAATTGAGAAATGTAGAGAAAGTTGTAAGAATACCGAAAATTAACTTTATTTGCTCTATGAGAGCTAAAAACATATTTTTTATAAAATTAAAGTGCAGGAAAGTCACGTGACGTGAAACGGCAATCAGAGAGCGTGACGTCACGTCCCAGCATGCACCAGTTTTGCTCCGTATGTTAAGCATTACTCGCCAGTCGTATATTTAAGGTTTTAAGTCAATTACTTAGTTCCGGTTAAAAATCTATAAAACAAAAAATTCGCAATGAAACATGAATTTATCAAAGGAAACAGCTCTAATTTGACAAAAATTGATGTGAAGATGCTGGAAAGTTTATCACATAAAACAGTGATTTTTGCACAGCAGAATTTCGGAATGTCAAAATTTACCTCAAACTATACATACTATAGTTTTGTGCTGAAAAATGCACATTGTATGATTGAGAAAAGTTATACAAGAATGAAGTCTTTCTGGACATTGTATTTGAATGTTAGGCTTTGGACTCAGTTTGGAGGATAGATTGTGTAGCCTAAAAAGAATTGTTGTTATAAGCTAAATATTGTTTTGTAGGACCAATATTAGGAGAGGCAGCAGTTAAGTTAAAAATATATCTTAATTGATGTGCACATAAGTAGATAAAAAACTAACAGCAAGCATTCTTCGCGTCAACATACCAATATTCAGATGAGATAATATGTTAATTGTGACCTTAAAATATTGAATTACCTATGAAAATATACCTAACTGAGTTTTTGTTAGCAATAGACTATTGGGAAGTAATGAATAGTCAGACATTTTTATGGTGAGCAGCGCACTCTTAATAGTAACTTTATGAAAATTATGCAAGTACTTCGAAAAGAATGACTAATTTGCTAGATGCGTTATCTGCTTGCATTCATTTAAATCATGTTTCAGACATATAGATGATATCTGACTAATTTAAACAGGTTGGAGCACACGATACTCCACTTCAAAAGTGATCACTTATTTATCGATAAAAATTTAAGAAGGAAAAAAATATTGAGGTACATAGCTTATTAATCATAACAAAATATGAAGTAAAAACTTACGTCAAAGTAGTTTCCACAAAAGTATATTGAAGATGTTGTAGACAAATATGCTAGTGACGCCATGCACGTTTTAGCCATGTTTTCCGCATATCTTTCATGTGCGGAACGTAAATAAACAATTTGTTTGCTTTCTAAATTTTATGTTTACACATTGAGGCACTATACACCACTTGTAAACCTTAGCACTAATTTAATCAACAAAATAAACAAACCGCCGCTTTGTTTTCAGCCGCAAGACCAGAGATATGACGTCACAAAATACGGCTTGACAGTTTGGCGTTTTAGTGCCAAATTCAAATCAGTGTATAAAATTACAAATTTTTGCATTTTTCTGTTTATTTTTTCAAGGAATATTTTTTGTTGTTGGATAAAGTAGGCTACTGACTACTTTCCCAAAATTAGTAAAGTACTCCATGTGTAACTGCAGCCATGGTTTGGCGCATCACTTTTATCAGCGGTTCCCAACCTATGGGTCGCGACCCACTGGTGGGTCGCGGCGTATGTTTTGGTGGGTCGAGGAACAATCGAGATTTACACAAAAATATATCTTTTATTTGATATATTTCCTGCTACCAGTCTTCCATATTTTCATACATTTGGGAGCAGTAAAACACAATGATAAACCTACCAATCAACCACTGAAATCGGGTCTGCAGGTGGTTTCCACCAAAAAGTGACTTGGCAGACAAGTTGCATTTTAATACGCTGATCGAATTCTAATCGTGAAATTTCAGCAGTCAACTTGATGAGGTGATGGTCTGTGCAGCCGCTCCCGGTCTATAATATGTTTTATGTGTTATCAATTCTTGTTTTTGTTGATAGTATATCCTTTGTCCAAAACTTTGCCTTTGGTATGATTGGATAGTCGATAGTGTATCGAGGTTTCCATTCTGATATTAGATAGACTCTCATATTAGGTGGGTCACGAAATTTTTTTTTACTTAAAAGTGGGTCGTGTACCAATAAAGGTTGGGAACCACTGCTTTAGATGCATCCTTGCTACCGAGACTATGATTTTGGTTATTGCACCTATATCCTTCTTCCATTCTTCATACTTCTTATGAATAATTTCATTGGTCTCACAGTTAATAACTGTTTGTTTCTCTTAGAATTGTTCGATACTCCGACCCACCAAACCTGCCACATTTCGTTTTATATCTTTTCTGAAGTTGTTTAAGTCCAATTTTACCTCTTGTTTCCAATCTTCCTTAATTTTATTTATCTCGCTCTTTCTTTTCCGAAGAGATTGGAACTGGAGAATAATGATAACGATGACCCCTCCTTTTGTGTTCTCTTGATTTTTTTTTCTGATGTCCTCTTTTTTTTATTTTCTTGGAATTTTCTGTTATCCTTCTTTATTTATTATAATTTCTACTGATTTTTTCTCGTACTTTCTTTTATTTCTTGATTTTTCTTCCTTTTGATTTAATACAATTCCTTGACTTGTACTCTCTTGACTTTCTTTGAGCTGATGCATCTTGATGAGCATCAATTCTTTAATGTCTAGTTTCCATTCTCGAGTTGCATTTGTTCAACTTAGCTCTGTTGAAAACGCAGTTACAATAAAATTGTTTCCTCCCATGCTATTATTTATTACCATCCTATTTCTGCCTTTCACAATTATCCATACTACCATTTGAAAAATATTTGGTGACTCAGTTTTCTTCTTGATTATCGTTAATGCTGCTACTGAATTTGTTTACAACACGACAAATATCATTTCCGACTTCATCCTCACTCACTTGTTTAAGATAAACTAATACCCCAGAACTTCCCGATAACCAACCGGAGTTAATTTCCGCTTCCCCCAAATTGTTTTCTGCATCTATTCTTATTAATTCTTCCCTCCATAATAACCAGCCAACCAACGTGTATAATTTCGATATGCGGTGACCACAGGCAGCCTAAACAACTATGATTACTTCAAATTTTTACACACGCTACAATGTACGATGCTGTTTGACAAAGCTGGTAAAATTCTATTGAATTTAAAAATCAAAACATAAAATCAGTTTACTTACGACAAAATATTCAATTGTTAGACACTAATAACAATCACTGATGGCAAGACTGAAAATAAATCATGCATGTAAATATACATATATAAAAACAAATTTTACTCTTGATTATAAATAATTCCTCCCTATTTTTAATAAATATATTTTTATTCTCTCTAGCGAAGGATTCTTCAGCCTTCGAAATTTTACTTTAAACATACTACTGTCATTCCTAATTTTTTTAATTGAATTTTTCTGTTAAATATCGAAATCTTTATTTACAATTTTGAGTATTTACTAATTTCTTTATCAACTTGAACTGTTAGTTTATTTTCCAAATTTTAAATTTTCTAACTGTTATTTAAAAGTCCAAAAATAACCACTATTTTCTTTGTTATGTCGATGTCGTTGGTGAAATGCATTACACTTGTTTTCAATATGGAGGAAGGAATTATATGGAGGAGAAGTGACGTTAAATCGGTGAAGCAAGCACTAAACTCTCCCGCATGGTGGCAGCACCGGCAGCGACCATATGGCGCTTCCCAACAATTAAGGTGTTCACATTGTGGTAGATGCAGTGATTATTTCATTTAGTATTGTGTATAAGTGTTTAAAAAATGCCAGCTTGTGTTGCGTACGGTTGCACAAATAGGCCAGACAGGAATGAACCTGGAATATCATTTCATAAGTAAGTTGAATTGTAATTATCGTTGTTGAAGTGAGCGGTAGACACCGCAAACTTTGCAGCACGTCTATAAATATTTAGTCATAGCTCTCAATGGGATGACTTTGTTCTCAAATTTTTCTTGGTGTAGTGTAGAAAATCAGCAAACCTTGCTATTTTGCACATAATAGACTAGCATTATTTTTTAACGAGTGTTTAAAATGAGATTTAAAGGGGCGTGTTTTACTTCGCGATTCAGTGAATTTACTATTACGATTTCTTTCGTCACGTTGCTGATTATACTGACAATGGATGATGAAATTAACTGTTATATGAGAAGCTGTGAGTTTTATTAATTTTTTAAATAGCTATTTCAGGCCATTGACTTAGGTTATTTTTAAAGCTTCATATAAGACTTGTTTCTGTTAGTAAATACGTCTATACCAATTTTTGTATATCCCCCAAACTAAGCAAGATATCGAAAACATTTATTCCTTATTATCGAGTTTTTTCGTCGTGTTAGATAAGAATCCATCATTAAATTTGACTTTTGCGAAATTTTTCTTCTGCATTTCAACTCAAGACACCTCACTTTTGAGACAGTATATCTCGAGAACTAGGTGAAATATCGAAAAAAATTTACTCTTTATTTTTTATTTGTCTCGTCTTTTTAAATAAAAATTCATCATAAAATTTGACTTTGAATAATTTTTTCTTCTGAATTTCAACCAAAACCATTTCACATTTGAGACAGAATATCTCTAAAACTAAGCAGGATATCAAAAAAATTTATTCTTCATTTTTTATTTGTCTCATCGAGTTACATAATAATCCATCACCAGATTGCGGCGTCACGTTTATCCTAGAGACCCCTTGAGGTGTTTGTACATATTCCCCGTGTTTGTTGGGAAGCGGTCAAGCCCCCACCACTCCGGCCATGCCCCCCCACTTCTCCGCCGTCCTGCTTCACTCCATGCGTGGTAAAGGTCTCTTGCGTCGTCTTCATATTATTCCTTCCTCCATGGTTTTCAACAACCAAAGATATTAATTCTAATTACATTTATCAACTTATATTATCCCCAAAAACTACACACATTAGACTGTCAGATTTTACTATACAATAAATCAAATTACATTCCTCAGTATATTCTTTTATAAATGTATTTGTAGAGATTATTTGTGCAGTGCACATAGGATGGCTGTTGCGTAAACTGCGGAAAACTCTTTGCATTGCATGTAACATCTCTGGTATATATTGTTTGTTGTACTCAAAGAAGTTTGAATATTATACACGTTGTACTGCATATTGCGGGTGAATGTTAATAAAATATTGCTGTTCATAATAACGCGGTCTTTACAGTTTGTTTTCCGTGTACCACGCGTTTAAGTGCTAAAATTATTATTAATAATAATAATGGTTATTTGCCCAGTTATAGCGCAGAGGGGTTGTACACTAGAAAATTCAATGTACATTTCTTAACCAGTTGTAGCGTCGATTAGAAAAAGTTGGTTAAGGGTTCTTAACGTGAAAGTTACGGCAGGCAAAAGTTGTTTAAATGGATTCAACATGTCTGATCATCGGTCTACGACAATGACCGAGTTAAATGGAATAAACTATGCATCGTGGAGCAAATGAAAAAGTGGATGATGGAAAGTGATTTATGGACCGTTGTTAAACGGATGAAGAACCAACCGCTACTGAGATCCAACCGTGAAACACAATTATGTTTCAAGGCCAAATAAAGCTTATGCAAAGCTGCACTTGCTGTGTGTGATAAACAGCAAATGCATATTTAACACTTAGCAAATGCTAAGGATGGATGGAACCAATGTTACCAACCCTGAAATCGGCTGATGGTAGAATTTATCAAAAATTACGGTAGATTTTCTTAAATTATGTTGTACGAGGGTAAGTCAAATGAAAACCTTAAATATATATTTTTTTAATATTATTTATTGTGCAGAAGTGGTAAAAAGCTGTATCACGTTTCAACATAATCTCTCCCCCGCTCAATGCAAGTTCTCCAGCGCTTACAAAGTGCATAAATTCCTTTAGAAAAAAATTCTTTTGGTAGTCCGCGCAACCACTCATGCACCGCGTGGCGTACCTCTTCATCAGATTGGAACTTCTTTCCTCCCATTACTTCTTTGAGTGGTCCAAACATATGGAAATCACTTGGGGCAAGGTCTGGTGAGTATGGTGGATGAGGAAGACACTCAAAATGCAGGTCTGTGATTGTTGTACGGGCAGTGTGGGGCCTTGTATTGTCATGTTGCAAAAGGTCACCTGATGACAGCAATCCACGTTACTTTCATTTTATTGTAGGCCGAAGATGATTTTTTAGGAGTTCTGTGTATGATGCACTGGTGATAGTGGTCCCTCTAGGCATGTAATGCTCCAAAATGACGCCTTTTTCGTCCCAAAAGAGAGTCAGCATAACCTTCCCTGCTGATGGTTCTGTTCGAAACTTCGTTGGGTTTGGTGATGAGGAATGGCGCCATTCTTTGCTCGCTCTCTTCGTTTCCGGTTGGTGGAAGTGAACCCAGGTTTCGTCCCCAGTAACGATTCTTGCAAGGAAGCCATCACCTTCTCGTTCAAAGCGCCGAAGAAGTTCTTCACAAGCATCAACACGTCGTTCTCTCATTTCAGGAGTCAGCTGCCGTGGAACCCACCTTGCAGACACTTTGTGAAACTGGAGCACATCATGCACAATGTGGTGTGCTGAGCTATGACTAATCTTTAAACATGCTGCAATGTCATTCAGTGTCACTCGGCGGTTTTCAAATCGCTATGGCTTCAATTGCTGCAATGTTCTGTGGAGTCACAACTCGTTGTGCCTGACCTGCGACGGTATTTGTGCATCTGCACTATGCTGCCACCTACAGGCCATTCTGCACGCTGCTTGTAGCACACTTACCAACTTACAGGATAACGGTGCGAAATTTCGATTTTTTTATTACAAATTTAAGGTTTTCATTTGACTCACCCTCGTAGTTTATATTTAAAATTACGGTAAAAAAATTAAATGTTACTACAGCAAAAAGTAAAGGCCAGAATTTGATAAAAAAAATCGATTTTTAATTTGAATCAAATAGTATAATTGTAATATCATCATTTTTATACATATCAATATAAGTTTATTGCGCTTTTTTTGTTTTAATATTATCAACTTTACTGAATAATCGTTCGCACCCAGCATTCGAGTGTGGTAAGCTCAAAAAAGCTTACATTATTTTCGGCAAGTGTTTAAAAAAGCATCGCTATCACAATATTCTTTGTTCAGTAACCATTCTTCCCGAAACTTCTGCTTATAACGCTTTCTTTCGCTGGTGTTGGTGTTAGGGTATCTTGTTCTCCAGAAAAGCTGTCACTATCACTCACCCACCATCTTTTCAAATTCAAAATGTCAACTAAGAATACTAACAGACTTAATTCAAAAGTTCTTAGTATTCATCTACAATCAAATACGGCAATTACCTATCAAACTTGTTCGCGTAATATCTCGACGCTCAAATTGGGGAATTTTCAAAATTTAAACGCATGTAAAGGAAGAAAATAGTGTTGTCAACAGAATAAAAAATAAATACCCAAATAAAACTAAGGATGCATTATCATCGGTCGATAAACTCTTGAAATTTGAAGAATATATAACAATTACCTAAAAATTACGATTCCTCAAATTAGTGTATTTTGCTATCGTAGTTATAACCCTATGGTAGGTGGTAGATATATGCTGAATACGGTGTTTTTACCGTAATTACGGTGTAGTTGGCAACACTGCATGGAACGTATTTACCACGTGACATCAAATTTCGTACAACTCAAGCGGAAACTGTATTCACTAAAAATGACTGTTTATGTTTGGGACACTGGGGAACTGTTGCCGAGCTTGCTAGTGTTGGCAACGCTATCGAAGATGCAAATATAATAATAGAATTTTGTGCAGCCTATCCGAGGAATGGGATACTGTTGTATCAGCTTTGTGTTATTTAACAGAAAGCGAGTTAGGTGCTACAGTGAAAAGGCTTCTTCTTGTCGTAGATTCAAGAAGACAGGAAAACGAAGGCATAAAGCAGTCTGCATTATTAGCGAAGAATGGGAACACGCAAAACGCAAAAAACACGAAAACTATGGACGTCAAATATAGCAGCGAGGATGGAAAACACTTTAAGAAAAGAATACGAAAAGGCAAAAATAGCAAAGCAAAGTGTTTTATCTGTAAATAAGATGGTAATTTTGCAAGTGTATGTCTCAATGAGCCAAGCAATAAAAGTTCGTCTAGTGCATTTTCAACGGGTACTTCATGTGGATTACCTATATTAAATAGCGATGTTTGGATCATTGACTCAGGGGCTACTCATTACATGTCTCCAGATAAAAAGTATTTTTCTTGGATCAATTAAAACCCCACTCCTGAAAATGTCGCGACAGTAAATTTGGAAAAGGTACTGTAAATGAAAAGATTATAGGCAATAAATCTGCGTATAGTGACATGCAAATTAAAGATATTTTTTTAGTACATAACATTAGCCATGGAATTTTGTCACCTAAACAGTTATATGAAAATAATAAAGTTGTTTTAAATAAAAATAGATGTTGCATTTACGATCACAGTAGAAATTTACAATTGAAAGCGGAGAATAAGGGTCGTTTCTATGTGGTGATAACAGATCCTAATATAAATAAAAGTGTAGTAAACTTATTATACTGTGCAAAAGGAAAATTAATAACATTAGATTTGTGACATCAAAGACTTATGCATAATAATAATGCTCAGATGATAAAAATGTTCGAAACAGAGTCTGTAAATGGTTTAAACTTTGAGTTGCCAATCCCTACACCATGTAACAACTGTCTAGCAGGAAAAGCTATGCGACTGCCATTTGTGAAAAATCCAGCAATCAACCTGAAAAGTGATGGAACAATATTGAATTTTGTGTATGCAGATCTCGTGGGACCAATCGATGTGAAAACTTAGCATAGTGGATGATACTAGCAGATTTGCTTTCATCAGAGTTCTTAAAACAAAGGGCAGTGTACTGGCAAAGTTTAAAGCACGGAAAATTCAGGTAGAAAAACGAACCAACAAAACTTTAATGCAAGTTCGGACAGATAATGGACTTGAATTTTGTTCAAAGAATTGGGATATTTTCTGTGAGAATAGCGGCATTGTACACGAAAAGACAATGGCCTACACACCATAGCAAAACGGTATAGCAAAGAGACTCAACAGAATTCTGATGGATCTGGTGACAAGTGAAATCTGCAGTAGCAGGTTGTATAAAGCAGCTTGGGCAAAACTGATATATATTTCCGCATATATCAGGAGCAGAATTACTAACGGTCATAACGAAGTTAATGCTCCATATGAAATATAGGTTGGTTGAAATCCAAATGTAGCTCATCTTTGGGTAATAGGATGTGAAGTTTTTGTGCTTATTCCTGAACAAAAACTCTCAGTAAGGGCCAAGAAAGGAATTTTGGTTGGATACACAATATACGAACGGGGGTATAGGATTTGGATGCCAGATACTCGACTGATCGTGGAGTCACGCGACTGTGTATTCAAACAAAGCACAAATGATGACTCAGAAAACATTAATAAGCCCAAAGACTATAGCTTCAACCAATTGTATCGAGAAGAAACTATCAGATTTGCCTACAGTGATAAGGTTTCATGGAGCAATTCTGAAGAAAATGTAATGATGAAGACCGAAAAAAATCTGTTAAATGGAAGCAAAGAAGAAGACTTCAAAGGATTTCCAAACAAAGAGAGAGAAAAAGGAACTTCGGACACAGATGATCAGAGTGAAAAACAATCAACTGTTTAAGTAAAGAAGACAGGTCTATCAAATTAAAATTCCTAAAGCAAATCAGCAAAAGCAGCACAGTATGATTATTCAAGAAGCCGCAATAAAAATTCAATAGTACCGCAATCTCATACAGTTCATACTAATAATATTGTGGAATCATCTTCATCTAGCGAGGCAATTAGTTCTGCTGAAGCAGTGAGTACTATGGTTGGAAGCAATGAAGGAAGAAATAGAATCACTGAAGGAGCACAATACCTGGTCATGGTAACACCACCTCCAAATTAACTATCATTAAACGCAAATGGGTGTTGAAAAGGAAGACAGTTTGAGAAGCTGAACGTTTCAAGTTGCGCTTAGTTGCAAAGGGTTTCTCTCAAGAGAAAGGAGAGTATTGTGAAGAAGTGTATGCATCTGTATCAGTCTTCGATACTCTAACAGTGGAAACATGCCGACAAGATGAAAGACGCGGTCGCGGTGGACGCTTCATCCATGTGAAACAAAAGCATCGTTAGTAAATGAGTGAGCGTATGCCCAGACGGTCGTTCGCGCTGTCACCTTCGCTGCCACCACCGACATTCACCGCGATGTCGATGAGAGAACAAAGTATTTTGTTTTCACATCGCGGGCTAGCTCGATAGTGGAGGTCTGCATGGCTCTGATTGCTTGAGCTATGTCAAGGTCACGCGATCCAGATTCTACACTTGATTATGCAGTTTGGCTTTCGTATTCTACAGTATTTTATCTCGTTCTAAATATTTATTTATTTAATGAATGTAATTTCATAGTATACAGCTGCAGATATGAATTAATAATATACTGATATTGACAATGCTATCTTATATTTTATTTAAATTATTGTATGAAATATAAAGTACAGTTTTTATATAAATTGAACAACTACGTTGATGGTAGATGTAATTAGGCAGTCAGAGTTATATAAATTACAACAAATTTTATATAGTAATTGAAATAATTACTACTGTTAATGACTTGATTAAATAATCAGAAATTATTGCATCTCATGTCTCGACCGAAATGGAACATCAGACGGACAATTCAGTCCGACAACAATCATTATAAATTTAAAGACGGTAAAAATTTAGTTCCTGTGTTAGTTATTCTTTAAAATAAAATGTTGACTGAATCTGAAATGGGAAATTCTTATTTTGGATTGAAAATTCTAAATTTGAATCAAAAATGTTTTACTTAACGGTACATTACTTTATTTAAAATATTTATAATTAATTTATGGTCACAACGATTTTTTTTTTCCTCAGCATGTATTGGATTGGTGTGGTAACTGTTATAAACATTTGACCTCTCCAATTTGTACAGGATTTTGCTGTAAATGTATTTGAAAAGTTTGTGATGTCATTCGTAGGAAGGCATGGAATGTCTGGGTGATTTTTCATGTCCTGATTTAAATGCTGACATTCACCAGGCGTTTGTCTAATTTATTTGGTGTTAACTAAACTCTCCGTTACTATCTGTAGAAAGTATCCACCACTTTTTGGCTACTGATAGATCATCATCATCATCCCTGGCCTTATCACTTCCACGAATCATTGCAGGTTACATGAAGTAAATGATACTAGAATTAAACACAAATTATAAACAATTTACAACGTGTGTCACCTACTAGGGTTTTCAAAACACCGATGAAAGCTAGCAGCTATATATGGATATATACCTTTACCTTCACCGCAACCTGCGCGCCATGCTTTTACCCACCGACCGCGACATCGATCTTCATCGCAACCGCAATCGTCCCCTTCACCGCGACCAGCTCGGCATGTTTTTATCCTAAGATTGCTTGTAGCTATTGGTGTTGAAAGGAAGTGATTCATCGACCAGTATGATGTTAAATCTGCTTAACTTCACAGAGATTTAGAGGCAACTGGAACAACCTGTAGGGGTTATACAAAGAGGTAAAGAAAAACTGTTTTGTAAATTGCAAAAACCGATATATGGTTTAAAACAAAGTGGAAGATGCTGGAATGAACATCTCAACAAACCGTTATAAAATCTTGGATTCGTCCGTAACAAAGTCGGTCCGTGAGTATATTAGCTGCAGTAAGGGGAAGGAAAGGCTTTGTTAGCTATGTATGTGGGAGATGTGCTTGCATTGATTGAGATCTAATCATTGAGACGTAGTGTTAAAGAACTTCTGGAGAAATGCTTCGATATTGAGTACCTAGAAACGATTTCGCATCTACTGGGAATAAAATTCAACAAGGAAGAGGGTGGTATCGTCACCACCTCAAAAGAAATGTAAGTCTCAAACTGTTGAATGAATTGGACTGCAAGATGCCAAAGGAATTAAAACCCCAATGGAGCAAAGGCCAGAATTTCTCGATGAATATAATGAAAATGACGCCAAGAAACTTCCTTACGAAGAACTCATCGGTGGACTGTTATATTTGCCACAGAGAACTATACCTGACATTGCCTTCTCAGTAGGGAAGTTAGCTCAGTATTGTTCGCAATTCAACAAGAGTCGTTCGAAGGATACTGAGATATTTAAAAGAGGCGTAAGATTATGGAATTACGTATCATCAAACTAATGAGTCTTGTAGGGTACGCTGATGCAAATTGGTCTAGATGTACAAACATTCGCAAGAGCATAAGTGTATATGGACTTATCCTTGCAGGTGCCCCAATCGACTGGAAAAATTCAAAACAAACTGTGATTGCATTTAACACAAAGGAGCAAGGATATGTGGCTTTGACAGCTTGTACAAGAGAAATGTTTTTGGGTCAAGGAACATTTGAAGTCCTTGCAGTTCCAAGGAACAAGTGACAGTACAACTACATTATGGTGTCAGTCAGGCAGCTAATATACATGCTAAAAACTATATTGACAAATCCAGAACAAAGCACATTGGAATCGAGCATCACTTTGTAAGAGAAAAGATGATGGATGGTATAGTGGAACTTCAATATATCCCGAGTAAGCAATGTTTTCACGAAGGCGCTGTGTCACAGTCTACACGAATCCCATCACAGGTCCAGGTGATATAATCTCCAACGTGCAGAATGATCATCCGTTAGTTAATGATATTCCGAGGGAGGGATTGTAGAGATTATATGTGCAGTGCACATAGTATGGCAGTTGTGTACACTGCGGAGTCCTCTTTGCACTTCGTGTAACCTCTCTGTTATATGCTGCAAGTTGTATTTCGTATTGGCGTGTGAATGTTAATAAAATATTGCTGTTCGTAATAACGTGGTCTTCAGATTTTATTTTCTTGCACCACGGGTTTAAGTGCTAATATTATTATCAACAGTATTCAGTTGATTAAAAAACATATGATTGCTGGGGGATGTTATAGTCACAAAACCTGTGTATACTTTACCTAATAAGTGCTCCATACCTCAAACAGCTGTTAACCCAAATGATTCATTCGAGTATCGGTTCCACGTTAATACGTTGAAACTTACAAAACTTGTCCTATCGACCTGAAATTTGATACACACTTTCCTTAGGCGATATTTGACGAAAAGTGTAGAAAGTAAGCTTCCAATATGTGAAAATGAAGTAAAATCACTCGAAACGTAGATAGATACATACACTGTTATTAACAAATAAATAGACGTTAATAGCTGTTGATATTTATTCCATGTATTTTTAAATCTTCATTGTTGGATAAAAACTGCTTTCCACATGCAAGTTGAAGGTACTTAAAACGTGGAAAATCAGTAACGCTGACAATTTATCTGTGCGTAACTGACATATTGGATTTCTTGCATAGATGTGTAGCTTGTTAGCCAACTTCCAGGATGGAAGATGGTTCCTACCGTAAACGATGAGGACCAAGAATTGAGAATAAGAAACACACGGAATAAGTATCAACAGGTAATAACGTGTACTTCTTGCAGGATAATGTGTATGCTTGTACCTACATTTCGAGTGTTTTTATTTAATTTGCACATATACCTAAACTTATTTTCAACACTTTTAGTCAAATATTTCTTCATAAGGAAAGTGTGTATCAAACTTCTGATCGATAGGACAATTTTTGTAGGTTAGGTTCCGACGTATTAACGTGTTAACCGACTGTCATTCTATATGTATCATAGAAATTGTCTTTATATTTTATGAATTTTTGTTAATTCTGGAAAATGGATATATAATTTTGGGGCTTATCGAATCTGTTTCTCAATGCCAACTGCCGCTTTACAGCAGCTAACGTGAGGAAAAGGCGAAATATAATTCATTAGAATCACACTTTAATATTACTTAACGGTGTAAAAAGTGAACACAGTAAGATACCATATAGTACTAGAAAGGGACAGTACATATAATCAATAGCTGAGTATATCCACGTCTATACTTTATAGCAGTGATGGTCAACCTTTTCATAAGCCGAGCCAATTTTGGAAATACAATATTCCATCTACTTTCTTGGGAAAAATACTTAAATATTTTGATGAAGGAAAAAAACACTATAAATTAAACACACATATTTAATTAAGTATTAAAAATATAATTATTTTAATACAAGTTTTGACTTTGTTCGGTGGAACTAAGTGTATTAATGTTGATGTCGAAAGGAGTAGTAGCTACTCCCAAAAAGTTCTCCAAATGAAGATCAGTAATTTGTGTCGACTGTCCCTCCTCGCTATATCAAGTGAGTGGTGATATAGATTTAAAATCAGCTTAATTTAATGCTGTAGCATTTGATATCATTGTTGTAAGTTAAAGTTGACATACAGTATATAATATAATTATAATTCCGTGTGGTCGTAATAACTTGGGGACAGGGTTTCTATTGGCTGCGCATTCCGCCCCAATCGTAGCCGCATTAACTTAAATCGGTAATCCTTCCTGGTACATGGGACCTACAGTTTAACTTGGAATCCGAACCACGGAAGCGTTCTGACGTACGTCACATTACACTGAAAACTGTGCCAGAGTTACCTCTGGTCGGGTAAAGGGCCTATGAAAATCCCCACAGAGACAGGAATTCGAACGGGTGACCTTTCGATCTCCAGTCGACATCATAGCCACTGAGCCACCAGACCTCTCGACGTTGTTATGATCCAGCTCCGTGGGCTGCATGCTGACATACAGCGGGCCGCAAGCGGGTTGGCCATCCATGCTCTATAGCAGTGTTTCTCAAACTTTTATCTCCACTTACCCCTATAAAATTTCCCAGGTAATGACGAACCCCTTGACAAAAAACTGTGACCTTTTTTCTTAGCTCCATAACTGCTAACAATGAACGATATTCACCATTGTGCGTGTTAAACGCTTGAGATAGCCAGTCCGCCATTACGTAAATCTTGTCGCGAACCCCCAATGATCAACTGGCGTACCCCACTTTGGGAAACACTGCTCTATAGTAATGGCGCGGTTTTTCTCCGACTTATTTTACTCATGGATAAATTTATGTTCATTTATCAATAATATCTTTTTGGCAAAAAAACATTATGCTATTTTTTAATAACTTAGTTTCTAATTAATATGTCGAATCCATTCGGGAAAGATCAGGAGTCGGGTGGGTCGAATGGCGTTCCCGCTCGAGGTAGATGGCTCATTAGCGGAGGTAGGCTGTGAATATCCCTCGGACAGTGGAGAGTAACTACGAGAACACAACTGATACAAGGATCAGGTTTATTAGACTCGGTATCACAATACACAATGACAGATAGCGGAGTGATGTTGCCTCGATGGTCAGGCATGAAGAGAGCTCCGTGTGCTGTGTGCTGCCCTTAAGTAGCCTCTCGTAGATATCACTGCAGTCACTGTGGAGCTGGCTTCCTGCTCGCTGAGTCTGTGGCGGAATCTGGTAGCTAGCCCCATACACCAGATCCGACAAATATATGATGAGCAAATAACACACAATCTAGCATAGCACATCTTCTCAATAGAGATTAAGCAGCGCCTGTTGGTTGAGCGGTAATGCTTGGATCTAGCATTCGACGAGACTTGGCTTTAAAGACCTGTCCAATCATCCAGATCTCAGTTTAATAGTTTACCGAAATAACTATAGGCGCTGGTTCCTTCAAACTTCCATTGATGAATTCCTTCCCGGTCCTTCGTGCCGATCCTCTCCCGCCTACAATGATGTCGACGAGGCATAAATCCCAATGGGAACGGGAGAAAAATTAAAATTGAATCAAATTGAGGAAATTCACATAAAATAGTTGTCATTATTACTCTTGTGTCAGAAACATTGGGTGCAAGATAAAACTTGAAAATATAAACACAAGAACATTACACATATTCTAACCAGTACTTTACAACGTCAAGAACATTCCATGTAATCTTGGTTGTCCGGGTTGAACCGCGTCAATTTGTTGAAACCTAACGTTTCGGCCATCATTTTGTGGCCTTCTTCAGAGTACTGTGACGGCTGGAACTGCTGCCGCCTATATATAGCTCCCGAAGAACGCGCTAGCCGTTTGGAGTGACGTCGCGGAAGTCTGCGCACCCACTTGAAGAACATTCCATGTTGCTTGAAACAGTTCATCTTCGGGGCAAGACGAGGGTCTCACAGGACACTGAAACATGGGTTTCATAGCTTGATCTTTCCCGCATTCACCTTTAACGTTGCTAGTATCAATGTAAACTCATCTGGCCAGGTTAGCCTTGGACCTACTGACTCCTTTCTTCAGTATATTCAAGGATTTCCAGACATTTTAATTTTTTTGTATGGCCAAATGACAGGTGCTCCGCACCTGTCCGTGATGTTGAGACCTTACTTTTCCACGACGGTATTCTTGCCGTTTCAGTGGGCCCAATTGATTCATGTGAAGTTCGTAGGAAGTCTTTCCTGGCCTGGAGACTCTGAGCTGGAGATACATGGCCATTCAGTGAATTTTCATATTTCCCGTTATTCTTTGTACCTCTTGTTTGCAGCAACTACTCTACGAATAGTTATCTAGTAACTATGGACAACAGTAGTTGACTTTCGCATTAATTATCTTATATCTGTATAGCTTCTTTTATTTAATTGTCAAAAATTTTCCGTGTAACGTGACAGTTGCCGTATAATCGTAGCAGCTTTTGTTCATTTACAGTCGGTTGTATAGTGTCTTTTGTGGCTTTAGTTTGCTCCTGGCTTTTGAATTGTTTGTTTGCGTTGAGTATTTGATGTGTAGTTTTGTGTTATTGGTTTTGTCGAGACGTTATATGTGCCGTTTTAAAGATAAGTGCTCGAGAGCAGTGTGCTTATACGAGAGTAAAAGATACGCTGATTCTTTAGCTCACATAATTGTGATTTTGTTGCTAAGAAGATGGTATGAATGTGAAGAGACTCTGCTGGAAGCTGTCGTTCGAAGTTGAAGCAATATATAGTAAGTGGTTGGCTACAACTGCAAATAGTATTCTGAGATTCGAAGCTACAAACGGGGACAGTGAAACAAGCTTAGAGGGTGGGATGCCGTGTTTGTGTCACTTCATAACTGGTGTGACATAATGTCTGAGAAAAGTTAAGAAACAGATTTCAACTGACTTTAATAATAATATCATCTCCACACTGCAAAAGAATCTTAAACTTACAAATGACAAAATAACCGCACATTAAGTCTAGCATCGTATGTTTCAAAATTACAAAGTAGGAAAAATCCAGATGAATAGAAAGCATGGTAGAAGAGATATTGCGTGAAGACCAGTTTCCGTTTGAGGAAAAACGGGGAAACTACAAAGGCAATTCCGGTTTTAAGAATAATACTGGAATAGCGAATAAAATAAAACAAGGATATTTTTATGACATTTGTCGATCAATAAAAAGATTTATATAATGTTATACATGACAAGTAGGAAAAGTAAGCGAATTTAATCTGTTAATTAAACATACGATCACTTCATGCTGTGTTGGGAGACCTCCATTGACGACACAATATCGGCCATAGTCTACAGCGGCAATCTGAAGAGCAGCTAATTGGATCTTCTCTCTTCACAATTTCGGTCTCAATTTTAGTTTACAGGATGATTGCCTTGTTTGTCAAATCTTAAATAGCCCCTACTGAGCACCGAATTTCGGTCACAATCTGCGGAGAACAACCATGCAAATTAGGTAATACTACTCGAGAGTGGCTTATCTCCCGATATCAGGAATAGCACCCAATTAACTGGGTTACCCCTGTAAAATATACCAGGGTGGAGCTTATGCAGGTCCTAAGTCGCCATGACCGGCCACAATTGAACTATGCTGTGAGGCGGGTTAATGTGTAAACGGAAGCGCTACTTGGGAAAGGCATTAGTTCTGTGTTGGGGGTTGTGCCTGTGAACACCATTGGTAGGTGGGGTTTCACTAGGCATGGCTTAAACCTAAATAGAAGGGGGAAGGGAGTACTTTCTGAGTTGTTAGCTCAAGCAGTGAGGGAGCCCGTCTCCAGTGATGATGGGGTCAGGACTGTGCCTTTTTTAGGTTAGGGGCTGCTGGTGAAGGGACAGAAATAGATTATCAAAGTGATACCGATTGTAGATTCGCGATGGGGAAAGTCTCAGATATTAAAGAAATAGATGAAATGGCTGAAACAATAACTGACTGCGGTAAGAAATAGATGAAATGGCTGAATCAATAACTAACTGCGGGAAAAGTGGGAAAGAGGAGATAAATTCTGAAAATGTAAAGCCAGTAATAAGGGTGTTAATGGTAAACTGTAGAAGTATAATGAACAAAGTAATCGAATTTGCAAACTTAATAGAGATGCACGAACCACAAGTAATAATTGGGGTAGAGAGTTGGTTAAAAGAAGAAGTACTAGACAGTGAGGTTTTTCCTGATGATTACAGATTGTACCGCAGAGATAGAGGAGCAATTGGTGGAGGAGTCTTCATACTGGTTAGCAACAACTATTACAGTTCACTGGCGTTCATAGATCAAGACCATGAATTACTTGGGGTAGATTTCTGGGGTAATAAAAAAGAAAAAAATCAGAGTGTTGGCTGTTTCCCGCAGTGGAAGAATGACAGAAGAGGATGATGCTCTTGGGGAGAAATTAAATTCATACTCAGATTTCAGAGGTGAGAATAGAAAGATAATCATTGGTGGGGATTTAAATTTACCAGGTGTAAACTGGGAAGGAAATAAGATAAATAACATAAGGGAACAAAGATTTGCAAATATCTTAATAAGGGAAGGAGGATTTACACAAGTGGTTGATCAAAATACTTGGGGACAAAATATTTTGGATATATTTCTAATTAAGCCCGATGAAAACCTTTTGAGGTATCAAGTAACTGAAGGAATAAGTGATCATTAAGCAGTTTTGATGGATATTAGAGGATTCAGTAAACCAGCAGCCAAAATTGAAGGGGGAAATAGGTACAATTATAAAAAGGCACAGGTTTCAAATTTGAAGAGATATTTCAGAGAACAATTCAGCAAATGGAAAGAAGGAACAAGTACAGTAAAGTCAAGGTGGGAAGAGCTCAAGGAGATATTCAGAAAGGGGGAAGAAAAATTTATTCCAAGGCAGAAAATAAAGAGAAGTAGAGAACCTATGTACTATAATAGGGAAGTGAGGAGGTTAAAGAGGTTGGTAAGAAGAGAACATAACAGAGTTAAGAGACAGCATGGTGGTAGGGAATATTTAAAGCAACTAAACAAGGACTTAATAATAGCCAAGAAAGTGGCTAAAGATGGGTTTATGAAGAGTATTGTCAGTGCAGGAGGACCATTGACTGATGCATCTAGAAATTTCTATGGCTATATCAGGAAACTAAGGGGAAGGGAGAGTGTAGAGACACTTGTAGATAAGGATGGAGAAGAAGTTACTGACGATTTGAAAAAGGCAGAGATTTTAAGTAACTGGTTCAGTGAAAGCGTTAGGGACAATGAATCAGAAACAAGAGGGTCTCATTTGGAGAACGAGATTAACAACACAATTAGAAATGACGATAGTAAAAAATTTGATATACATCCTGAGGAAATCATGAAGGAAATACGAAAGTTGAAAAAATATAAAGGGGCTGGTGAAGATAATATTACTACAGATATCTTAAAGATAGCCGGATGCGACATTGTACCTTATCATGAAATATTATTTAAATTGAGTCTGGACACTTGCTGCTTACCACAGGACTGGAAAAGTGCAATAGTAGTACCGGTACATAAAGGAGGGGTGAGAAATAGAGTTGAGAATAACAGGCCAATCAGTTTGACATCAGTGGTAGGTAAATTAATGGAAAAATTGATATGCAACCACATCAGAAATATATGTCAGGAATGTAAGTTGTTTTCAAGCAAGCAACATTGTTTCAGGCAAGGATATTTATGCGAATCTCAGTTGGTGGGATATATGCAAGATATTTCAGATGAAATGGACAAGGGAGGCCAAATTGATAGTGTAGCACTAGATCTGTCTAAGGCGTTTGACAGAGTAAGCCATAAAATGGTAGTAAATAAGGTAAAAACCATTGGAGTGGATGAGAAAGTGATTTGCTGGGTAGGAGAATTTTTAAAAGGTAGAAAACAGAAAGTTAGGGTAGGAAATGTAGTATCAAAAGAAGTGGAAGTAAAAATGGGTGTGCCACAGGGTAGTGTATTGGGACCATTGTTATTCATTATTCTAATGAATAATTGTGTTGATTGTTTACTATATGAAATTGGATTGTTTGCAGATGACATAATGCTGTATAATAGATTCAAAACGATATAGGATTGTAAACAGTTGCAGGGTGATCTGGACAGGATATCTAGTTGGGTTGGTAAACATGGAATGAAGATAAATGCAAAGAAGAGTCAGCTTATTAGATACACAAATAAAAACAAAATGTTAATTATGAATATAAGGTGGGGAAAGAATTGCTTGCTGAAGACTTGAAATGTAAATATCTTGGCATTACTTTTGATAAAAAGCTTAACTTGGCAGGACACATTGGACAGGTGGTAGGAAAAGGTTTCAAGGTTCTGCACTTGTTGGAGAGAGTGATGAGGGGATGTACAAGAGAAGTCAAGGAATTGGGTTACAAAACTTTGGTCAGACCATTGCTCGAATATGGTAGTGTAGTATGGGACCCTCATTTTACGTATCAAATACAGGAGTTGGAGAGGGTGCAAAAAAGGGTTGCTAGATTTGTTTCTGGAAATTATCGCAGAATGCAATCAGTGACGGATATGATAAAGGAGCTGGAATGGGATTCATTGCAAGACAGGAGGAGGATGAAGAGGGGCATCGGTGTGTACAGGGCATATACTGGCGATGAGGCATGGAAAGATATTGCAATAGGTATGAAAAGTAGTTCATGGAAGGGAAAAGATGACCATGACCACAAGCTGGCACTCGATTTCAGGCACAAGGGTGTGTGAAGATTCTCTTTTTTAGGTAAGGGTGTCGGGGATTGGAATGAGTTGCCAAGAGAAATGATGAATAATTTACCGAAAACTTTGAAAGAATTTAAATATAAAATTTGTAGAGGGAAAATGTAGATTGGTGCAGGATAGGGGGAGGATGGGTGTGTAGGCAAATTGCCACCGGATCCTGTGCTCCATTGCAATTAAATTAAAGTGGTCAGTAAATGCCTGAAAAGCAAATAAAGCGTAATGCATAAACTTTGGTGAAGGAACAACATTAGTGACAGTTTTAATTAAATTGAAATTTATACTAAGCCGGAATGATAATTGGCATTTATGGTTACAGCAGAGATCATGAGTAATTTAATTTTTTAAAGTTTTTTTAGGTTGCTTTCATTAGTAACATGTTATTGAAAAGCAGATCAACGTTTTCTCAGCCGCAAAATTTATCGATATTTTTTTAATCTATGAAACGCTACGAAAATCAAACCTAATGACTGTATTATGGCTATTAATTTGATAGTAGTTGCTTAGCTGTTAAATTGTAGACATAACCACGAATTTTTACTAATGGTATCTCTGGTCGCTGTTTTGCGAGCGAAGGCTGACACGTGACACCATTCTTCAACCAATAGGTATCGAGATGAGTGGATGAGCTTACGAAATTATATAGTAGATGGCTCATTCCCTTAAATAATTGGGAGTCTCAATAAAAAGAAAATGAAATGAGTAGGCCTACATTAAGTAACATCGATGAGAGGTAGGAAGAAGTGTACGTACCACAGTGGGTTAAATTCTGAATACGTATAACAAATGCAGAAAGCGTACAACGTGGAAAATGCAAAAGCTGATGGGTACAGGAAAGAGGGAAAATTGGTGTGTAGGGAAATTGCCACCGCAGTGTGCGCTCCATTGCAATTAAATTAAATTAAATTTGGGTCGGCAGTAAAGCCCTTGAAATCTGCTACTATCTTGTCACATTTATTTTTGTCACCTAGACTGCAGACACGTCATATGGCAACGTGTAAAATATGAGTGTGAAAGTGAAATGTAACGACGAAATTGCCACCACAGCAATCGCTCCGTTGCAATTAACATATTCACCTTTACAGAGAATGCATTTTGATACTCATGTCAGTCACCTCTAAACAGTAGTATACTGTAAAATATTGTAGCAACTTCAACTTGGTTTGTGTATATATGTGATAAATTCATAAGTATCTTTGGTTATACAGCTGTGGGACAGTTCATACTTCATATTTCACAACAGCGTATAGCGAAAATGACAAGAACACATTACAACCAAGTAATTAACCCACATTTGAAGAGAATGGTGTTATTGTTTCATAGGAGGTGGTATCGATGATAGCTGAACAATATATGATTCATCACATGTTCTAGCGCTTGTCGCAGGAAGATCAATACATCACAGCAAAGCAGTTCATTAAACTCTCAACAGGTTAGTATAATTTTTAAATGGTAGCTTAGGTGGCATTATAGCCCTGACGAAATTCTATCTCCGGTCCAGGCCGCAATTCAACTAAACCACAACCGCTAAGGAAACGATAAAACAGTTTATGTTGATATGACCCTCCTAACGACAATATTTGTGGTATTTTTGGCTGCAGTTGTGCAGTCGTCACATATATCATTTTTAAATTAATTTGTGGGGACTTTACCGTAAAATGTAAGTAGGGACCATGAAGATACCGAAACAGTTAAGACAAATTCCAAGAGGTTTTTGATAGGTGGATAAAAGTCCTTCACAATCAGATATTGGTTGTTATGATACATTTGTATATAAAATTTTCACCATATTTAACTTTATACATTTATAAACTTTCATTCGGTAATTGTATAAAGAGGTGTTAATAAGTTGAAAGCTACAAGTACTGTCCTATCAATCACTTTTCCTTAATCAGTATTGTAAATATTATATCTGAAATTAGATTGTTTGCAGATGACATAATGTTATATAAAAGGATCAAAACGGTAGAGAACTGTAAACAGTTGCTGGGTGATTTGGACAGGATATCTAGTTGGGTTAGTAAACATGGGATGAAGATAAATGCAAAGAAGATTCAGCTTATTACATACACAAATAAAAAAACAAAAGTTTGATTATGATTATAAGGTGTCCAAATAATTGCTTGCTGAAGACAAGCTTTACTGGGCAGTACACTATGGACTGGTGGTAGGAAAAGGTTTCAAAATTCTGCACTTGGTGGAGAGAGTGATGAGCGGATGTACGAGGGAAGTAAAGGAATTGGGTTACAAAACTTTGGTCAGACCATTGTTCGGATATTGTAGTGCACTATGGGACCCACATTTTGAGTATCAAATACAGGAGTTGGAGAGGGTACAAAAAAAGTGCTAGATTTGTTTCTGGAAATTATCGCAGAATGCTATCAGTAACAGATATGATAAAAGAGCTGGAATGAGATTCATTGCAAGACAGGAGGAGGTGAAGAGGATCATGGGAGTGTACAAGGTGTATACTAGTGATGAGGCATGGAAAGATAATTGGTGTAGGTATGAAAAGTGGTGCATGGAAGGGAAAAGATGACCATGACCACAAGCTGACACTGGATTTCAGGCACAAGAGTGTAGGAAGATTCTCTTTTTTAGGTAAGGGTATCAGGGATTGGAATAAGTTACCAAGGTAAATGATGAATAATTTGCCAAAAACATTGAGAAAATTTAAAGTTAAAATTTGCAGAGGGCAAAAGTAGGTCGGTGCAGGAAAATGGGAAGATTGGTGTTTAGGAAAATTGCCACTGGAGCATGTGCTCTATTTGCAATTTAATTAAGATTAAATTATCAATTACTAAAATATTTAGTGACAGTCTTTATGTGGTAAAGTTACTGTTTGGTACATAAATAATGATGGTAGACTGATCAGGTTTTATTTAGCAGCAGATAATTTTATCTGTTGATATATTGCCTTATTTTGGGATTTTTTGCTGATTCCCACCATTTTATTTAAGTTTTCCTTTGGCCTAGTTCTCACTTCACAACTTGTAATATTATAAGGAATAACATTATTGTTGTAAAGTTACTTTTGTGTAGTTGTTGTTTTATTAGGTTGCGTTATTTTGTTTCATTATAAATATTCTTCCACCCGATGTC
Source organism: Vandiemenella viatica (assembly GCA_031002005.1). Classification (NCBI taxonomy): domain Eukaryota; kingdom Metazoa; phylum Arthropoda; class Insecta; order Orthoptera; family Morabidae; genus Vandiemenella; species Vandiemenella viatica. The sequence continues at coordinate 8,701,239 of CM061919.1, read as the reverse complement.
TTAGTAGATTACATTTGAATGCAGTGATCAATTCATCATTATTCGAGTTAACTTGGTAGTTGATTGTAAATAGACAGTTTTTACAGTTTAAGTATGTAAAAAAATATTACCCACTGTCACAATACATTTTTTACAATGAACCCCATTTAAAACTTTATTGATTTTGTAACAGGTCATGCATATCCTTCTGATATAATCACTGTCGGCTTCCACAAAGTGTTGGAATCATCATTAGTGTGGCACCAGTAGTGATGTATTGGATTTAAATCTACGAGTTTTTATAAAGATATCTCTCAGTTTGATCTGTCGTCTATATCGATCCATTCTGAGTTCATTGCTCCACTTAAATATATTAGTTAATTTAGTTAAAATTGTAACGGATTGCATGCTCCAGTGGCAATTTCCCTACACACCCATCTTACCCCTTTCCTGCACAAACCTACATTTGCCCTCTACAAATTTCTACTTTAAATTCTTTCAATGTTTTTGGTAAATTATCCATTTCTCTCAGTAACTTATTTCAACCCCGGACACCCTTATCTGAAAAAGAGAATCTTCCTACATCCTTGTGCCTGAAATCGAGTGCGAGCTTATGGTCATGGTCATCTTTTCCCTTCCATGCATTTCTTTTAATTCTAACACCAACATCTTTCCATGCCTCATCACTTGTACAATCCCATGACTCTCTTCACCCTCCTCATGTCTTCCAATAAATCCCCATTCCAGCTCTTTTATCATATCTGTTACTGATTGCATTCTACAGTAATTTCCAGAAACAAATTTAGCAGGCCTTTTTTTACATCCTCTCCAAGTCCTGTATTTGATACTCAAAATGTGGGTCCCATACTACACTACCATTTTCAAGCAATAGTCTGACCAAAGTTTTGTAACCCAAATCCTTTACTTCTCTCGTGCATCCCCTCATCACTCTCTCCATCAAGTGAAGAATTTTGAAACCTTTTCCTACTACCTGTCAAACGTGTCCTTCCTAGTTAAGCTTTTTATCAAATGTAATGTCAAGATATTAACATTACAAGTCTTCAACGAGCAATTATTTCCCCTCCATATAATCAAAATCAACCTTTAGTTTTTATCTGTGTGTCTGATAAGCTGAATCTTCTTTGCATATATCTTCATCCCATGTTTACCAATGCAACCAGATATCCTGTCCAGATCACCCTGCAGCTGTTAATAGTACCATTTTGTTCCTTTTACACTGAAGAGCCAAAGAAACTGTTACACCTGCCTAACATTGTGTAGAGCCCCCCGTGAGCACGCCCAACGACGTGGTACGGATTTGACTAATGTCTGAAGAAGTGCTGGAGGATTTTGACACCATACATCCTGCAGGGCTGTCCATAAATCTGTAAGGGTACAAGGGGGTGAAGATCTCTTCTGAACAACACTTTGCTATGCATCCCAGATCTGCTCAATAATGTTCATGTCTGGGGAGTTTGGTGACCAGCGGAGGTGTTTAAACTCAGAAGAATGTTCCTGGATCCACTCTGTAGCAATTCTGGATGTGCGGGGTGTCACATTGTCCTACTGGAATTGCCCAAGTCCGTCGGTATGCAATGAATGGATGCAGGTGATCAGCCAGGATGTGTTCGTACGTGTCACCTGTCAGTGTCGTATCTAGACGCATCAGGGGTCCCGTGTCACTCCAACTGCACATGCCCCACACCATTACAGAGCCTCCACCAGCTTTAACAGTCCCCTGCTGACATGCTGGGTCCATGAATTCATGAGGTTGTCTCCATACCAATACACGTCTATCAGCTTGATACAATTGGAAACGAGGCTCATCAGACCAGGCAACATGTTTCCAATCATCAACAGTCCAATGGCGGTGTTGACGGGCCCAGGCGAGGCATAAAGCTTTGTGTCATGCACTCAACAAGGGTACACGCATGGGCCTTCGGCTCCAAAAGCCTGTATCGATAACGTTTTGTTGAATGGTTTGCAAGCTGACACTTGTTGATGGCCCAGTATTGAAATCCACAGTAATTTTCAGTAGGGTTGCACTTCTGTCGGAGATTTGATGTTTTACCAGATTCCCGATATTCACGGTGCACCCTTGGAATGATTGTACAGGAAAATCCCCACCTCATCGCTACCTTGGAAATGTTGTGTCCCATCTCTCATGCGCCAACTAACACCATGTTCAAACTCACTTAAATCATGATAACCCACCATTGTACCAGCAGTAACTGATCTAACGCCTGCTTCAGACACATGCTGTCTTATATAGGCATTGCTGATCTCTGCGTCGTACTCTGAGTGTTTACATATCTCTGTGTTTGCATAGGCATGCCTACACCAGTTTCTTTGGCTCTTCAGTGTATTTTTACAAGTAGACCTATTTTTATTAATGATATAAGTAGTGGGCAATATTCCCTTTGTAAGCTGCCGCCCAGGTTAGATGTGACGCTGGCACTGTGATACACGTTGGCTGCCGGATGGATAGCTATGAAATATATTTTAATGTGAGACTTTAGTACAAAATGTACTATTTTATTGAGAAGAGTTTTTAGATTTATGTAATACTTTTTAACAAGTTCTGAAGAAGACTCCCTTAAGGCAGGTCGAAACCGGTAAACAATAAATTCAATGAATATTGCAACAGGTTGGCTGTGTTTCATTTTACAATTGAAGAAATACTGTTGCTGTTAATGCTGCCATGCTCAAGATTTTGAAAGATTACATTAGTTAATTTGTAATACAGTCATCATCATCAGTTTTCTGCCGTCGGGCAGGTTTTCACTTGGCTGCTCTCCATGCTCTTCTATCGTCTGCCTTTCTCTTTAGAACCATATAGTTGCCGTCTTCCTTGATGTTGTCTATAATTTGGTATCTCTTTCTTCCTCTTATTCTGCTCCCACAAACTAAACCTTCCAAGGCGTCTTTTATCAGGCACTCCCCTCTCAACAAGTGTCCCATCCAGTTTTTCTTTCTCTCCTTTATTACTTGGAAAATTTTTCTGCTTTCACTGACCCTGTCCAGCACTTCAACATTACTTATTTTATCCACCCAGCTAATCTTCTCCATCCTCCTCCACATCCACATCTCAAATGCTTCTAACCGCTCTTCATCCTCTCGTCTCAGTGTCCATGTCTCCGACCCATAAAGAGCCACACTCCATACAAAACATTTACCGAGTCTTTTCCTAAGCGTCTTGTCTATTTTTCCAGTTAGTATCCTCCTTTTCCTATTAAATGCTTCCTTTGCTATGGCAATGCGAGATTTTATCTCCTGATGACACCTCAAATCTTCGGTGATCATACTCCCAAGATATTTGAACGTTACTTGCCTGATATCAGCTCTTCCTAACTTAATATTTATTATTTTCCTTCCTTTTCCAATCGCCATACTCTTAGTTTTTGCTGCATTGATTTTCATTCCAAACTCTAGGCAAGCTTCATCTAGATCTTTCAGCATTCTGTTTAGAGTTTGTTCGCTTTCTGCCATCAATACCATATCATTAGCAAATTGTATGCACTCTATTCTCTTGCCACCAATACGCACTCCTCTTTTTCCATTTAAGCCTTTTCCAATAATTTCTTCTAAGTATAAATTGAATAATAATGAGGAAAGGCAACAACCTTGTCTTACACCTCTCCCAATGCTGCTTTCTCCTGACATCTCGTTTCCTATCTTTATTCGTACTTTGTTGTAAATGTAGGTTCTGTATCAACCTTCTCTCCTTCCAATCTATGCCTTTGCTCTTCAAGATATCCATCAGCTTCTTCCATTGCACCCTATCAAAAGCTTTTGCCAAGTCAATATAGACAGCATAGATGTTTCTTCCTTTCTCAATATATCTTTCCCCTATGATTCTTAACAGGCCGATAGCATCTCTTGTTCCTTTTCCTTTCCTAAATCCAAACTGTTCTTCTCCAATCACTCTATCTAACTTTCCATATAGTCTTCTGTTCAGCACTCTCAACAACACTTTAGCTGCATGCGAAATTAGGCTGATAGTCCTATGCTCTTCACATTTATTAGTATTCTTTTTCTTCTGAATTGGTATCATTACCGTTGCGAGAAAGTCATTCCCCTTCATCATATATCTTATTACAGAGGTGTACTATCTCCCTTCTTCCTTTGTTTCCTAAACTCTTCAACAATTCTGCAGGTAAATTATCGATTCCGCATGCCTTCAGAGCCTTTCCTACCTCTGTCTCTAGGATCTCATACCCCTTTCCATCTTCTGTTACCTGTGCCTCTTCTCCAATTTTACTTGGTGTTTGATCTCCCTTATATAAGCATTCAATATATTCTTGCCACCTACTCAGCACCTCTTGTGGTTCTTTGACTAATGTGCCATCCTCTCTTTCTATTTCCATGTTGTTCTTGTTTCTCTTACTTTCAAAGGCAATCTCAGAAGCCATTTTGTACATCATTTCATATTTTCCCTCTTTCTCCAGTTTTTCTATTTCCTCACATTTCTCTTTTATCCATCTTTCTCTTGCTTGTTCAGTTTCTCTTCTTAGTTCACTGTTCAGTTTCCTGTACCTCTTTCTTCCTTCTTCATTTCCAGAATTTTTCCACTTCCTCTGTTCTTCCATCTTTTCCATCAATTTTTCTGTTACCCATTCTTTCTTGATACCTTTGGACTCTCTAATTCATAGAGCTTCTTTGGCAGCTGTCATGAACCCTTCCCTCATTTTTGTTCATTTTTCATTTATACATTCTTCAAATTTTCCTCCTTTTGTAGTTTTGCAAAAACCTTTCTTCTAGCTCCAAAGCCTCACCTTCCTCCTTTAGTTTTTCTAAGTTCAGTCTTTCTCTTGGTTTTACTCTCTTGACTTTTTTCAATTTTACTTGTATTTCTCCTGCTACGAGGTTATGATCTGAATTTATATCTGCTCCTGGATAAGATTTAGCATTCTTCACGCAGTTCCTAAACCTTTTTTGTATCAGAATATAGTCCAGCTGGTACCTTTCTCCATTTGAGTTAGAGATCCATATATAACGTCTCCTTTTATGATTTTCAAATAGGGTTTTACCCACCACTAGTGAACTTTCTTTACAAAAGTTAATTAATCTTTCACCCCTCTCGTTTCGTATACCTAATCCAAATTTTCCCATTATATCTTCTTGTTTTCCTTCACCTACTACAGCATTCCAGTCTCCCATAATGATGATACAAGCATTTCTATTCTCTTTCACAATAAGTTTTTCCAACTTCACATAATATTCTTCTACCTCCTCATCTCTATGTTGGCTAGGTGGCATATATACCTGTATTAATACCATATCTTTTGTACTGCCCTGCAGTCTTAGCATCATTCTGAGTCAGACGCTGTTTGTAGCTGCCCCTCTGGGGTACAGTCGCTACGTACACTCTCTATTTTAGCCGCGAGTGGACAGGTGCCTCTTCCGCCAGCTACACCGTTCTGAAGTACTCCTTCTCCGCTGTCGCTGCCGGTGGGCTGTTCACCGTAACCCTCATATGGTGCTATCAACCGGAGCCAGTTGATCCAAGGTTTTTTTTTAACGAGGTGTTACTCCTCCGACTCCTCCTTCCCGTTTCCTTGAGAATGGGGCCCTGGGCTTGTCACGAGTTTAGCGGAGTTTGTAATACAGTAAAGTATTTAAATTAAAAAGGTAAAAATCCAAAGAAAATAACGAAATATTATTATTAATTACTAATTATTAAAAAATCTTATATTGTTCGCTAAGAAAAGCAGTTTTTCTACATTTTCACCAATCAGATTTGGATCAGTCTGGTGACTTGGTGGTTAAGGTGTCTGACGGGGAATTGAGAAGCCCCAGTTCAAATAACTGTCTATGCAGGGATTTTTGTAGACCCTTAACCCGACCTTCACCTCTGGTACAGCTTGCTGAGTAATGTGAAGAACGCCAGAATGCTTCCGTGGTTTGGATTCCCATGTTAAACTGCGAGTCCCTTGAACCCGGAAGGATTGTTGGGTTAGGCGGCTATGACGGGCGAATGCACAGCCAGTAGAAACCCTGTCACCAGGTTATTACGAGCACGGGGTATTATTATTATAAAAAACTTAACTTAGTCCACAACCCGAAGGTTGGTTGGATCCTCCCGAAGGAGGCATACTAAGCCATTGTGTCAGAGGTAGGACGGCCAGTTCCTTTCCTCTGGGACCTACAGTTTAACGTGGAATCCGAACCACGGAGCGTCCTGGCATAGCTCATATGATTAAACACATCTCTCAAAATTCCTGCGCCTGCCGGGATTCGTGCCCAGGGCAGGAGCAGCGAAAGTTTTAAAAGCAAGCGCTTAGGCACTGAGCTACCAGAACAATACCAAGCTGATAACTGTGACAAAATAGTTATATTTATTCAGTGGCACTAAACAGCTGCTCGTTTGGTAAGCGGAGCAGAAAGATACGTTTTGACCGCTTTTCTCAGTGTAGGATATGGACTGTTGTTCCAATAACAAAGTCGGCATTGCATTACAATAGTGGCTCCAACAGATAAGACCTGATTTTTTTTTTTTTTTTCAAAACAATTTTTTTAACTTTAGATACAGTTGGCTTCATCTGATTTGGGGTATTATCATGTGTAACCCAAAGACACTCCTTTTCTTGCTGTATGTTGGAGGGTTGCAAGATCAGTTCTAGAGAAACTGACGGAACATTTTCTCCACCACTGGCCAGTATTCCGTCAAAAAAGAAATTATTTCTGTCGCTGCAACATCCACTTCATTGGAAATGAGATGTTTCTATTTAATGTTTTGGTGCAGTATTGTCGCAGCAATCAATGAAAGGTGTATTTTTATAAAAGATGACTCGTACAGTAATTTTTCATGTTTGTCATCATCTCATCTTTGTTTCCGGATCAAATGTGTATTTTGCGGGTTAACAGTGATATCGAAGGCATGTGTCATCAAATTATAAATAAAGTATATAAAACGTCTGTGATGTTCTTTAAAACATCGCATTCACTATTCATTTCAAAGCTGTACAAGTTGACTACATTATTTTGCTCTAAAAGCCTTAACATCAAGTATATGCTGCTCCCCTCATATCAACAACTTGCACCAAAGTATGTTCTGGCAGTTTGCTTTGTTTTTGACATTCTGTCAATTTTCCGGTTGCTTGCTCGTTATGGTTGAAATGGCCAATGATTTATCTGCATTTTTTAAATAAGTTTTTGGTTTCTTCATCTGAAAATAGTGAGTGTGCAACACAAACTATAGATTCATATTGACCATGCATGGAGCAAACCTGAAAAGTCTGGCTGTTTAAACTACTTTCGTTCACCATCTCTATAAACATTTGCCCCATGTGTTTACTGGTATGGTCCTGTTCCAGCACGCATGCGCCCAGTATAACTGTTAGGTGTTGTTGATTTACAATAAAATGAACTGTAAAGCTGAGAAGTTAGTCCACATATCAGTGGTAGCACTCACCCATTCACATTTTGTCTTTATTTGAGATTTTTTAGTCTTAATTTTCTCATATGTTTGTGGCATCAGTGATTTCATCTGATATTTGTGAACTGCAAGGGGATCCATGAAATTGAATCGCCACAATGCTTCACATTCTCCAAAGCATAAGGCAGCATGTCCAAAATTATTATGTCAATTCTTTTTGCAATTTCATTGATTATAAGCCCATTATACCAGTTTAGATTTAGAGGCCAAAATCGAGATCGTTGACTGAACAAAATTTGATTGGTCAGTGCTCAATACTTCCAGTGAGATCATTGAATCCATTCACTTTAATTTAGCTTCATTTTTTTAAAAATTTCAATTCATCTCTTGCTGACTGTCATCTTAACATCTGCCTGTGTACTGCGCCATAAAACTTTGGTAAATGTTGCTTTACTCCAACGATTTTTTTTTTTTTTTTTTTGGTTCGTTGCTCTCCAATGTATATGATTTATTACAAATGTTGCAAACATCTTTAGATGAATCACTAGGGATTTTCTCGAAAAACTAATTTCTTTTTTTTTTCTTTTTGTGATATTTTTACCTGAAAGAAAATAGTATAAGATAAATAAATAAAACCTCACAGATCACATAAGATATAACCTCTGTAGTAAAGCTGGCATATGGCATGCTTTCTGAATTAGGAAAATTTATTCAAGTAAATATGAATTCCAATTAGAAAAGAAAATTTACATTTACTAGGTGACAGAATTTACTGGGCACCTCGCACAGTCTGCGGGAAAGGGTCCAAGGTGACAACTTAATTCGCATGAGCTATACGAGCTTTCTCGCTGTAAAATTCAAGCTACTGAAGATTAACGGGTAATTTTCTGGGTGGTTAAAATTGAAACACGGGTACAGGGTATAATCCATCAATGATTACCTAAAAACGTAGGTAAGTAATGTGGGAATCAAATATAACCTCTTTTTACTTTTACATATTTCTCATCATAAATAAATCCAAGTTAACGGTTTTGGCATGGCCGAAGTTTCGGCCTATTTTTGTCCGAAACTGTGACCGAAACCAAATCTTCAGTAATAAAAATTGTGTTGTAGGTAACAATGAAAAGAAAGAACTGCTGTGAGGCAATATTTGTATGGAAAGGACAGATAAAATACATTCAACACTCACCAAACTTGAAGGGAGAATTTCATTCTGTGAGTGGCTGCGTCGAATGCAAGGATTACGCTAGCTCAGCTACTTACTTCTGTTAACTTGACAAAGGTTTTTAACCCAAAATAATGTATTTTCTTGTGTTTGTGTGTTGTTTTGTGTTGCTGCTGCCCTCATCCCTTTAACTTTAGTGAGTGTTGGATGTATTTCATCTGTGCTTTTGATTTAAAAATTGTGTTATAATGAAAATCTGTTAGTGAGTGATAATAAGGGCAGTAAACCCATCACTCGCCAGACGCCACATATGAGAGAAGGAGGGCCACAACGAACACATAAACATGAACACACTCAATGAGTATTTCCTGTTTGTTGACCAGCACAACACAGCTTTCTTGATGGAGAATGGCACTCTTCTTCACAAACAAGTTCAAGTGATTGCCTTCATTTTCGTTTACTTTCCCCCATCATCTTTTATGTTTAAAATATGTTATAAAGCAGTTACATTGTGGCTGACTTCTAATTAGGAACTTTTGTATCTAATTTTGGACTTAAATTGGACAATAAAATCAAAATAATTTATTTTATGTCTTCTTATGTCTTGGTCGTAATAAGTGGCATTCTATTGTTGCTGTGCAGCAGATGTTAACATGCAGCATATAATTATGACATAAAGTTCTCCTTATTTACTTGTGTTAGAAGTTTTTATTTATAGATTAGGTATATGGCCACGTTAGAAAACAACACATAAATATCTTCTTATTTAGAATGTTTTATGATTGCTTCTTTGGCACTTCTACTAGCATTTTTTTGTATGTTTGACTGGAAATCCCAATACACTAATGGAGCAGACTTTATAGAGAGCAACTCGACACCAAATGTTGGTATAGAACTCAGCTCCCAAAAACGGCCAACAGCCATTTGCAACTCAGCTTGGTTTGAGTGGTAATTATTAGACTTATCATTTGGGAGGTATGTGGGTGCAAATCTCTCTCCAGTCATCCAAGTTTTGATTTTCCTGCGATCACTCTAAATTAATCAGGAATGGTTTCTTCAAAACAACATGACTGTATTGTCTCAATTGTTTATAAAGCATCTGGCATCTAGGGGGGGGGGGAACCTGATGAGTCGCTTTAGATGGAATGCTGTCTCCCCTCTGTAGAGAATGACACAAGAAGTCATCATGTAGTGTCTGATCCCTTAGTAGAGGTGGTGGTGAAAGTCCCAATTGAAAAATGGATGGAATCTCGTAATTTTAGTTTCCAAGTGGTAATGGAGAAAGGGAAAGCCATGCCAAATGGAGTGGCTGTGTAGACACACCTGAGTAATTTTGAGTAGCAGTCTATTGCACTCTTGGCGATCTGTATTGCATGTCAGTTGAGCCTGGTTAACAGTAAGGCTGGTTTCACACCAAGCCAGTCTCTACAAGTCAATCCAGTCACGTCTAGGCCCGTCAAGTGCAAGCCCGTCCAGTCAAGTCCTGTTCACACCAAACGTGTCTGGTCCAGTCCAGTCGATACAAGTCAGTTGCAGTAAAATTTTTGTGATGGATGTTGAGCTGCTTAAATTTATAATTTTGCCACGGATAGTCCACCGAAAAAAAAAAAATCAAGGTGTCGATTATGGTTTCATCCAATCAATTTAAGAAGAGATATGTATGGTGTATTTATTCATTTGTTTCCAGACTTCGTGAACGGTCCATTAAAGTTTTACAATTATTTTTGAATGAAATATGATTCGTAGTGCCTGTGTTTTGCATAGTTACATTCGACTAAATGAAGAGGTTAATGCATTCGAAAAGCGATTTCTGGACGATATGAGAGAAGTGAATGAGCTTCACCCTTTCCCACCAACTTCTGAAAGAAGATGTAGTTGTGAAGCCATCAGAATCATGGAAACATGTTGGATTCCCCCTCCACTCGACTGGACTTGCTTAAGCTGGACGTGACTGAGATTGTGTGAATGAACAAAGGGGAGTAGGTATGTTGGATTTTCCTGTTGACTCAGCTGGACCCTAAATCTTGGTCCTGGTGTTCGGGAGGACATGAGTTCAAATCCCCACCTGGTCATTCAGATTTTGGTTTTTCCCGAAATCACTCAGGTGGATGCCAGGATGGTTCCTTCAAAAGGTGTGGCAAAATTCCTCCCTACTCCTTTCCCTCAATCCTCTCTAAACTTATGATCTAAACAGGGTGCAATGTCTTCCCTTCCATCTTTCCCCCAAAAGCATGTCTCATTCCATATGTGGCACAGGATACAACTCTTGAGATTGCAGTGTGGGTCACTGTCCAGCAATGTGGTATCCAGGCTAAACAAATTTACACCAGTGCCATTTTCCCATGCTGCCTTGGTCTTTTACTCTTGTTTTCTGTTGTCTTCAGACTTAATGACAATTATGGGATACTTTGTTGGAAGTAGTTTTTCAATTCAGAACTAATTTTTTTTTTTTTTTTGACATGACAGTAATTTGGGTACACTGGATTTTATTGGCCACAAAGTTAGTTAAATCAAGTTTGCATAGGTAACACCTTTAAGGGTAGGTGTAGTTTCAGACTATTTTATGGTTCTTGGTAATTTAAAATGTTTTTCATATTTATTTTATTATTTAGTTTAATGGAAAGTTGTGTAAGGTGATTCCAGAGAGCAGAAAAATCTTGTAAAGAAATGTGAACAGTGAACACCAAGCTGGTCATGAAATTTGCTGATTGGGTGGTTCAATAAAAGAAGTATAAATTATCAAAAAAAAAAGTATACATTTGTCAATAGATTTGTGATTGTGTAAAAATAAAGGGATTTATTCTGAACCATTTGTGTAATTTGTAATTATTTCCTTTTCATTTCAGATAGATTATGGTGATAAAACTTCATTTCCCCTTCTGAGTTTCCTTCTTCTGTCAGAAGTACTCCTTCTTTCTCTGGCTCATTCTTACTTTTTCCTCTTCTGAGAATATCCTCCTCTTCCTGATTGATTTTTCTTCATACACATCCTTTGCTTCTGCAAATTTTTCCTCTGAATACATCCCTCTCTTCAGTGTATTTCACCTTTATTCCATACTTTTTTAGATCCTGAGACTTGCTGTTCTCTTGACACACATGGATTTTCTTTGCCATTCTTTCTAGTTCCATTTTCCAGTGTAGCATAGAAAGTTAATCTTCTTTTCTTAATCGTATTTGATGCTTTTTTAAACTTATTGTATAACTCTTGGTTCGATCTCAAATGAAAATTAAATTCACTTCCTGCCACATTTTTTGGCCCCAGGATCTTCCTTTTATATTTCTGTTAGTCTCTTCTGGTTAGTGTTTCTGCTGCGTGTCAACATTCTGGCTTCACCACCATGTTATAGTGCTCATATTTTCCAATTGGGAGAGTCATTTTGAACTAGTTTTCAAGATAGTCCATTGTTTGAAGAGTTTGCAAAGTTTGAGCAATCATGATATCTGTTTCAATGGCTTATGAAAACCCCCTGATCAGGGTTGTTGCAGTTTACTGCAGGAATTTTTTTCCTTATTGTTTTATACCTCATCGAGGTTATTAGAAGTAGTAAAGGATAGGTGGCAAAGAACGGAAGGAATTTGGCCCTGGACTTTTTGAAGAAAGTATCCCGGCATTCACCTGGAGTGATTTGGGGAAACCGCGAAAAACCCAAATCTGGATGCCCAGACGTGGATCCAAACTCACGTCCTCCCTAATGTGAGGCCTGAGTGTTACTCCACACCCACCATGCTAAAGGAAATTGTCAGAGCAAGTCTGCATCACATTAGTTTTTCATTCAGTAAAAAGTGCATAAATTAGTTGATATCATCTTAAAAATGTAGATCCAATTTTTCTGAATATATCTAATTTGTTTGCATACATGGTTAAGACAATATTTGAGTGTGTTGGAGAATTTACCAGTTTAACAGGATTTTTGTGTGAATTGTCAAGTGATCAGAAATGTGTAGCCAGACTCTGTGATTGAGGAGCAGAAGTCCTTGTGAAAAGTATATAATGGTCAAATCTGAACCATAATTTTGTGTGGTAGTTTTTTGGGAATAAATTTTACATGGTTTCGTTAAAATAAAAAATGAGCTCCTTGTTGTTAAGTAGTGTTGAAAACATTACAAGCCTTTCATTCCTTCATGCGGAGGCGGCAGCTGTATTAGTTCAGAACAAAATCTGAACTTAGTTCAGAACTTTGTTACAACCTTGCCAACTATGGCATGATAGGTAAAACCAATGACAGCAGCAGATGTATGATGGTGAAGTTTGTAGTAGTGTGTGTGTGTGTGTGTGTGTGTGTGTGTGTGTGTGTGTGTTCATGAATCCAGTCCTACATCTGTTTATGAGTGCATTCTGGTAGTTCAGTGGTTAAGGCACTTGCTTTCAAAACATTCACTGCTCCGGTCCCGGGTTCGGCGCAGGAATTTTAAGAGTTGATCATATGAGCTATGCCAGGACGCTCCATTGTTCTGATTCTACGTTAAACTGTAGGTCCCAGAGGAAAGGAACTGGCCGTCCTACCTCTGACAAAATGACTTAGTATGCCTCCTTTGGGAGGATCCAACCAACCTTCGGGTTGTGGGCTAAGTTAAGTTTAAGTTTAGAATCACTGACTGCTGCCTACCCTACTTTGGGAAGATCCAACAAAATATGGTCAGAATGTTGGAAGACACCTATTTTCTTGTCTTGCTGGGAGGCTACTCCCTGCAGATTACCCTTCTTGCAGTCAAGCAATTATAAATAAACATCAACTGATTGAGACGTGGAACATAAACACGCTACTGAATGCAAGTGACAATGATCACTGACTGAAGGAAGAGTAGCGTTAGTTACATAAAAAGCTTCCAGATTGAACACTGATGTTGCTGCCTTGAATGAGATTAGATTGTGGAGGGAAAAATTATTGTGCTAAGTTCTGTATGTGTTTTTTATTGGACGAGGAGAGTGAAGTGAGAATGTCAAATTAATTGTGTAGGATTTACTATGAAACTGATAATGGTAATTAACTGCCAACTTATTTTCATTGCAGTCTGTGAAGGTCTCTTTTTCCTCCAAACACCACTTTCTAGAGTTAACTGAATACACTCATCTCCACCTGTGTTCCACTATGATGATGATAAGAGCCACTTTCAAAATCCAGCTGATTGAAACTTTTTTTTTTTTTTAAACTGCTTTACGTCTCTTTAACATCGAGGTCTTTATAGATGGGAAAGGATGGGGGGCAAGGAATGGGAAGGAATTCGGCCATGGCCTTTTGAAGGAAGCATCCCGGCATTTGCCTGGAGTGATTTGGGAAACCATGGAAAACCCAAATCTGGATGCCCGGACGGGGATTCGAACCGCCGTCCTCTCGAATGCGAGGCGAGAACGCTAACCGTTACACCGCCCCGCTCGGTGATTGAAACTATGACTTAGACAAACACCTTTTACTTGTAGACTTAGTTGTCACAGTCAGCAAGGATAACAAGCATCAGGAAAATTTGATGTGCAACCAAGGCCTTGGAAGCCATTATGCCAACTGATTACTACTACTTGTTTATTGTGCTGAACAAAAACTTTTCATCACCACTCAGTTTTGACTAGCTAATTATTTTGGATGTATCGATGGTCTAATTACTGTTGCAACATGGTTGCATAATTATTCAGCAATGTTGTAAGAAAGATGTCCTGGTTATGAAGACTAGAGATTGGCAGGTTCGAAAATTTAATGGAGCCGGGTCCTGAGGTACATCCAGCTTTGCAGACCTCATCCAGGTTCCATGTCTGGTGGACCTGTATGGGTCTGAACCTACAGCCTGTGGGCGGAACATATGATTGATGTAAATCTGGCCAAGAAGAACTGCAGCATGAGTTATATTGTGTTCATCCATTAATTTACGAAATGGAAAAATAAGAAATTGGAGAGTTTTTATCTGGATTTCACAACTGTATAATATAATAAAATCACTAAATCAGACTTGTTAATGATAAAAATAAAATGAAAATTTCTGTGTGCTTCTATAAGAAAAAACTTAATAATTTCTTAGTAATCCCACAATAAAGAGAAAGCAATATTCCTTGTTTACCTGGTAGTTTTTTTTTAATTAAAAATGTAACTTTTAAGGACTAAACATTTCAAAATAATTATTAGCTTTCCATAACCTACCAACTTAAGACCCAGTTTACTATAAATGAACAAATAACAGAATTGCATGTATAATTTAATTACTTTAAATTGTAAGCAAGAAATTACATGAAACTAGTTCTTAAATATATAGTATTTTGTTCTTTATATTATGTGAGACTGTTTTGATTGAGTGTATAAAACATTGTGTTGTATGCTAAATTGAGTGCGATACCAGGCATTTTAATTAAATGACATTATCATGTTATATTGTGCCAGCTACTGTAACGTGGTTTTGGAGCTTTGAAAATGTTTATTTTATTCAGTACATTTTCAAAAACTTTTAAATTCTTTGCAATTTTATTTGTGATTATTTCCCATTTAGCTGCAAATATTTTTATGTAAGTTTCAATTGTTCATATTCATAACTGATTGTTTGAGCCATTGTTAGACATTCTAGAAATGGCTGGATGTGCGGCTGCATATGGAGTGTTTCCCGCTATCCAAGTTTTCAACTATTTGTTGCTGTTAATAATGAGATTTTGTGTTGAATATAAAATGAACAATTTGTAGAAGCTTACACTGGAAAAATACCGTAATTTTTTTGTAGGGCTAGCTTTATTCTACCAAGCTTGAAAATGTAATAACTTCAATTCGAGAATCATTTATATTTAAACTAGAAGTTAGAGATTAACAGAAATCCTTTATAAGAATGACTAAAATTTTAAGTCAGTTGTTTTAGGAGATGTTTAAGAGAAAAATACAAATGTAGTATAAGGTAAGCACAACAGTTAAATAACTGGATGTTGTGGACAATTTTTCTTAACTGCATATAAATAATTATAGATAAATGATAATTTTTTTCCAATGAAACTGGATTTATTGTTTATTTACTGACTACGTTCACTTCACCGCACGTAGAAACTGTGATGTTTAAGTGTTCACTATTAACGAGAAGATAAGTAACGACACCATGGTGTCCAGGTAGCTGCATTGTTAAATAGTGCTATAGGAATTTGAAGATCATATGTTCGGACCTTGAATATTTTTTTAATGTGTACATTTTTTTTTTTTTTTTTTTTTCCTGTTTGCTGTTTGTTGCCTTACAGAATCATGTTTTTATTCGAAGAAGTCACAAAATGTCATGCAAACATTTGAAACATAAATTGCTGTCATACAAGAAAACTTTTATAAAAGATAACCGCCCGTTTTTAAATTTGAAACATACCAGA
Source organism: Vandiemenella viatica (assembly GCA_031002005.1). Classification (NCBI taxonomy): domain Eukaryota; kingdom Metazoa; phylum Arthropoda; class Insecta; order Orthoptera; family Morabidae; genus Vandiemenella; species Vandiemenella viatica. The sequence goes on along the minus strand of CM061919.1, from coordinate 8,685,399 downwards.
CATACATTATCATTGCAAAAAATCCAAGTGCTCGACGGTGAATAATATAATTTATTTTAACAATAACATTTCACGCTAATCTCGCAACAGTTACGGAATGCTTTGAATACCTTTTGCTGGAATTTTTTACTTGATGATACAACTGCATGTTGCCTTTCTGACATGAATGCATCTATGTAGGCGGTATTTACTTTTAAGGCCCAAGTAATTTTCAGCTTTTTTTAAAACTTTTATGGGTGTGCAAGTAAGTCCAGTTTCAATTTTTAAATCTTTTTTGGTTATGTTTCAAATGTTCATAATACGCTTGCTATCCAAAAAATTTTGAAACATTCGGAAAAAAATTAATGTTTTGGTAGATTTTAGAAAAAGAATATGCGGCACTACGAACAGCAACTAGTATCTAAAGAAAATGCTCACAAATAAGAAAACGTATTTCAAAGCGAGGATCGAAACTAAAAACCTTAACTTAACTGTTCCTTGCCTTAAACAGCAACTACATTATCTCAAAGAAATTATGGTGCAAATTATATTTACAGTAAATGATATTTGACTTAATCGCTGTGTCGTCTGGGTTTCTGTGGAGCAAGTTGCAGCGACTTTTTTTCCTATTTCAGCTAATTCAGGAACACTTATGTTTATTTGGTGAGTTTTTATTGTTGTGTTTGTAGATTGATGTACTACACACTATTTATAAACCATATTTCCAACAATTTATACACAAATTCAGACGTTAGTTATGTAGAGTGAGCGCCTGCTAGCACGTGATGTCACGAGTGTCGCTGGCCCGCGCCGGGCAGCAAAGGAGTGTTTTGGCGGGCTTTCAAATACTCTAAATTTTAACGATGAATTTTATGTAAAATAAGCACTTTCATCAAAAAATAAATAGTACCCGGCAAATAACGTGTATCAATAAACAATTTAAAACCATTTTCAAAAAATAGTCAAATAGCCTATTATCTACTAGTGGTTAGTGATTAACAAATAATTATCTTTATCTTTAAGTGACCTGTAATCCAGGCGCACAGTAAGTGACATTAAACTCTTCAAAACGTAGCTTTCAAACCAGAACTGTGATGAAAAATTGTTTGAGAAGTGCAGACAGGTCCAGGTCCGGCCTTAGTTCGAGCTCCGGTTACACGACACCTTTGGTGGGCAGTTACAGGTCCAGCCAGTCCTAGATCTGACTTATGCTCGGATGTACATCCATCCCTTGTGCTACCGATACTCGTTCTGCGGATCCGTATCCATTCAGACCTACCCATCTCTAATGAGACAGCCAGAAGCAGCAACAGATCACTGACTTATATTTTACCAATTAAGAATCTCAATCCACAGAGTTTTCTAGGCACCCTTTAGATCTTTTGAGACTGAAGTTTGACACTATTGAACTTCGAGAAAAAATCATTGTAACAAATTTCCAACCCCTTTCTACATAGTGTGCAAATGAATCGAAATTTTGCTTAATTCCAGAAATGGCAGTTGCAAATTTGATGAAATTTGGTACACCTTTTGCATTGGATGACTAAAAATACTGTTGGAGTAAATAAACTCCATCTTACCCCTATTTAAGAAGGGTGTGGGTAAATGAGTGTTTATTTTAACTCTGGAAGTGAATGGTGCTAATTTAATGAATCTTGGTACACGTGGTTTCTCATCAGATGACAGTGCTGTGTGCTCTGTTATTTAATGTTAAAGAAGAAACCTTCTACCCATTCTTCAAAATCCATCTCCCAGCATGAAGAGATCTATCAGTCACAAAAAGGGAACTAAATAACTGTATGTGGTACAGTAAGTTTGGGACTTCAGAATCTATGAATTCAGAGACCACATATCTACACAGGAGTAAAAGATGCACAGTCCATCTTACTCTTTGTCAGGAACGATGAAAACTAGTCACAGATAGCCAGAAAATCCTGAAGTACTGGAAGAATCATTTCTACACACATTTAAACTGAAATTCCTGCTGGGGATTTCATCCATGATATTCCACAATAACCTCAACAGCCAGACTTCCCTGAAGTGAGTGAAGCACTTCACAAGATGGAACCCAGAAATGCTCTTAGACCAGATAACATATGTCTGAAGCTAATCCTATGTGGTGGTTTACTGTCAGTGACTCAGCTACACATTTTTTTTAAATTTAATTTGATTGCAATGGAGTACATGCTCCAGTGGCAATTTCCCTACACACCCATCTTCACCCTTTCCTGCACCCACCTATATTTGCCTTCCATAAATTTCAACTTCAAATTCTTTCAATGTTTTTGGTAAATTATTCATAATTTCTTTGGTAAGTTATTCCAATCCCTGACACTCATTCTTTTAATTTGGGAAAACCAAATTATCTGGAGACATAAAAAGTGCCACAATAATTAATGTCTTCAAGAAAGATAAGTAAAAACTATTTTGGTATAGCTTTGCTATAAAATTCTCCATAAAATGTATTGAATGGTTGGACTTAGGTGGGTAGAGCTGTATAGATAATACCAAGTTTGCTGCTAATGAATTTAAATGTTCTGTTAATAATATCTTTAAATATGTTATTAAAAGATTTTTAGCTATTATTATTAATTGTTATTTTGTTGAATCACTTGTTGATAAGGCACTTCTACCCTTCTACTAGCATTTTTAAATTCTTTTATGAACGTCATATTATTTTTAAGAAAAGAGATTTTCCTGGTATACGATTGCAATGAAGGCTTCACAGGTATATTTTAACAACTAGCTCCACCACCTTCTTCAGGTCCACTACTGTTGACAGTGGGGGTAGCAAAATAAAGTTCGAAGGGGCAGCAATCTCATAGTTTTTGCTCCGGATCATAAAATTCCTAGATTCGCTATGGACATTGTACTGGTTGGCTGGTTGCCTTCACTGAAAATTAGTCCTTGTTTCAAATCCATCTGATCTAAAAAAAAAAATTATTATTAATTAGGTGAGATGTTTTTCCAAAATTCTGGACCCCCCTCCCCCCCTCTGGTGAGATTTTGTAAGATCTTGTTGGAATCCCCTTTTTTAAGTCTTATGCCTTGAAAGGGCAGTTAAACCCCTACCCCCCAAGGTCAGTTTTTCAACTTATGCATAATTTATAGACCTTTTTTTTTTTAAAATTTAATTTTAGTTCTACTATCCTTCCAGAATTTCAAAACCTCATGTGAGATTTCCGTTTACCCTCCCCCTTGGTGAGGTTTTGAAAGATTTTGCCGGTACCTCCCCTCCTCTCCCATTTCATCTCACGTAATTAATGGATGCCACCAGACTGATATGATATTGCACCTTCTGAAAAGCTTCCTTCATTAATGTAAATGCTTCATTGTTCTGATTCCAGACACAAGTTGAATAATACTGATCGTGGTGGGTGAACGATTAACCTTCTGGCCTCGCATTTGGGAGGATGCTGGTTCGAATCCCCAACTGGGCATCCAGTTTTGGGTTTTCCATGGTTTTCTCCAGATCACTCCAGGTGAATGCTGGGATGCTTCCTTCAAAAGGTCATGACCAAATTCCTTTCTATTCCTTGCCCCCCAGTCCTTTCCTGCCTCTTATGACCTCACCTTATTTCCTATCTTATAAACAAATACCACTTCCTTTGTATTACTTCTGTTAATTAATTTTCCCATTTCATTTTTTTTTATCACGTCAGTTGTAAAGTTTGTTTAGTCATAATTATTTGAATTAGATCCTGTATTGTCATTTGATTTTCTTACCACTACCTTATTTACTGGATAATGGTGGGACTAACTGCCATTTTACAGTCTACACCCTTAGCTTTTAGAATATTTTCCTGATTTCCATTCTCAGTGAGTGGAGATCTATAGAAGTTGCAGTTCCCTATAGTACAACGTAGATTTTTTGTGAAAAGTATTTATGACTTTAAAACGGCTTCATCTTATAACCTATACATATACAGGGTGAGTCACGAAGATATGCAAATATTTTAATATGTTATTCTACATGTAAAACTAAAGAAAAATGTTCATATATACATAGGTCAGCAAATGTTTAGTTACGGCTAATAAAAGATTTTGCCTGAAATTTAGAAACCTTGCTAGTATGAAGCCAACGCAAAACTGTACGAGGTTACAGTAAACCACGATTTCCATTTATTTTGTTGTTATTGATCTGGTGAATGCAATAAAACAAATCCCAGACATGTATCAGCAGTAGTTTTCCAGAGAAACAAAGAATTAATTTGGGAAAATTTGTAATTTGTTAACTACTTGGCCGAATTTTCAAAAAAAAAACAAAAAAAATAACAACAATATAATTCCACAAAGTTTTCAACAGAACGTACGTGATATTCGTTAACTGCAGCTGTACATCACATTACCATCACATTGGCCATAAATAAACACCATATCGGTGTATTCCTCTGTCGTAAATATGAAAGGCATCCCTATTTCATAAATAATCTACAAAATACAACAGTTATTATGTGGTTTCACTTAATACACTGTTATTATTATGTTCTTTCACTGAAAAATACAGAAAACTAACTCGTTTCAAGGTTAGGAAATGACTGAAACCACTCACTAATGGTTGCGAACATTCTTAATGGAAAGTAAACAAATTTACTTGTATAATCTCTGGAATTTCTAGAAAAATATTGCACATACACATCTGGGACTTGTTTTATTACATTCGCCAAATCAATCCTGATCTGGGTTTTCCATGGTTTCCCTAGATCGCTCCAGGCGAATGCTGGGATGGTTCCTCACAATAGCCCATGGGCGCCACCTGCCATATCCCATATATCCCTTCCAAACCATTACCTTTCCTGATAGGTGCAATGCACCCTCCGCCAAACACTTTTAGTGAATCGCGGAGTAATTGTAATAGTAATAACTACAAAATAAATGGAAATCGTGCTTTACGGTAACCTTGTACAGTTTTGTGATGGCTTCATATTAGCAAGGTTGTTAAATTTCAGGCAAAATCTTCTATTAGCCGTAACTCCGTAATTAAACATGTGGACCTATGTTTATATGAATTTTTTTCTTTAGTTTTACTTGTAGAATAACATATTAAAATATTTGCATATCTTTGTGAATCACCCTGTACATCTATTTCATACATAATCTCAACTTGTACAATAATAATGCAGTAGCTAAGCTTAGTTCACAGGTATTTCATATTTCAGAGCCACCTTATTGTTGTATTCTAGTTGCTCAAAGTCAGAACTCCAAAGATCATAATGTTAGCTATGCTCAACCTGTACTGTTTTCATATTTTGTCTGCTGTTCCAAGTCTATTATTCAACTCAGTTCAGTTAATAGGCTATTTTTATTTAATTTAATGTAATTGCAATGGAGCACAGGCTCCAGTGGCAATTTCCCTACATACCAACCTTCCCCATATCCTGCACCCAAATACATTTTCCCTCTACAAATTTTATCTTTAAATTCTTTCAAAGTTTTCGATAAATTATTCATCATTTCTCTTGGTAACTCATTCCAATCCCTGACACCCTTACCTAAAAAAGAGAATCTTCCCACACCCTTGTGCCTGAAATCGAGTGCCAGCTTATGGTCATGGTTATCTTTTCGCTTCCATGAACTACTTTTCATACCTATTACAATATCTTTCCATGCCTCATCACCAGTATATGCTCTGTACACTCCCATGACCCACCTCATCCTCCTCCTGTCTTGCAATGAATCCCGTTCCAGCTCCTTTGCATTCTGCGATAATTTCCAGAAACAAATCTAGCATCCCTTTTTGGCACCCTCTCCAACTCCTGTATTTGATACGTAAAATGAGGGTCCCATATTACACTACCATATTCGAGTAATGGTCTGACCAAAGTTTTGTAACCCAATTCCTTGACTTCTCTTGTACATCCCCTCATCACTCTCTCCAACAAGTGCAGAACTTTGAAACCTTCTCCTACCACCTGTCCAATGTGTCCTGCCCAGTTAATCTTGTTATCAAAAGTAATGCCAAGATATTTACATTTCAAGTCTTCAACAAGTAATTCTTTTCCCACCTTGTTTTTGTTTTTTATTTGTGTGTCTAATAAGCTGACTCTTCTTTGCATTTATCTTCATTCCATGTTTACCAACCCAACTAGATATCCTGTCCAAATCACCCTGCAACTATTTACAATCCTCTATCGTTTTGATTCTTTTATACAGCGTTATGTCATCTGCAAGCAATCTAATTTCAGATAGTAAACAATCAACACAATTATTCATTAGAATAATGAATAGCAGTGGTCCCAATATGCTACCCTGTGGCACACCTATTTTTACTTCCACTTCTTTGATACTACATATCCTACCCTAACTTTCTGTTTTCTACCTTTTAAAAATCCTTCCACCCAGCAAATCATTTTCTCGGCCACTCCAATGGTTTTTACCTTATTTACTTCCATTTTATGGCTTACTCTGTCAAACACCTTTGACAGATCTAGTGCTACACTATCAATTTGGCCTCCCTTGTCCATTTCATCTGAAATATCTTGCATATATCCCACCAACTGAGATTCACATGAATATCCTTGCCTGAACCCATGTTGCCTGCTTGAAAACCACTTACGTTCCTCACATATGTTTCTGATGTGGTTGCATATCAATCTTTCCATTAATTTACCTACCACTGATGTCAAACTGATTGTCCTGTTATTCTCAACTCTATTTCTCACCCCTCCTTTATGTACCATTACTACTATTGCACTTTTCAAGTCCTGTGGTAAGCAGCAAGTATCCAGACTCAATTTAAATAATATTTCAAGATAAGGTACAATGTCACATCCGGCTATCTTTAAGATATCTGTAGTAATATTATCTTCACCAGACCCTTTATATTTTTTCAACTTTCTTATTTCCTTCCTGATTTCCTCAGGATGTATATCAGATTTTTTACTATCATCATTTCTAATTGTGTTGTTAAGCTTGTTCTCCAAATGAGACCCTCTTGTTTCTGATTCATTGTCCCTAACGCTTTCACTGAACCAGTTACTTAAAATCTCTGCCTTTTTCAAATCGTCAGTAACTTCTTCTCCATCCTTATCTATAAGTGTCTCTACAACCTCCCTTCCCCTCAGTTTCCTGATATAGCCATAGAAATTTCTAGATGCATCATTCAATGGTCCCCCTGCACTGACAATACTCTTCATTAACCCATCTTTAGCCATTTTCTTTGCTGTTATTAAGTCCTTGTTTAGTTGTTTTAATTATTCCCTACTACCCTGCTGTCTCTTAACTCTGTTATGTTCTTTTCTTACCAACCTCTTTAACCTCCTCACTTCCCTATTATAGTACGTAGGTTCTCTACTTCTCTTTATTTTCTGCCTTGGAATAAATTTTTATTCCCCCTTTCTTATTATCTCCTTGAACTCTTCCCACCTTGACTCTACTATACATGAGCCTTCCTTCCATTTGCTGAATTGTTCTCTGAAATATCTCTTCAAATTTGAAACCTGTGCCTTTTTATAATTGTACCTATTTCCCCCTTCAATTTTGGCTGCTGGTTTACTGAATCCTCTAATATCCATCAGAACTGCTTCATGATCACTTATTCCTTCAGTTACTTGATACCTCACAAGGTTTTCATCGGGCTTAATTAGAAATATATCCAAAATATTTTGTCCCCTAGTGTTTTGATCAACCACTTGTGTAAATCCTCCTTCCCTTATTAAGATATTTGCAAATCTTTGTTCCCTTATGTTATTTATCTTATTTCCTTCCCAGTTTACACCTGGTAAATTTAAATCCCCACCGATTATGATCATTCTATTCTCACAGTATTAAAACTATATTGTAAATTGTAGTCATTCTTGTAGATTAATGTGTCAGGAAGCTAATTTCTTGAATTTTGAAAAGAAAAGTGGATTATTTTTAATAAAAGAGCAAAATAAAAAATTGATTTTTCTCACTTCTGGCCACTTGATAGAAAACGTTATAGGATTGGTGGACACTTGAGTGATATCACACATCTGTAAATGCTGCAGTTGTGGATCTAACATTTAATATTATCCGAGTTTTCAACTATTTTTTATTGTTTGTTGCTGGTCATTTCATGTTATTAATGAAATTTCATTTTGAATACAAAATTGAGAACAATTTGTAAAAGCCTATAGCGGAACAATATCAAAAATAGATACCTTACTTGTGGGGGTAGCTATGGAAAAAAATCCCTGACTTTTATTCTGCTTAGCTTAAAAATGTAACAGCTTCAATTTGAGACTCATTAATATTTAAATTGAAAGTTAAAGATTGATTGTTTGCGTTAGGAAATCATACGTCGAAAAATTCTGTATGCGAAATTTGTGCAGTCATGCCGAAAATAAAGAAAAGTTAATGGGTGTCAGAACATGCGCAAACAAATGAAGCTATTTCTTGTAGCTAATAAGTAGCCCTTTCAAATAAATATAGTAAAATATCGGTATAATGTGTTATAATGAACTAAATCTCAGCATGAAATTGGATCAGTAGTTTTTTTTTTTTTTTTTAATTAAAATAATCTGACTCTGTTTGAATGATTAAGTTTAAAAATGTATTACGGCAAAATCATGCGTAAACTTACCTTGAGACTCGCCAAAAGCATTAGCAACACACAAATAACTACTAGCACGCATAAACGCTGCGTAATCATCGACCAAGCTCAGTCGAATGGCACGGCCGACTGGAGCACTTTATCCGTGGATCACAGGAAGCCCATTGTTCAAACTATTGTTTCTATTTTTAGGTGCGAATTCGTGGAAAATAAACCTTTGTTCAGCGTAATATGATTTATCTACTTTTAATATAAATTGTTTGATTATTCATTTACGTACCTCGTTTCACTCCATCTCACATGAAGAAACTGTGATGTTTAAGTGTTTACTATTAACATAAAGAGAAGCAACTAAGAAGTAGTGTCCAGGTAGCTGCTTGATTGAATGGAATTCAGAACATCCTACGTTCGAACCTTGGTTGGGATAATTTTTTTTTTTTTTTTTGTGCATTTTTTCCGTTTTTGTTTGCTGTTTTTTGCACTGCAGAACCATGTTATTATTCGAAGAATTCATAATAGTTGCCAAGAGTCATGCAAGCATTTGAAATAAATTGCTACCATACAAGAAAGCTTAATTTTTTAACTTACCAGAGGTAGAATATCATGCAAAAACTACAGGTGCATGGTGGTGAATACTGGAATTTATTTTAGAAGTGAGATCATTTGTAGAAATTTCTCGCTAATCTTTCAACAGTTCCGGAACGCTTTGTGTCCTTTTCATTGGAATTTTTACGTAACGATACAACTGCAGTTTACCTTCCTGACACAGATGCGTCTATTTAGGTGGTATTTACTTTTAATTTGCAAGTAATTTTCATTTTTTTTAAACCTGTTTTTCGGTGTGCAAGTAACGTCCAATTTCCTTGTTGAAATCTTCTTTGGCTGTCTCAAATGGTTTTAATTCGCTTGTTATCCAAAAAGTTGTGAAGCCTTCAGAAAAAGGATAGAAAAATTAAATTGATGTTTTGGTGGATTTTCGGGAAAAAATGATTATGTGATTCAACCAATAGCAACTAGTAGCCAAAGAAAATGACAAAAGAAAACAAATTAAACATATTCCGAAGCGAGGATTGAACCTGAGGACCCTAACCCTAATAATAATTGCCTTAAAATATATATCATTTAACTCTATGAAATCTCTCACCTTCATTTCCCTATTGAAACCCGTGCCATGAGAGAACTGTCTAAGAATAGGAACATCATGATCCTCCCAGCTGACAAAGGCCCTAAGGCCGTAGTCATGAACTGCAGTGACTACGAGGCCGAAGCTTTGAGATAGCTTTCTGACACCACCACATACCTTTCACATCCTGAACTGCAGTGACTACGAGGCCGAAGCTTTGAGACAGCTCTCTGACACCACCACATACCTTTCACATCCTACAGATCCTACAACTTCAATATGCCAAGAAGTAAGCGATCTCCTTGACCTCCAAGTCCACTTATAAGGACTCTCTCCCAATTCTTTATCCCCCCTTATCCCACAGAACCCATTTACCCAACCTTGTACCTTCTTCCCAAGATACACAAAACCAGAAAACTGGGGCGACCTATAGCTGCGGCATATGGGTGAATCAGCACCTCCAGCCTTTTTTACAGACACCCCACACTTCCTGGGATGACTTTCCACAGTCCCCATTCCTCTTCACCTGACTCCTTCCTTATCACCGAGTGTGGTGGGTGAACGGCTAACGTTCTGGCCTCGCATTCAGGAGGATGTGGGTTCGAATCCCCGTTCGGGCATCCAGTTTTGGGTTTTCCATGGTTTCCCCAAATCACTCCAGGCGAATGCCGGGATGCTTCCTTCAAAAAGGCCATGGCCGAATTCCTTCCCGTTCCTTTTCCCCAGCCCCATCCCGCCTCTAATGACCTTAGCCGTCGATGAGGCGTAAAGCCATAAGTAAAAAAAAAAAAATCCTTCCTTATCTCCATAGATGTCTCTTCCCTTTACACCAACATCCCTCACAGTCAGGGCCTCAGTGCCATGGAACACTTCGTGGAAATATTACATCCCAATAGCCTCCCCAAGACCTACTTCCTCATTTCCTTGGCAAACCTCATTCTGTCTAACAATTACTTTTCCTTCAACACCCAAATTTACCACTTGATACGCAGCACTGCTATGGGCACCCACATGGGATCATCCTGTGAAAACCTTTTCCTTGACTGTCTAGAACAATGATCGCAATACATTCTTTCCATCAAACCTCTTGTTTGGTTCAGGTACATAGTTGACATTTTTATGATCTGGAACCACAAAGAGAATCATCTAATAGACTTCCTCCACTCCATCAACTTTACCTGGACATACTCCCACAGTCATGTTACATTTCGTGATGTTGATGTTTCCCTATATAATGGGCACCTGCATACCGCTGACCATATCAAACCTACAAATCTACAACAGTATCTTCACATCAACAGTTGTCATCCCTCTCACATCAAACGTTCGCTTCTATACAGTCTGGCCATACTTGGAAGTTGCATCTTCTCCGCTGATGAATCTCTTTCCCAATACACGGAAATCCTGTCTGGAGATCTCATCACCTGCAGCAACCCCTCTGACTTCATGCTATAGCCCTTCCTGTGCACAGCCACTCCAAGACTGAACCCCTTGAAAATAACTGTAGCCCCGCTTTTATTACCCAGTTCTTCCTTGGTCTGGAGTCAATCTAATCCTTGATCGTGCGCATGACTTGCAATGTTCCTCCCCCAGGATGTGCACCATTTTTCATAAAATCCTATCCACTGCTCCTCGCACATGTTTTAGCAGACAACCAAATCTAAAAAATATCTTGGTTCACAAGTGCTCACCCAGTAATTCCCCCAAACTACCACAGGGATCATTCCCGTGCAACACCCCACTGTAAAATGTGTTAACATGCATCCTGCTACCACCACTTACTCCAGTCCTACTACAGATGAAACATTCCCTATCATTCGTCATGCTGCTTGCATTACAACACACCTCATATATCAACTTGCATGCCTTCATTGTTCCAGCTCATAAATAGGCCTCACTACTAACCCACTAATTCGAGTTTTCCCTGATAACACAACCTCCTGTAAACAGAATATTCTTGACACCAGACATCCTCCAGGCCTCAATCTCCAATAAATCCCTCCCACCAGACCCAGCACTTATTATCACTATTATTTATATTGTATTTTTTGTACTTATTGCTTATATTGTATTTTTTGCACTTAGTTTTTAAGTATTTTTACACTCGGTTATTATGATGATCTACCACTTTCAATTACAATACACCTTCAGCATTATTGATACAGTGGCAGCACTCACCCCCCACTTTTCTCTTCTATATGACCATCTTTGTCGGCCATGCCAGTCACTAGATGGCCACCGCCGTGTGCACGTCTGGCTCCTTGCTATATCATAATAAAGTTCCAGAAATTAATCTTTTTGTTTATTTCAGATGTTTCCATGAAAACAGTTTCTCAAACTGCTAAAGAAGGAAAAGTAGCACAAGTACTTCAAAGAAAATTGTCCTGGAAAAGTAGTCCGCAACCAAAAAAAAGTTGTTTGTATGATTTGGACTTATGTACTATACATCAATGTGGTTGAAAGAATTGCCAATAAATAAACTGCACTTGCTACTAAAACAAGATATCAATTTTCAAGGAAGTTATACAACACTGTGAACAACATTAAAAACTTAGTTTTCTGATTCAAAGTGTTGATAGAGTGCTATGTTATTACCACTTGGTGGGCCAATTACATTGATAAACTTAGGAACAATATGTTAATAGACAAGAGATCTGTGGTGTGCTTAAATGAATTCTATATTCATCCTACCCATCATGTCTAGAGTTGTTGGTGAAGTGCAGGAGGAGATCGAATATTGGTCTCAGAATCAGGAAAATGATTCATTATTGCACATGCTGGATCAAAAATGGATTTGTGCACAATGCATTGTTAATTTTCATGCCACAATCTCTATCTGCAGATTATCATGATGACATGAATACCACAAATTTTTTTAAATCGATGACCCAAAAGGTAATACCAAATAACCTGAAAAATCTTTAGTAGTCATGGATAATGCACCTTATCACAGCATGCAGATCAATAAAGCTCCAAAAAAGTCTAATCTATAATCAGAAATGCAGGAATGGTCAAGAGAATTTAAGAAAGCTGGACAAAACCAAATGTAATCATAGGCTTCCACGGCCGGAGTCAGTTGATTCTTGGCTTTCCGGGTGGCGCCGCGTCATGTTACTTAAAACCGACGTTTCAACCCTCATTCTGAGGTCTTCTTCCACTTAAAAACCGACGTTTTGACCCTCATTCCAGGCCTTGGAAGAAGACCCCAGAATGAGGGTCGAAACGCCGGTTTTAAGTAACATGACGCGGCGCCACCTGGACAAAACCAGTTTTACATGATATATTGAAAAGAGACGCAGTGCCACTAGTATATGCAATTGATGAATTATTGAGGCAACATAATCATGAAATGGTCAGATTACCTCCAATTCATTGTAATTTGAATCCAATTTTAAAATATTTGCAGTCTTGCTAAAAGATGTATTGCTGAAAAAATATTGATCAAGATCTGAAACAAATGATTAACACAAGCATCACAGCAGAAGACTGGTGCATTCAGTGCAAGCATGAGGAGAATATTAAAGATTAATAATTCAGAAATGATGGATTCACTGATGTGGAAATAGAGAGTTTCATAAAATCAACAGTGAGCGAGAATGACACTCACTTCATTCCTTCATTTCTCTCCTGTTACGAAGATTTTAAACAGGTTCTTACCTGATTTTTTAGTACAGTCCATCACTAGTGAATTTTCATATACCAGTGATAGTGATTGTAATATGTCTGGCATAAAAGAACTAAATCATGATGAACATTTTTACTGTTAAAAAAAAAATTATCTAGTAAAAAAATAAATTAGTTCAATACAATAAGACAACAATTATTTTATTTTTATGCCCATTATCAATTTTGGCTTGTTATCCTAATTTTCATTGTGGAATGTGGTACTAGTTTGACTGTGTGAATAGCAATCCAATTAAAATGTTGTATTTGTGGAGAAAGGGTGAATCATTAACTATCTTACTGCCAGTGTTTTCTTATGCGAATGTAGCACTGCGTCTATCAGACTTTAGTGGAGGCACGTACTGTACTTCCGGTTACAGTCTTATTTCATACATATCTGAAAGTACCGACAGTACAAATGTATTACATTCTATCTGGTGCCCACGACTTCGTTCATGTTTGTAAAGAATTTGGATTGACAGCTACCAACATCTAACACCCCAGTGCACAAAGGGAGACTGGATGCTATTACCACACACAAACACCAGTCATCTGCGCTATGTAGTTAAGGCAGCAAAGTAAAATATATGGACACGCATGTCTTTGGTCGAAATATGAAAATATCCTTGATCGACAACTTTCAACCACCGTATCTCCCACACTCCCACAGTTACCGAAATTCGGCCAATGTTCTGATCGATGGGTGACTCTATGCTACTACCACACACAAACACCAGTGATCTGCGCTAGATAGCTTTGCTTGATAAGTGATACACTCTGACAAATACTCTTTGGTAGAATATGAATGTGCCACAGGTTGACCACTTTCAATCACCATATCTCCCACACCACCATAGCTACCGACATCTAACAATAGTAGTGCACAAAAGGAGACATGATACCACTACCACACAGAAGCACCAATGGATTATGCTATGTAGTTGTGGCAGCAAAGTGACATAAACGGAGACACATGTCTTTGGTCAAAATACGAAAATATCCTAGATCGGCCACTTTCAACCACCATATCTCTCACACTTATCGAAATTCGGCCAACATTGTGATTGATGGGTGAGTGTGCTACTACCACCCACAAACAACAGTGATCTGCACTAGAAAGTTTTGGCTGAAAAGTGAAATATAGGGAAACACATCTATTTATATATATAACATTTGATGTATGGTGGCAATATGTTTGGATACATTAAGCTGACTGCACACTTTGCTTTAGTAAAGAGGAACCTACATACCAATTTTAAAGTAAAGAAATGAATTAACAAATATGTGCTGTTTTTATTGGTTTATCTATCTGTTTTACTATGCAATAATTTATCTGTAAATTGACAAGTTTCCACATCACACATATCCAGTCTCTTATATTGGGGTCTATGGAAAATAAAATATATTCTATTTTATTGTGTTTTGGATTTTTTTGTTTTTGTTTTTCATTCTTTCAGTTGATTTGATTCAGTTACAAATCTTTCCATATTCTGAACAAATCTTTTATACTCTTCGCCTAAATCATTCATGTGTTGTATCTTTGCTTCCTTTAATTTGTTACCTTCGCTGACAAATTTTCCAAACCCATCTTTCATAATGTATGAGCCACCTTCTTCCCCCTTCTGTAAACTCTGCATGATTGTTCTTACTTTCCAACTAGCATTCATGTTTTAACAGCAAACATGAACTTTTTTATGCATCACATTTATTTATTTAAGTATCAGTAAAGAACGAGTGAAATTTTCTGTATTGATTTCAAAGCTTGTATTGCCTTTTATAATTTTTAATATAGTATTTTATATTTTGTGAGTGTTGCAAACATTTTACCTATCTATTACTTGGTGAGTAATTGGAAATTGCTTTTGTTTTAGGACAATCCTTTCATTTCAAGAAAAGTTTTCAACTAAGCTGTAGCAAGAGGAATAAACGTCTTGAGGGATCCTGTAGAAGTGAACAGTCATAAGATAAATACCTTCTTCTTGGTTGGCTCCAGTATGTACATTGGTGGTCAACCACATGAGAACAATAAAAGTGGCAGTAATGGTGACAAGCCAGTGCAGTTCACATGTGCTGTGTGTCTTCAACTTTTCTCTTCCCAGTATTCACTGATAAAACATACTTTTACCCATGCTATTTGCTTAGTTCCTCCACTATATATCTGCCAACAATGTGATCATGTTTTCCCAGATATGTTGATGTTACTTATGCATATCTCCTACTGTAACAAGGGTAAATTGTTTCAGCTATTATGTGCACTATGTACACGGGCTTTTCCGTCATATTACTCACTAATTAAACATGCTTTTTACCATATCTCTGTGTCTTGTCCATTGTATATTTGCACACATTGCACTGAAGTATGTGAAGATTCTAGCAAGCTCAAACTTCATAACTGCAGATGCAGGGTTACACAGCTATTGTCCGCAACTTCTCAATCAAGGTAAGATGAATTTTTATATTTTACTCTGTTGTCGTACCTTAATCAATATTCATTTTAATGAAGCCACTAAGGTTAATTTTCTGAGACCAGTTGTTCTGTATCTAAAAAGTAGCTAAATAACCTTTTATATTAGTAGTATTTTTTTTACACATTAACAGTTTCTGTTTGCACTACTTCTTCATCTAGAAAACCTCTCATTGTTCAGGGTTGTTCTTTTTTTAATGTTGTGCATCCATTTATTTCATTTTTAATATATTTCTTCTTTCTCTTCAATCTCGAGTGTCTCTACATATTTCTGTCTGTAAATCCTACTTTATTTCTTCTACCCATCTCTTTCTAGGATGTCCATTTGGCCTTCTACCCTGCACTTTTCTATCCATATGCTGTCTTGGTATTCACGACCTTTGCATCTGCTTCCCCTGACTAAATCAATTTAACCATTGATTACTCAGTCTTTCCTCCATTGTCAGGTCTCTTCTTACATCTTCATTTTTGACCTTGTCCCTTTTAGTTTTCCATACAGCCAATCTCAAAAACTTCATTTCCCAGATCTGTAAATTGTTTGCTTCTGTTTACTTCAGTGTGCAGTTTCCAAAACTGTATGTCATTGATGCTACGAGATATGAGTTGTAGATTATCTGTTTAGCTCTGAAAGTTACTCCAGTATCCCTATGCACTTGTAAACTGGATTTTGTAATTATCCTGTTATGCGCGCCTAGCCCTTTTCTTTCATTCCTCGATAATACACTACAAAGGTATAGGAAGTCACTGATTTAACTTCCCCCCATTTTTGCCTTGAGAAAGAAGTTGCACTGTGTGTGTGTGTCCTGCTCATCTTTACTAACTGGCCTATTCTTGCTCACAGTCAAACTACTCTTTAAATTTGGTGTTCCTACAGTCCAAACTTCTCTGTACCTCCTTCTGTCTCACCCCAAATGGCTATATTAGCTGGAAAAGCAAGAGTATTGAGGTTGTCATTTCCATTTATTTAATTTTGTTTATGACTACATGCATGATTGTTATAAATAGTAATGGAAATGGGATCTTCCTTGCTGTTTTCTCCTTTAGTTCTGAAATAATCTGATATACCATTTCATACATGTACAATGTTCTTACATCTATGATATAACATTTAAATGTTTGTGATTAATGATTTTAGACTAGTTTTTCTGAGCACCTCTAAATTTTATAATTTGGCATGCTGTTGTAGGCTCCTTCTGAATCAAAAAAGTGCTACTGTGAATGCCCTTTTTCCCCCAGTTTGTTTCCACTGTGCCTAAATGCAAAAATGAGGTCCACAGTTTCTCTGTTGTGTCTAAATATGTATTGCTTCTCTTCAAACTAGTATCACTCTCAGTTTTTTCTTAGTTATGTTTTCCATTATCTTCAGGCGGTGGGACAGCAGTGAGATACCCCTTTAGTTGGTACACGTTACCCTACTTCCTTTCTTACTGAAGTATTATAACATTTTTCCATTCATCTGGTATCCTGTTCTCCTTCCATATTACTCTTGTTAGTGTTGAATATTACCACTGTATTGATTCTACTCCTGTTATCCTTAATATTATTATCTTCCTAGAATATTTCCACGTTTTTTAGTTTTCTGCCACATCCTCTTTCTGAGACTGTGCTCATTTGAAAGCAAGGCTCCAGTAGTAGCACTACTACTATCTTTCAAGGCTTGACACACCTTTGACTTGGGAGCAGATGTGTTGCCAGCTGTCTGTGAGTAACTCATATTCTTTGTGATAAGTATATTTTTGTTTGTGAAATTTGTAGTAGTGGTTGGGGATAAAACCAGCATTCTCCTAGGTGATTCAGGAAAACTACCTAAAACCTGCAGTCAGGACAGCTGGTAACTTGACCCATTTCTAGAGAAACTCACTTGCCATAGCAAAATCCACAAGGCACTTTCTTTTCTTTATATATTTGAGTAAAAGATAGAATTTGGATTCCAGTTATGATGGTTTGTTCTCATTTGATATTTTGTTCTGTTTATCATAATAATTGAATTTCACCTGAATGGTGTAAAGATATTGGAAGAGGACTAAAGCAATTTTAATGCATTACAATTGCTGTCAACCAACTGAAATTTTTGTTTCAACTTTCTCTGATAATTTAACTCTGTAGAATAAAATATTTGATTTGTAGTTACTTCTTTCTCAGTTTACTCTGGTTGTTCTTGTTAATTTGTTGAGCTCGTTGTGTTTGTTGTTGGGTTATTCAATCTCTAGTCTGCAGAACATTGTTTGTCTGCAAGGTATTTAGTCAAACAGCAGCTACTGCATTGTGTTGTAAATGGTACAGTTTGGCTTAAATGTGTGGCCCAAAAATAAAATATCACAAAAATTCTAAAATTGTTGTCATCATGTTTATTAATATGTAATTTGTAATATATTCAGATATTTTGGAAAACAAACTCTCTTTTATAAAATTTGAAAACTTATAAATTGAAGAACATCAGACAGCAAAGTAGTCTTCATGGGTGTACCGCCGGATTGTGTTGTGGAAACACGATATTTCGACGGCTAGCTCCGCCGTCTTCTTCAGGTGTGGATACATCTGCACTGGTCGGCTTACCCACAGATACTGAGATGGTTCGGGTGCCGCTCTTCCTTATATACATGTCTGTATCCGGCGGCTGCGTGGCCTCGGCGATGGCTTACTATGAGTCAGGCGCGCAACCAACTGTGGCTGGCTGCCAGTTGGCATGGCTATGGTTCTTGTTCCGGCCCGAGCTAATATGGAGGCCTCTACGGTGGCAGCTGGACAGAAGTACAACACCCTCTGCAGATATTTGCCAAGGCTGGTTTCCATGGAAACCAGCCTTGGAAAATATCCACAGAGAAAGTAAGCCATCGCCAAGGCCACACAGCCGCCAGACACGGACATGTATATAAAGAAGAGTGGCACCCGAACCATCTCGGTATCTGTGGGTCAGCCGGCCAGTGCAGATGTCTCCAAACCTGAAGAAGACGGCGGAGCTTGCTGTCAAAATATCGTGTTTCCACAACACAATCCGGCGGTACACCCATGAAGACTACATTGCAGTCATACGCCGGGAAAATCTTCATTCTTACAAAATCTGTTAACCTTTTTTCTATGCAAGGGCAATATCCAGGAGAAATATTGTGATGGTACCAAAGTTATACTTATTACTGGTGTTCCTAATTTAGAAGAAATAGAGAAAACTAAATGGAATGAAATGATATTGATACCAATCAGTTGTTCATAATAGCAAATTAATCTGAATACAGACTTTAAGAAGAAAGAAGAATTCTTTTGCTGACTTTTTTGAAGAATTTATAGTTACAAATTATGGCCAACACACCAGTACTAAAAAATATAATGGGTAGACTTCACAACTGTAATGTCATTTCTGGTGGTTTGCCCATCTGCAGGTACTTAGAGATAAATTTGTTACCCTTCTGTATCCCCATAAATCAGTTGTTCTTGCATTATAATTTGGTTTATATTAACTTGATGGTCACTAATGTGACTGTGATGTCCATCCAAGGGTTGAAAGGAATATCCCAGAGAGTGATATTCTGTCGGCATTAGGATATTAGTGGGGCTCATTCCTAACAAATATAAGCAATTACCAAATCAGTTTTGCTATATTTATTCATTTCATTATTCTTAAACTGGTTCTTGATTTGATACATCAGAGTTTTGTTTAAACTGTGATTCATGATGAAATACCATTTTAAATGTAATGATGGAGGTTTTTTAAATGCTAGTATTGCAGTGGGTTGTTAAAAAAAATTAACAACAAAAGGATATTCACAATTTTCCTTTGGCAAGCATTATTCATATCTTCACATGTAATTATAGAAACTTGTCTTTTCTTTTGGTTGTATATAAATTTGCAGTGGGCCGTATTCTGGTTGGTATGCCGTCATGCAAATACTACCGAACAGATTTTGATGTTAGTTTCACAGTTTTAAGATTTGCTTGATATCTGCAACGTTTCTTAGGACTCTACATGAGCTGGCACAGGAGCAGGAAATCTAAATGCTCTTATGTTGCATTCGGGATGACGCAGGCTC
This sequence comes from Vandiemenella viatica, assembly GCA_031002005.1. Classification (NCBI taxonomy): domain Eukaryota; kingdom Metazoa; phylum Arthropoda; class Insecta; order Orthoptera; family Morabidae; genus Vandiemenella; species Vandiemenella viatica. Next base: position 8,665,630 of record CM061919.1, on the reverse strand, counting down.
AGATCCCCATCCAGCAATCTGTATTTCAGTTTTCCATGGTTTCCCAAAATCATTTCGGGCCAATGGTAGGATGGTACATTAAAAAGGGCCTTGGCTTTATTCCTTCCCATTCCTTGCCTCCAGTCCTTTCCCACCTCTTAATGACTCGACGTTGACGAGTTATAAATCCATAAAAAATGAAATTTCAATCTGATCTTAACCTCAGTATTATAAAGGACATATTTCATTTAATTTCTGTAAGTGAGCAAGGAGAGGACTTCAGTGGAAACATGGGAATATTATGACCTCTCAGATATCTCATACGATTGTCATCTGCCTTGGTGAGTTTTCATTTACGAGAAATAAAAGCTTTAAGGTCTTAAATTAAGAATTGGTTCAATGTATAAAGAGCTGGTAAATGGCAACTGAAAGGCTTCACAAGATGGGGAGTGTCCATTAAGTGCGGTATTTTTTCATAAAACCGCCCCCCCCCCACCCCCCCACCTAATGTGAGATCGACTTCGCAATTTTGGAGACCCTTTTTTAATAGCTCTACTGTTGTTTGAAGAATGACAATCTGAAATAAAGATGAGAGGTTTCTGTCGAACCCCCCCTCCCCTTTTCCTTCCCGATCCCCCTCTGGAGAGATTTTGCCAGATCAATTTGACTTGAGCTTACATAATTATGGACACCCCTGTGAGACAAGTCACAGGTTCCATACCTGCCCAGAACAAACTTTTCCTTACATTCTCATTCATTTTGCTACTTTTATATGTATGTGCCATTTACTAATTTATTTTTACAAAAATTTATCAGATTAAACTTTGATATTACATGATAACGATCTTTTAATATTGTTATTGACTTTTTGCTGCTCCTGTTAGTTTGGCTAAATTGCACGTACTTTTATGTAACTATGATTTTTCATTTCTTCAGTCTTCTGAATAAGATGAAGCGATATGATTTTAAAGTATTCGTATAGTAACAATGCAGTAACGTAGCTGATTGGTTAAGAGGGAAACGTAGTTTCAATGTCTGGCAGCAGTGTATAGGAAAAACAATGTTTTCTGCCATAAACAACTGGCAAGGGAATGGATTTAGATGACAGTTGGTATGGTGCTCGAGTACCACTCAAAACCAAGCCCTGTAAAGGGATGAAGGTCACTTACTGGATAGTTTTCGAAAAAACTGAAGTTATGGTATTGGGAAAACAATATATATATGTGGTTCTAAAACTAATAGTTTTTTTTGTTTGTTTTGAAATTGCAAACTTTATAAAGTATGGCCAAACTGTATACACTACACATCAGGTTAATTTCATCATTCTTGGTGTTGTCGCGATAACACTCCCAGTCTAACGCTTGGAAGGTCCTGGGTTAGCAGCTACTTACACATTTGTTTCCTATCGCAGTTTTCTACGAACACACATTTCTCATTCTATACTTATAGTAAATACATTTTTACAAGGAAACTTGGAACATGGCTGCAGCTAGAAGTATTCTATTGTTGAGTCTGGTTAAAAATTTATTGTGAACTACTTATAAAACGATGTACACTTTTTAAGAATAAGTCATGTATTATAATAATTTATATATCTGTCTCTTTTGCACTACACACTAAGCATGGTGGGTGGGTGAACGATCAACATTCTGGCCTTTCATTTGGGAGGAGGTGGGTTCAAATCTTTGTCCAGGCATCCAGATTTGGATTTTCCATAGTTTCCCCAAATCACTCCAGGTGAATGCCGGATGCTTCCTTCAAAAAGGCCAAGATTCCATTCCTTACCCTTCCTTATCCACTGTCCTTTCCCACCTATAACAATCTTGACGTAAGCCGTAAGCAAAAGAAAATAAAAAAAAAAAAAATTCGCTACTGGCAGATTGCCTTGACTCCATGACGGATGGAATTTATAATAAAAACTTTAAAATTAGAGAAAGTTTGTGCACCAATAAAAGCCACCTCTTTGCAGGAAAATTTCTTGCTTGTCATGGTTTTCGGAAAAGACACTTCATTTACATTTTGAAAAACGCTCACTCTGATTTCAGCTTGAAAGCATACCATCCACAGGCCATGATGAGAAAAGTTGGTGCAGACAATTGTTTATGCCATCAATTGAAATATCAAGGCAAGCATGCTATAGTGTAAATGAAACAGATAAAGTAATATAATATGACTTGTTTGAAAGAAGAGTAGGTCAGTATGTAAGTAGTGTTAAATAAATTTCTTATCAGCTTATTTGTAAAAATAAAAAAAAAGTATCCACAAAATGTGTATTCAAGAAAAAATGCATTAAAAATATCGCCCAAGTGGCAGCGAACCCGGAACGTTCTGACTGCCAGACTGGAAGTGTTACCACTACACAACCAAGGCCGATGAAAGGAGGCTTATGTGTCTAGTATATAGACTTCAGCGTGAAATGATAAAGTTTACCATTCCTCAGAAACTGCAGTTTGCGGATAATATATTTGCATATGAAATTTATTCGTTTTTTGGTTATCTGTGGGTACTTCTTCGTCCGAAAGTGATCCGGTGTTATAACCTGCGACACTAGAATTTTACAAAAACTGTCGAGTAGTGACTTTAATCTCCTTACGGGGCTTTGTTTTCAGTAGTCCATATGAAATATCATCGAAATCTGTTGGCCTACGGTCGCTCACTTCCATTGTAAGCTTGGTTGTGATGATTGAAAATTTTCGCTTACAAATTATACATTTGGCCAAGAAATCAAGAGAACAAAAAATGTATGCGGTTCATGGATAGGTGGTGGCCACCAATCTGGTTAGTTATATTTTCAGTTTTTGTGCTTTTATGTCTGCACAATGTTAGATGTGAAGAGATATTTAGCTAATAATTAACAGATCCATGTGCAGATGAAAACAATGAGAAACCTGATATTTTGCGGCTCGGGGTTATTAACGTGGCCAAAGCTGACAGCAAAATTACATTCTTATAACTGAATTTGAGATACTGTTATCATGAGTGCTATACATTTCAAAGCTAACACTATTATTCTGAAGGTGGAAAAGTTAAAAATTAATGTAATATAAGATTTTGGCATATCCAGCAAACAAGTTTTTAAGTGTTTTGTTAAGTTTTCACTTCAAAATGTTCATAACTGTATTACTTTATTTTTTTAAATTTTAATTGCTAAATCTTTTAACACATGAAATAGTTCAACATGTCATTTACTTTGATACAACTTCATTATAGTTTGTTTCTTTACAACTAAACTGTTGATAATATCTTGTTAATTATTAGGATTTGTTTTGCAGAATTACTGACACTTTTTTTGTTAATAGTGATAATTTACTGGTATACAATGAGAACTCTAACAACAAAAAGTGCAGTTTATTGGAAAATTCTTGTGAGGTTTGTGGAAAATCGTTTACTACATCTGGTCAACTTACTCATCACAAAAGAATTCATTGGAGTGAACTGCGTTTCAGTTGTACTGATCGTGCAAACCATTTTACGACAAGTGATATTGAAATAAATCGCAAAAAAATTTCTTCTGGTGAAAGCCAGATTACATGCCCAATTTGTGCAAAATCTTTTAAGTCCCATACTTATCTTAAACGTCATCATAGAATCCATTCAGGTGAACGGCCATACACTTGTGAAGTTTGCGGGAAAACTTTTGTTCAGTCTTCTAATCTTAAACAGCATGAAAGAATTCATACTGGGGAACGCCCATATTCTTGTGAAGTTTGTGAAAAATCATTTAAAACTACATGTCAACTTGCAAAACACAAGAAAATTCATTCATATGAAAGGCCGTTTGCTTGTGACTCTTGTGGACTAAAGTTCATTCAATCCAAAAGCCTCAAGGTGCACAGGAGAACTCATCACGGTGATCGTCCGTATGACTGTGAAGTTTGCGCAAAAACTTTTAGTATGGCTGGTCATCTTACACAGCACAAGAGAGTTCATTCAGGGGAGCGGCCTTATCATTGCGAATTTTGTGGAAAAACGTTTACCAATTCCTGTGCCCTCAAAGTACATAAAAGAATTCATTTAGGTGAACGGCCATTTGGTTGCGAAGTTTGCGGAAAATTGTTTATCCAAGCTAATGGGCTGAAGGATCACAAGAGAATTCATACGGGTGAACGACCGTTTTCTTGTGAAGTTTGCAGAAAATCTTTTACTCAGTCTGCGAGCCTTCAGGTACATAAGAGAATTCATTTGGGTGAACGGCCATTTGGTTGCGAAGTTTGCGGAAAATCGTTTACGCGTTACAATGAATTTAAAATGCACAAGAGAATTCATTCTGGTGAACGGCCATTTGTTTGTGAAATTTGTAGAAAATCATTTTCGCGTCCTAGCTCTTTCAAAAAACACAAGAAAACTCATTTAGTTGAGTAGAAATCTTCGGTTTGAAGAGGAAAACTTTAAATTTCTTATTGTTTAAATAATATTGTAAAATGTATATAGTATAATCATTATTATTATTTTATTCCACTTCGTCTTTAACTGGGGTATAAAGGTTGCATTCTGACTTTATAATTAGTAACTGCTCTCGAAATTCAGTTGAAAAACAAGGATCCTATTTTGGGGTTTGTTGACTAAGTAAAAAGTTTTGAAATCTCAGATGTGACAAGAAGTTAGAAGCAAATTGTCAAGAAATGAACAACAATAAACAACAATTTACAATTTCATCAGGTGTGTTATAATTGTTGAGAATGAAGACAGTTGGAACAATTGAAAAGGGTGTGAGACAAGGTTATAATTGATATGTATAAATATTCAACTTGGATTTGCAGTCAGTAATAAAAGAAGTAAAAGAGAAAAGATGAATATGGCATAATTGTTCAGGGAGAAATGATCAGAATGCAGTGATTTGCTGATGATATTCTGGTTAGCAGAACATTGGATACTGATAAATTACTGAGTGATGTTAAAAAATTTCTGAGCGAGGATTTTGTGACAAATATAAACCAATGTAAGATAAAAATCATAAAGAGTTACAGAAATGATAGCAATAAGAGTAGTTTAAATATAAAAATGGGATCAGATCTAGTATGAAAAGTAACAATTGATGGCCAAAGTAGGTGATGTTAAAAGCAGAAGAACCATGAAAAAAGGACCTTCTCCAGAAAGATAAACTTTGTTTCATAAATTTATCTAAGTTTGGAAACAATTTTCTATAGCTATAGTGAAGCATGGATGTTAGGATACCAGGAAGAAGGTCCAATTAAAGGATTTAAAATATGGTGTAATAGAAGGATGTTAAAAATGAAATGGACTGATAATGTACTGGAAGATCGTGTTTTGTACATGGTAGAAGTGTGTGGAGTAGCTTTACAGAAAGAAGGGAGTGGATGGCAAGTCATATTTTAAGATGTGGCATGTGGGCTTGGTTACTTTTTTGGCAGGGGGTACAATCAAAGGAAGAAACTATTGAGGATGACATGAATCTTTTATATGAAGCAGATAATTTTATTGAGTATAGAGGTTGTAAAGGGTACACTGAGATGCAGGAAGAGATGAAGAATTGCATCAAACTCATTGACAGACTGGTAGCAGGAAAAAACATAATTTTTGACTGTTCAAAATTCTAGAATTGTTTATTAACATAAAATTAATACTTTACATCAATTATTTGTCTTAGTATGTAATTTACCTGGCAAAAAAGTCACAAATTTAATTTTATTTGTGCCACTATATAACTTAACTTCTAGCATTTTTTTGACAGCTGTATTCTATAATTTAATCTTCTCTCACTCTCTCCCCTGCTTTTGTTCTACCAAAGTTTTTCTGTTGACAGAAAAACAGAATTTATATTGTGAGTTATTGTAAGATAGATGTATAAACTTTGATTTATCAAGACTGAAAGTTATTTTATAAGAAATGTATCATTATTTTTGTAAATATATTACTGTGCCAGTTGTGTTTTACTGTAAATCTATTGTCCTTATTTTTGGATCTCTGTGGCTGTTAGTCTGCAAATGTCATTATTGCCCAAGCTGATTTTAAATTTCTGCAGAGTCTGTGCTTGATTATTAAAATTGGTTTTAATGTTTTGACCTCCACATTATAAACAAATAGCATCATTTATGCACAGAGGAGATTTTTTACTTATACAGCATGATAGTAAAACCAGGTTAAGTGTGAAATAATAAATTTGGGACTATTTTGAAGAAATGGTCACTAAAGTTGGACATGCTCTTGTTTGTGCCAGGATATTAATGTCAAATTTAGTATTTTGAGTCACCATGTATGAGCTTGCTATTAGGATTGGAGTGGCACTGGCATGATCAGCATCCAAATTGAGTAAAGGGTATTTGAGTGATCATTTCAAGAATCTTAGAATAATCTCAGGGAGAATTACTGGCTTAGTTTCATTTAAGGAATATACATAACCCTCTTCATAATTTCACATCTTTTTCCATGCTATTAAGATTACTAGTCCAATAAATCATAATGTAACTGTAGGAAAACAAAAGCATGTCTCAAAGGCTGGTTTGGAACAAGTATCTCGGTTGTCGGACAGGTCTTAAAATCGTAACACTCCAGTTAAAGGAAGAAAATCCTAAAATAAATTCTGGTCCTTTAGTTTGAAGAGTATCAATTGGTGATAAGAATAATTATAATTTGAATGGTTTATAGAATTTTGTTTTGTTAAAAATTCAGTTTTTTTGTGTTAATTATGATTGTGAAATAAATTAATGAATACAATATTTCAGGTGCCATTGGGTTCAGTCATATATTTTACTATACCTACCTATAAAATGGTGCTGCATAAGTATAGGCATAAACATTATCATATTGGAAATTGAAAAAATCCACAAATTTGCAATCAAATTCACTGGTGGAAATTAAAAGTGCAATAACGAGAGTGAGTTATGATAAATGAATAAAATTTGGCTTTAAGTATCCCCACATGAAATGTATTAAATGATTGAAAGTTTTGCATGTAATTGTATAAGAATTACTTGGTTGGCTCTTTACTAATCAAAATTGCTATGTTTTTTTAGCACATAAGTAGTGAACTGTGTGGTGTAACATGATACTTTTTTATTCACAACTTCTTGTTGGCCTAGGCGAAGGGCAACATCCCTTAACAACCAAATGTCTTAACTATGAGAGAGGTTAGAGCATTGGGAGTCTTTGAAATGGTTTCATCATATTGTGAAATCTTCCGAAGGATCGCCCATCATGTAATGTCAGTTTATAGAATTGTTACGCAGTGCAATGCTCTAGTACTTGTAGAGCAGTCACATGTCAATTGTTACACAGTACAATGCTCTTGTACTTGTAGAACAGTCACATGTCCATACATAAGGACAACAGCATGCAAAGACCGCCAAATTGTGTTGGTGATTGCAGGCCAGGTTCAAGCGGTGGTTAAAGATAGTCACCCCTGGATGATTGTAAACCAATTGCTTGAATTTATTTTAGTCTTGCCCAATATATAATGTATTCCATTAACCTGATTTCATTGCCAGCATCGTATAACCTCGTAAATGATGTACATTTGTGCTTTAAAAATAAGTCTCGATTTTTTTCTGTGGCAAAGCAATAATTCACAACATGTACACATGTGTAGTGGAAAAAATGGCTTACCCTGCTGTAATTTCAGAACGTCACACAGGTCCAGGCACTGGTATCATGGTTTGTAGGCAATCAGTTTCGATAGCAGGACTGAGTTGGTTGTTGTTGAAGGCACAATAACAGTCTATCACTATGTGGACTGAGTGGTGCACCCTATTGTGACACCCTTCATACCCACCATCCAAATTACGTTTTATGATCACAATATGGAGCACACTTTAATAGAGCCTGTCTAGGATGTCAGAATTAGACACATTAGATCACATGGTCACCCAGCACAAACTGTGTAACAGTATACTGCATAAGACATGCAGGCAAAGAGAGAGATACCCCAAGAAGATATCTGCACACTTATTGATTCAATGCCTGCAAGGGTCCACGAATGAATGGGGTACTTAAGGTAGGTGCACTTCTTACTGACAACTGTATCTAAAGGCAAAAAACTCATCTTGATCCATTTCTTCTGGGTATGACCCTGGTTATATCCATGTCCCCATAATTCCTATGATATGTCATTGAAACATTCCAAAATTTTGTAAAAATACCCGAGCCATCAATGAGTTGCAGTTAATCATATTTTTCGTCCTCTATTCAAGTCATCTTTGATATAAAATTTCTTCTGGGATTTTCTGAACCTTAGAATGGTGCATGGGATTTCCTCTTGGACTCAGATGTTGTTTGTTGACAGGCTTCCGCAGCACTGCCGCCCCATTTGGCCAACATCCGGTGGCTTGCTACCTAAACCTCAGCAACTCTGCAAGTGTATATAACATTCATATAATGTTTAAATTTTTCTCGAGCCACTTAATTGTTCTGGTCACTCATATAACATTAGGAGGTTGTGTTTGATCAGTAGAATGGTAACAGCTTATGTAAATATCTGCTTACTTGGAAACATTAAAGGAAAAACTCGATGGATCTTTCAGTAATATCCAGGCCTTGAAAATGGGGAAAGGAATTTAGTATAACCGATACACTGAAGATTGCCACTGGGAATGAGAAGTCCTAGGATGAAAGACATGGAATAAGGAAAAACAACTCAGATTCGAATATAACCTGACATAATCAGCGAGACAAAGAAAAAACTCGGGAACCAAAGATTAGAATGAATGCATGCATATTAACGTAGAGCTGAACAAGAAAAATAGGTATCTAACACAGGAATACTAATTTTGCGGAAGTGGAAAACAGTTTTTCTATCATAAGTTTTTCTTCTGGTCCAGGCCTCCTTTTAACCAACAACAACGGCAATGAGTTGTAACGAACATGTTGATTGGTATGATCCATCTACAGCAATACAAATAAAGTAATTTCGAAAAATCGGAAATATCCTTCGTGGAAGTAAGGTAATCCTTGCTGACATCGTCGACTTTTGTCGAGACTCAACAATAAGTTTAAGTCCTGCTGTTGTCATTGTTGGTTTATATATTAAATAACATTTTCTCTGAAATATGATGATGTTTTATTTAAGTTATAGTTAAGTTTAGAAATAAATGCTAAAGAACCCAATATTTTAAGTCTTTATTTTAGTAGTTTTCTGACTTAACTTTCCACAGACACTAAAAAGTTTTATTGGGTTCTACAAATTCTAATGATTTGTCAGGTTTAATATTTTTGTCTGATAATACAATCTTAATGTGTAGAGGGCGGGAACAGGAAAGAGGAAGAATGGTCGTGTAGGGAAATTGTCACTGGAGCGTGCGCTTCATCGCAATTAAATTAAATTAAACTTCAGGAAATCACAAAAAAGAAACACACAATGACAAATGAAACCGATAACACATGTGTAAACACTCGGAAATTTTAGACCAGCGTGCATTCGAACTTCGAAAACTATCTGACTCCGGATTGAAAGGATTATGTATTCGCTAGGACGCCGGTTCGAATCCCCGTCAGGGCATCCAGATTTGGGTTTTCCATGGTTTCTCTAAATCACTCCAGGCGAATGTTTCCTTCAAAAGGCCATGACCCAGTTCATTGTATCCAATCCCATTCCCGCCTCTAATAACCTCGAAGTCGACAAGGCGTAAAGCCATAAGTAAAAAAAAATGAAAGTATCAATATATGCGCTTGCAGCATATGCTCCAAAGCTGTCGGAAATACCATGTGTCTAATCGGACCTAATGTGTCAATAGAACAGCAAAAGCGTTAGGTGAAACAAGAGTAAACAGAATCAGGAATAGTCATGGGAAAGGGAGTGATGAAATAAAGGAAGTACTGGAAGGAAAGTAGAGGGTCTCGACTTCTGTACAAAGTAGGTAGGGCGAGAGAAGATAATATTTTAAGCAAAACTCAAATACAACAAGATACATATTACGGAAAGATCATATATAAAACAGATAAATTTGTTACTCGAATAGAAAACAGTATAAATGGATACTAAGAAGCTTGAACAGAACGGTATAATAGGATTACAGGAATGTGGTGCTCGCCGGACAGCAGTGGTTTTGTCGAGGAGTAGGTATTTCATATTTCACGGATTCCTGCATGTGTTACCGGGAGTACAGTTATCTTAACACAATAATAGTAAACATTAAACTACGACGCCACCAATATGGAAGAACTTCAATATCAACTCCGCAGCTTCAGGAACCAAACCGCATCCTGCAACAACAAATCAATACAATCTACACCTATGCAGGTTGGTACATCTGTGAACTGTGTTGCCATGATCTTCTGGCCAGACAAACCAGCGCTTTGATTAGCTCAGAATGAAGCACATTTTAAAATTGCGGGAATTACGCAAGATTCTACTAAGTACGCCTGCATACTGTCTCAACTGGACAGCCACTATGCAGCCGAAGTGGAAGACATTATAATAAATCCACCTTCTCAAAACGCGTACAAACCCTTGTGAAGTCAATTAATTCGGCGTCTCTCGTTGCCGGAAGAACAGCGAGTTCGTCAATTATTAATGGAAGAAGATTTCGGTGAATGGAAGCCGTACTAGTTTTTAAGGCCCGGTGCACACGAGCGTCATTTCACGTCGCGTGCACGCCGAGAAACCGCGCTAGCGGCTAGGAGTACACGCACCAGCGGTAACGCCGCGGCTACCCAGCGGTCGTTTTTCCCTGTTCTCGCTCACCACGCCGCAGGGTCGCCGCGCACGCTAGTGCGGTCTCCTAGTACATTGTGTCCAATGGAGCGGTGCACACGGACAGCAGAACACGCTAGTGCGGCGGCAAGCATGGCAGAAAATATTGACATCGAACATTTTATCGGTGAAATTGAGACTCAACCAGAAATTTGGGAACATCGCGTCAGAAAATTATCATGACCGAGTCAAGAAGAGAGGAGCATGGACCAGCATATGTAGGACATTCATTGAGGGATTCGAGGAGAAGGACGCCAAAGGCAAAAATGAAATATGTAAGTAAAATATTTCGAATTTATTATAAATCCTTACATAAAGTGTTTTTCAATCTAGATTTTAAATGTCATAAATGCAAAATTTATGCTAAATTGCTGTTACATAAACAGAAGTTCTAAAATAAAACCCTTTGCCAGGGTAAGCTGCCAACATCGGAAACAAAATAATCAGCTATTATATTTCTTGCTTGGATTGACTGCTTAGTAGTTCCTCTTGTTGGAACTGAAGCGTCCTTTCCGATATCGACGAAACCTTCTATACTCATTTCGTCTTGAATGTTGTACCCATCTCTCGTTCTTACAAAATTATGAAGCGAACAACACGTCTTTATTAATAGGATAGATAAATCCAGATTTACATTAATTGCTTTATGAAACATTTTCCATTTATCGGATAGAATGCCAAATGTACTTTCTGTATTTCTCCTGGCGCGTGACAATCTGTAGTTGAAAATCCTTTTTTGTCTGATAAAACTTTACCACTGTAAGGCCTCATTATATTTGATGAAAGGGAAAATGCTTCATCACCAACAAAATAGAAGGGCATTTTTGGACCTGCATTGCCCGGCAGAGGTTGTCCTCTTGGAATGTTCATTTCATTATTTTCAAGCTTCTTATAAAAAGAAGTTCATTGGAATATACCACTGTCCGATTCCTTTCCAAAAGCTCCAACGTCAATGTAAATGAACTTGTGATTTGAGTCCGCAATAGCTAGCAATACAACTGAAAAATAATTCTTATAATTATGAAAGAGAGATCCACTCATCCTTAGTTTTTTTATTCTCACATGCTTTCCATCAATGGCTCCTAAGCAGTTAGGAAATTGGCAATACGTTTTAAAACCTTCAGAAATTTCTTTCCACCGCTCTTCTGTTAATTTTGGAAATGATTCTGCAAGTAAATATTCCCAAATAGCACTGCAAACCTTCCTCAAAATCTTTCCAATTGTCGTGTGTCCAATTCTGTATGAAAGATGTATATCAATCTGATCACATCCACTGCCCAGGTATCTATCAACAAAAGAGTAAATAAACTTGTAAATATTTTAGAGTTGGATATTTTGTGACAAATTTGTTTTTGAAAAGTTATAAATCCAGCCTGAAATTGTACAATAAACAAAAATAAAAAGTAGATTTCTAGCTGGATAAACAAAACACTAGAAGTAGAAGTTTAAGAATAAAAGAGTACTGAGGCACATTTGAACACTACCTATGACATAACAGTTTGAAAAGGGGCATCCATTAATTTCGTGAGGTGTTTTTCCGGAATTCCGGACAACCCCCCCCCCCCTGTAAAATGACGTGAGATTTTGGCGGAGACCTCTCCCCCTTACGAATGGACCTCACAACTTATGAGACCTTTTTTTTTTAGGTCCCACGCTCCCAAGGGCGGTTATCGACTTTTGCTTCATTTGTGTGTGGTTCTTTTTTTTTTCTACCATTCTACAAGAATTTCAAAACCTCAGTTGAGATTTTCGTTGACCTCCCCCCCCCCCCCCCTTTGGCGAGGTTTCGTGAGATTTCGCCGGACTCCCCCCTCCCCCTATTTCACCACACGTAATTAATGGACACCCCCAAAGATGCTATTCTTGATGTAAGAATGAGATTAAAAGAATTTTTAAGCTTGTAAAAACATAAATAATGTAAATACTTATTTTTTTTCAGGAAGCGAATTAATCGCTAGATGGAAAAACATCAGAGATAACTTTCTGAAAAGCCTGAAGAAAAAAGGCAAATCTGGGCAGTCTGCTGAAACGCCAGCAAGAAGATATATCTATGCGCGGCAGTTATCATTTCTTCGAGCTGCTGGCGCTACGTGTGAGACCCAGTCCAGTTTAGAAGAAGGAAACGAGGGAGAAGATGCAGAACTACAAGAGGAAGGAGCACATATAAATGAGCCGAAGCCAGAGGTGTCAGAAACATATCCTTCAAGAAAGCGCAAACGAGATGTTGAGTCAGCTTTGATAAATTTTATGAACACTCCGATTCCTTCCGCAGCTATTCCAGAACTCAATAATACCGACCGAGCTTTTTTTGAAAGCATTCTTCCATCCATCAGTACGTTTGACGAGGACCAGAAGTTAGAATTTCGTTGCGAAATTTTGAATTTGGTTAAGCGAATGAGGATGGCCTCACGGCAGAATTTACAAACGCCTCACTCCTCCACATATCTACCTCAGACTTCTCCCCACACTTATCTACCTCAGACTTCTCACTATACCTATGTACCTCAGCCTTCTTCCCACGCCTATCTACCTCAGTCTTCACCTCACATCTATCAACCTCATAGGTTAGTTCCTCCAGCACAATCTCCTTCCCAGTTTGCACCTACACCTCACTCTTCCAAGAATTTACATCCGCCTCCAGCGAAGTCCTCTCCTCAATTTTTAACAGAACTCCATATACGTCACCCTTCTTCTCCTGCAAGTACCGCTGTCAAGCCAATATTTCTCCAATCTCAAATTTCCTACAGGTTCAGTGATGAAGATAATGCTACTGATTTAGAGTATTAATGGTCGTATCATTTTTAAATTTAATAATCGGCCACTAGATACTGTACATATAGATATACATATTGCAAATTCCGTGTGATTAAAAATTTTCTGTTTTTTAATATACAGTAAAGATAATTTTTAATCTCAATAATCTGTTTATCTCAATTATTTTAATTCTTACTCCATAAAAATAAATACAATAATAATAAAGTATAAGGATTCACTTACCTCAGAGTCACAGCCAGCATTTCTAGGGGTGGTATGGAGAGCCTCATACACGTATCCTGGGACTTAATTTTATCCGTAATTTTTATAGCAAGCTCATCAAAAGGCTGGACGCTCATACGAAAGTAATTAAAAAACTTTTCTTAATTTTCTCGTAAATCCGCAAATGATGTATAAAATCTGCCCCTTGTTAACCGTAAATCGGTGTACGGATGTACCCAATAACGTCTATCCTGTGTCCTTAATAAGTGGTTTTTAAAGACAAAGTACGCAAAAATTACACGCTTGCTACGTGTGCATCGGACGTGGCGGGCACGCGACGTTAAATGACGCTCGTGTGCACCGGGTCTAAGACACTTGAAATCATTGGCAGGTGCGACTCAGGTACAAGAAAATCTCCTTAGTAAATTGTAGATCCAGCGCCTTCCACCACAGGTACAAGCCATCCTACAAACAAAATCAGACATCCCATTGGATAAAGTAGCTATGTTAGTTGAAAAAATTATGGAAGTTTCTCCACCATCTCTATACGCCCATGTAGATGCTGTCGGCACGCTAACGTCGAATACCGAGGTAAGTCAGCTTGCAAACGAGCTCTCGCTGTAGTTGGCGACACTGCAAACCTCGTTTCGCTTACGTCCTCGCTCTCAGAGGGCCGCGACGCGCGTACAATAACCACCACCCTTCGCCGCGGTCTGGCGCCTCTGATGTCTTCTGGTACCACCGTTGATTCCACGACAAACTTCAAAAATGCCAACAACCTTGATACTTTTAGTCAAACTCCAACGGCAGCCAGTGATGTCGGTAAACGGATGCCCAACAGATTGAAGCCCCCTTTGTCAATGAAACAAACAGAAAACATTAATTTCTGATCGACACTGGTTCGGGCTTATGTCGTTTTCCAAAATATTTTGTAAAGGGCCGTTGTCAACTCAACAAATATGAACTTGTTGTAGCGAATGATTCCATCATTCTGACATATGGCACTTTGTTTCTAAAGCTGAACCTTAGCCTGCGGCGCTATTTGTCATGGAAATTCACAGCAGCTGACGTTGCCAATCCCATCATAGACTCAGATTTCTTCGGACACTACCGATTGCTCACAACAAGCGTATCATCGACAGCGTCACAATATTGTGACTGCCAGTACAGCCGGCTACCTTGGAGCAATCTAAAATCACTCAAGGCCGCCACTGCTTTTCACGAAATCTTGCGTGATTTCTCCGATGTCACACGCCCACCTGGTACGCCCAGAGAAGTAAAGCATTCCACAGTAGATTACAGCTGTACTACACCTGGACTACCTGTCTCGTGCCATGCTCATCGCCTCGCTCCTGACCGTCTCCACATTGCTAAGAGGGAGTTTGAAGCAATGTTACTGGAGGGCACAGCGCGTCGCTCATAGGGACCATGGTCTTCACCCCTCCACCTGCTGCCAAAGAAGGACAACAATAGTGGGAGACTCTGCAGAGACTATCGATCCCTCAATTCGCGGATAATCCTAGACAGATATCCACTTCGCCGTCTCCAGAATTTCAGTCACCAATTACGTGGATGCACTATCTATTCTGTGATCGATCTGGTCAAGGCATACACTTATTTTCCTGTGAACCCGGCCGACTTCCCGAAGGTAGCAATTACGGCACCCTTCGGACTTTTTGAGTTTCCGTTCATGACATTCGGTTTGCGGAATGCCGGTCAAACCTTTCACAGATTGATTGACGAAGTACTATATGGTCTAGACTTCACATTTGCCTATGTGGATGGAATATTTGTCTTCTCTAAAAGTCCTGAAAAACACGAGCGCCACCTGTGATCCTTCTTCCAAAGATTACCATCCTATGGAATCCTTGTCAATATTTCCTCTCCAAGCGTTACTATCTTGGGATATGAAATGTCTGCTGCCAGCACCTGACCACTACCAGATCGATTCAGCACCCTGCAAAAACTTCCCGCTACCAAGGATAGTCTGAGATCTCAGACGCTTCTTGGGAAGGGTGAATTTCCACCGTCGTTTCCTACCTTCGCCAGCAGACAAAGGAACGTCTGGAAGATTCGTCCGACTTCGTGAGCAGACTACGTCAGCAAATGCACCGACTACATCCAATACCAGCTACAAGACATGGTCAAAATTCCACGTTTGTATTCAAGGACCTTGAAACGTGCACACATGTGTATCTGCGTGATGATTCGGTGTACGGGGCCCTTCAACCTCCATATTCTGGTCCACACCGCGTATTGGATTGCAATATCAGGACTTTAACAATTCTGAACAAAAACAAGCCTGTACATATAAGCATAGACCGAGTGAAACCTGCTTTCCTTCTAAATGACAGTGCTCCTAATGCTGAACAGGATAATCCTCCAGAATTCCCCGACGTCTCAAAAAACTAGGCGACGACGACAACGTCAGACCCTTCTACGCGGGACTACAACATAACCACAAGATCCGGCCGACGATTAAACTTTTCCAAGTATCTTCTATCACAGCCTCATCAATTCCTTGGGGGGGGGGGGGGACGGGCTGGTGTGGTGAAACCACAATGCAGCAACCAGTAGCTGGCAGCGCGGCTGTTAGAATCAAGACGAGCCAGCCGTTAGAGGGCGGTGCGATAGTGTCTTCTGTCATGGTCAAGTAGTTTTGTCGCGGCGTAGGTATTTCACTGAGCATAGTGCGGAACCCTTGTTTAGGAAACTGACTGCATCAGTGGACAATTAGGTAATTGGCTAAATTTGAAAAATAGGTTAATAATTTACCTTAGTATCTATTTTACTAAAAAAATCGAACATTTACATTATGTATTTTGTATTTTAAAAAACGAATTTAAATTTACTGCGAAAACACTAAAAACTGTCATGGCGTCTTGAATGACGTCACACCATCCGAACTAAAACAAAGCAGTCATGTATGTATATGGAAGTTGTCAAATGTTCTTTACTTAAAAATGAATTCCTCCTTTTATAAGTACTGTGTAGTGGCCCAGTGTAAAACCACAGCAATAAAAACGCCAAATAATGAACAGATACGGGAAAATTGGTTAAAACTTGCAAGGAGGGAGGATGCTCATAGTTTATCTGCAGATTCAAGAAACTATTTTTGTAAAGATCATATTCATGTAAGTGTTTGTGCACAATATATTTCTAAATCTAAAGCAAAACTGATGAATTTTGCAGAACCACTACTTTTCAAGTACTGACAACATAATAAGATACAAGTTGAGGTTGTTTTGGTTTTATGATTTATAATCTTTCTTTAGTGTTAGTTTAATATAATAGTATAAACACACTCTGACAGCACTATCATTACCGTGGTGCCATATTCTGACGATAGATTCTTATGCAGCTCGATGAAATAAATAGTAAATAAAGAATAATTTTTTTTAATATCTCGCATGGTTCTCGAGATATCATGACTGAAAGTTAATGTTGTTAGGCTGATATGAAGCTAACAGAAGACTGGAAATTGGCAGTGCCATAGCTTAAAAATTTGCCACACCTGTTTTTGAGGATATACTGTTCTAGACAAGGTGTATACAAATGCAAAAAGAAACATACGTTAGACGTGATGCAACTGAAATTTATGATACGGGCACAGCACAACAATCACACCCAATGACATTATTCACGCCAAAGATAGTATCGAAGCGAAGAACGAAATCTTTTGTTATTCCGCGTAGGTTTTCCTTCTGGATTAGCTTATACTTTGAAAATGTAACCTCATACCAGTATCAACTTATGTTATTGTTTACAAAACTGAAGTAATGCTATTTATAATTGACACTTGTGTATACTTACATCGAAGTTTTAACATCGGTATTCCGATGAGCAAAAGTCGATGTTGACGCGGAAAATTTGTCAAGTGCTACGGCATCAATTTTTGACAAGTTGCTACTTTTTGATTTGCAAAATTCTGGTTCCATAGCGAATTACACTTGTCTTTCAGCATATAACTGAGAACAACTGTATTCACATGAAAAAAGTTCCCACAAACGAATAATTTACAAAGTAACCTGTTCTGTACCACGAAAATGTCAATAAAAACTTTGTTTTCTGGGATGGTGTGACGTAATGATTGGCGTTCGCGGTCACGTGACTGAATACCTGATTTTGCCGTATTTATTTTCTAAAAATAGTAAGAATTTTTATCTTTTATAATATTGTATTTTGTTATCTCCTCAGCATGATTAATCATTAAAAACTGCTATGCGTCTGATTTATTCTTATTGGACACAAGCCTATTGCAAACTTATGACATCTAATATAGCGTGTGCATAACGTATTACTCGTGTCATACATTAAAGTTGTAGGTTGAATTCAATTGTCATGTTTGATTGTTGATCAGTCTCCCGTGTCGCGTAGTGGGCCACGCAGCCTATATAATATTATTTTAAGTTATTTTATTTTATGTTATCCTGATGTAACAGAGAATACAAAATGCACTCTGCAAATTACAAATAAGTTCAAAACTCTACAACTAGAAGATAAAAAAAAATAGCTTTCTGTGGATGAGACCCTGTTAAAACAAAAAGTTTTCGCAATATAGCTCACTTTATTGTGACATCACATAAAAAGACATTGATAATGAAGTGAACCCATATAAGATCATGTGAAGGATAGTAACTAAAACCTTTGGAAAAACACGCAGAGACACAAATGTAAAATTTAATGTAAGCTGATTTCAGTTACTACGCTTTTTTTCTTTTTTATGAAAAATTAACGGATAATAAAGATATAAGTCGTAGAAAAGCAGTAGAGACGAAGAAAGAACGGAGGTTTTCTCGGTGCATCGACTGAATAAAGCGTTCTTGGAACTTGTTCATTTTCCGTCGAAGTGACAGCTGTCAAGGTTCCTTCGGTGGCTTCTTTTGTATAACTCACGCCGGTCATCGGCTGCCGATAACATCATAGTCATGAGTACATCTCTGTACGGATGTTCTGGTATCCCGGCACGACGTGTTCACATGCCGGTCAGAGGAGATGGCTATTGGACAGCTGATAGGCGGCGCTGGCGACAGGCAGAATTAGCGCCACTACTCTTCAGAGGCTCAGCAGCCGGCCAATCACAAGCAACGATGCTATTATAAATATAGCCGCACTGCACGGCCTAAGCGTACTGGCAATACCAAAAGCGGGAAAAAATCTTACAAAAGCCGAAAATTACCGACCCATTAGCCTCCTTAGCGCCACATGAAAGGTTATAGAAAGGGTTGTCTACAAGAGGATAGCAACAAATCTATGGCAAAATAAAACAATAAGAAAAGAACAACATGGGTTTCAAGCAAAAGCATCTGCCGTAACACAACTCCTACACCTGATGGAGGAAACAGTGGGAGCATTCAATAAAGGAAAATCCGTGGCGGCGGCGTTTTTAGACGTTGAAAAAGCATATGACAAAGTGAGGAAGGATAAATTAGTCGTGAAGATGGACACAAAGACGAATCTAATAGGTAATTTCCTGAAACATTGGCAATTCTATGTGACTGTAGATGGTCATGCAGTCCACAAAACAAATGATGAGGGAAGGAATACCACAAGGAGCAGTACTTTCACCGACCCTGTTTAACATTTACGTGAACGATATCCCGTGCCCAGAAAAAGTTTACATCGCTCTATTCGCATATGATATTACTATCTTTACCATAGGATACAGTCACGAAAAAAACATCAAAAGATTACAACAGGCTCTCAACGACTTATTCTTATGGTGCCAGAATAACAAAATAACAATAAATCCTGGCAAATGTGCGGCTGTATATTTTACAAAAAAGAGACCAGACTTTGATCACCTCCCAAAAATAATTATAGCTGCAAAAACAATCCCATGGGTAGTAGACAACACCATTACCTAGGAATTATACTTGATCAAAAATTATTATTCCACCTGCACATAAGAGATCGATTTAAAAAAAGTCTCGCAGTGATTTTAAACTTCTTTCCAATTCTGCGTAGCTGTGAACTGAGAGTGGAGACCAAGCTAAGAATCTACGAAACGGTCATAAGACCATTTATGTTGTATGAATGCCAATCTGGGGAGCCGCAACGAAATCAAACATTGAAATGCTACAGCGACTACAAAACAGATGTGTCGGGATGATATTAAATGCACCAATATGTACACCGACCAAACAATTACATGACCTAACGGGACTGCCTACAATTAAAGAAGAAATATACCACCAGAACATGCACTTTTAGACCAGACTAGACCAAAACAGGAACAACAATGATGACAGACTGAAAGAAATCGGCACCATAAGACCCAAATCCTGGCATAAATACAAACTACCCCGCAGTATCATTAAATCAGTATGTAGTAACTCGTAAAAATTACATCAAATAAATAAATACATAAATAAGGGGGTTTTCCATTAAGGCCATACCGCAAGGTTGGGCCAAAGCAGGTTCATCCCCCCCAAGCGAACAACAAACAGAGTCCGCAAACAAAACTTGTACCAAACCAGTAAAACTGCTCAAGGTAGTGGGACTGTAGTACAACGACCGCTGGTGGTCATAAAAAAAAAAAAAAAAAAAAAAAAAAAAAAAAAAAAAATGGCCTAAACAGTTCAGTGTTCGCTGCAGCTAAGTTCGTTGTCATCTCACAGTACCTCTCATCGTGGACTTCGATTGTGCGTGTCTTGGTCATCCATTTGGTTTGCTCTTTGGACTCAGTGCTACTTCTCGTGGACTCTGATCGTGCGTGTCACGGTTCTCCGACCGATTTGCTTTTTTTTTTGGACACAGTGCGTCTTATCGTGGACTCTGATCGAGCGCGTATCGGTTCTCCGATCGGCTTGCTCTTTGGGATACGATGCGTCTACTCGTGTACTGTGATCGTGCGCGTCGCGGCTCTTCGCTCACCCGGCATCGTCTCTATTCACGGCTGGTCCGTCCCTTCTTCACCCGACCTTCCGTGTTGACCTCTGCGGCCGGCGTGAGGATACAGCAAATTGGCGATGAGAAAAGAGGTAATCAGTAATCATCATGGGCGTTTTGACTCGCCTTCTGGAGCTCCAGTTAATAGTCGATAAATTGTTATCACAAGAAGCTAAATCAGTCCAGGTCTCGGAAAAGTCGCACATTCGGCCTCCAGTTTTTCCACTATTTAATGACACCAAGGAGGACTGGGATACGTATTTGCATCGTCTTAAACATCATTTCACGCGTCACAGGCTACGGACGATGCCTTACAGCGCTTGCTGTTTCTGTCGTCGGTATCACCGAACACCTTCTTCCTACTTCGAAAATTGGTCCCATTATAGGATCCAGTCGCCCTAACATTAAAAGAAATGTGCACACTTTTAACAAATTACTGTTTCCAAAGATACCACGTGGTAGCCATCTGGTTTGCCAATACAAGTGATTAATCATAATTGTGTTTATTGGTGCGGAGGACACTAAAATATCATTTTAGAAATATAGAAAAGTATTTAACAATACATAATACTTCTAATGAAATAACTCTTCTAGAAAAGTAGTCTTATAGATGAGCAATTTGTTGGATCGAAATTTATTTTCTCTACAAACAAACCGATGCAGTGCCCCTTAAACTCGAGTCTGATTTCGATACGGCATTCATGTCGATTGTTGTCATCACATTCTCTTGCGTATTCTGTTGACGAGGAAGATCTGTCAGTCTGCGCGAGGTTGTAAACGAGTGTTGGCTGGTTGAGACAATGAGGAAGCGGCTCAAGTTGACGGCAGGTGGGAGAGTAGCTGTGGAACCTGCGACGACTCCAGACTGTTTTGAGGATGCCGCAAGCTGATGGAAATGATATAGTGCTGTGCGACAGCAAAGCAACTTACGTTCCTGGCAGTAGTCAGGGTGACGAGACTCAAGACACACTTTGGGCATATTGCTGTTGGATGAACCGCTGCTTTAGAGATCTCGTTAAAAGCATGGAATCCAGGGCTAAGGCCACTGTTTCGGATCGAGGAGCTTCTGGTAAGAATATAAAGAACTGAAGAAAACCTTGGTTTATATAGTGGTGTAAGATTGCTGCCAGTCTGTCTTCGAACGAAAGTGGATCATCGGTCGCTAAAGTATGGACAATGCTTCAGTTTTGGTATGAACTTAATTATCTCAAAAGGTTATTTACAGACGGAATTGTTATGATTTTGGATAATCAATATGTAAACTACAGACTACCACTTTAAAGCAAAGATATGAGCACATGTAGGAGAGTTAGGAAAAATTTTGAGGGCTGCGATTCTACGGTTGCATTTACTGAAGGTAGATTTTAAATTAAATATACGAAAAAATAATTTTTAGGTCAAAATGTTAATTTTAAGAAACTGAAATTTGAATGTGCCCTTCATTTTCTTCTTTGTTGTCACTCTCTCCCAAAGCTTATATTGCTCTCATTCTTCAAACTGAAACACCAACAACTTTATAATTTTACTTCAGGTGAATCCTTCCATAGGCAGAATATGTTCTTCCGGTTATATGCTAAGGTTGAGGATATTACAAGTCATGAAATGATTATACAAGAAACTGCATGTCCTAGTAGCTGGAACAATTTTTCCTTTATCTCTGTAAACAAGCTTGCTCACTTAGAAAAACGAACTAGAACGATTTGAGATTTTATACGTAACTAGCTTCTCACATTGAAACACTCATACCCTGCGACCATTTTTCTATACACAATCCTTTAAGATTTTCGTCCTTGAGATTAATTTCGGCTACGTCCGTTTATACTTTACTAAAACAAATTTGTATTTTTTCCTCGATCCGGGCAATTGAGGGTCAGTATAAATTGTGAAAGGAGCGGGAGAAAAGACTCTTGTTCTGTTGGCATTTGAACAGGGTTTGTTAGATCCGGCGTACTCAAACCGTCGATGGAAAGCCTGTGTTGCCATGTGTCTGCGAAACGTAACTTTGTGTTCTGTTTGATAAGGGAATTTTTGTTTATGAAATGTGTAATTTGAAGCAGAGAGTGGGGAACGTCCCAACTAAGGATTGCAATCCCGCAGTGTTTTCAATCCCGCGGGATCCGCGCGGGATTTGCGCCAATCTCGCGGGATCCGTGCGGGATTGGTACAAACAGGTTTTTAACGCATATATTTAAAATATAGTTACTTAAAACGTTAATAAATTAAATAATAATTAAATTAATAAATAATTTTTAATGTTAAATGATAAAAATTAACAGTTAACAATATTTTGATTGGCAAAAGGGCATTAAAACTTTTTAGCGTGTCTTAAGTGTATTTCGAGGTTTTACATCTTTGTTTTTTCTAAACCAATTTTTAAATAAATAATAAAAATGGAAAATATTGAGTCTTAGGTCATATTATGTGCCTTACAATACATCACATAAGTTTAAAAATATGGTTTGCTTAATGGCCAAGTTACTAGAGTTTTTTTTTTAATTCTAAATAAACGTCCCATAACATCGAGAAAAGCATTCCATTTCACAAAGTGAATGAATATACTCTGTAAAGTGTAGACTTGGCTCAGAACAAGACCTCATAACTTTTACAGTTGATTCAATGTTATTAAAAGAAACTACTCACCAACATGTAGGTAAACTGTCAAGTATTTAAGATTTACTTATGTGGCGTAATGACGTTTTTAGAGTGGAAATTATTATTTTTTAGTAAGAAAGGAAACTTTCTCGGCGAATGATTGCAGTGAAATCCTCATAGGATTTATTGCAAACACACGAAATTACACACGTGAGGAAGACGGTGGAGGCAGCCGTCTAAGTATGGTGTTCCTACAACACAATTCGTTGATACACCCGTGAAAATTTCATTATAACTTTTTTTACCTTTAGTCGAAATAATAACAAGGAGAAGAGGGACTAATCGAAAGCCTGAGTGGCACATGTAAGCAGGTGGCTTTCGTCAAAGAAACGCATTGAGGTAGCGGCCAAAACAATAAGTCAAAGGATATACAATAATTTCCTTTTGATAGCTGTTAAATAAATAGGTACGCGATCGTTAAAATTACGATAACATTAGTTTCATATCAAGGAATAAAAAAATTTTCAGGCGCAAATTAGGAAATTGTCACAATTACTTTACCTGCAAATACAGAAAATGGAATAATGAAACCGTGAATAAAAGCTGTAACCGTGTAGTTCAGATAGTGTGCGGCACTTAAAAATAATTATATAGTTAGAAAATCGTACTAAGTACGCACCATAAACTCAAATTTGGAGAAATGTTGTACTCGAAGCAACGTAGTTTTGATGAATACGTAAAAGTGTATTATTTACTTACGAATGACGAAGGTTGACAAAACAAACGCTTGTTCCATGAGTCACATGCCAACTGCAAAGGGTACAGGGAAACAGCGCAAAACATCCGACGAGACAGAGTGGGACAGCGAGTCACGCAGACTGACACGCGTTTCCGCCGGATTTTGCGGATTGGCGGATCCGCTAATTTGTGCGGATCCGCCAGACTGTCTAATTATCGGGATCCCGCGGGATGCGGGATCCTGCTTTGCTGGATTGCAATCCCTAGTCCCAACATTCGCCTAAACCAAGGCTGCTCAACCTTTTTAACAGTCGGGCCAAATGGACGATACTAGAATCTCTGGCGGGCCACAGTTCCCATTTTTGTTTCTTTTAATAAAAAATGAGTTTGTGCAACAAAAAAATCAATGTTCTGAAATTTAATTGTCGTTTATTTAAATAATACAATAAATAGCATTTTCTGCCAATAAAGAAACAAAATTATATGTAACAAAAATCAAAATCTACAATCCATGTGATTTCTGACACTTTTTCCGTTTTAATAATTTTCCTATGTTAGGCGTCAGATCAGATGTGGTGCTGACTCCTAGTCCACAGCCTAGGTAGAATATGCTTAACGCAGTCCTGGTGAAACACTATAAAATCTGAAAGGCCAGATCAATTACTGCAGGAAAGTCTTCTTTGGTACCAGTTCAGAAAATCTGCAAAATCTTCTGCAGTATTTTGTAACTTGTAAAGATAATTAATTTTCTGCAAATTTTTTTAGCACAGATTTTTTTTCAGTTCAGTGAGTTCCACATAATATTGGCAGGATGACTGATTAGAAAGCATCACAAAAAATACAAATTTTTATTTTTACTTTCAAAATCCTGGAATCTGCTCTGAAACGACTGTAATAATCACCTAATTTTAAATTTGTACTTGGAACAATTGATAGTGACGATATTGTGCTTCTCTTTCTAATCTTTGAGTATGAGGAAAAGGTCAATATTTTCTTTGGTTTAATTAATTAAAAACTGATCAAATTTAGTTTTGAATCCACTAATCCAAGTAAACATTGTTTGAAGTGAACAATCTTTGCATTGTAATTTGAGATTTAAAATATTGAGGTAATTTGTAACGTCAACAAGAAATGCAAGATCACTCAATCAGGATCTATTCTTCAGTAAATCAGTTTCCAAAGGTAACGCCCCCTTTTCCACTAAAAATTCCAAGCTGAAGAAATGTTTCATGTTACCTCTTAAAAGCCAACGCACAAGGCAGTACAGTTGTAACTCTCCAGATTCACTGATTTCTTCTTAAAAAAAACCTCTGAATTGACGTATGTGAAGCGCTTTTGCACGTGTATAGTTTATGCAACGTACTACCGGGTCAGTAATGTCATCTGACCTCATGTATTTTGCACACAAAGCCCAGGTAAATGATGAAATGATATGAAAATAATGGTCGACCAAAGTAATTTTGTAACAAACTACGCAACCTTTGGTTTCCCAGTCATTGCAGGTGCACCATGAGTTCAAATAGATATCAGTTTCTCCCATGAGAAACCTTTTTTTTAAAAAGCATTGCTTGGTATTTATAAAATGTCTTTACCTTGGGTTGTAGTTTCCAGGTGACTGAATTCAAATAAATCTTGAAATATATTCCAATGTTCATCAACACACCGCACAAAAATAGCCAACTGAGATTTACTGGTTAAATCGCAAGTTTCATCTAACAGCAACGAAAAGTATTTGAACTTTGTTACGATCTCTTTGATCTGACAACTGAAATCAGCTGACACTTTTCCACCCGTCTCCTAACAGTGTGAAAGTGAACGACTGTCAGCCTTAGCTTTGACGTTTTGATCATCATAATTTTGTGTAATGTTGTAAAAACCTATTTAACAATTTCTCCATGAGAAAAAAGTTTCTTCTTTTTCGATAAATGCAAGAATGTTTTGATCATGGATTCAAGCTCGTCGTGCCTTTGACGAAAATATTCTTATTGGTTGAAAAGTTTCCGTTCCTTCTTTAAAAAATTTTTCCTGATGGCACTACCAACAAGATACTCTCTTTCAAAATACTATGATTTTGCATGTACTGTCTTTCCAAATATATATTTTTTACAACAGCCACTGTAGTGAAGCAAAGTAAACATGGGGTTTCTGCACCATGCTTTCAATGCTGGGCCGTAGCTAGAGTTGAATTTAAGGTAGGGCAGCGATGGGTACAGGTAGGGCGGAAGTTAAAATTTTACTTAATCTAATCTGGTGATTGAGTTTTGACGTATTTGTGATTGTGGGTGAGTGAGGTATTACTTAATAGGCTGGAGGGGTAATAGATAGATAAGAGAAACGAAATCATTTATTCAGTGTAGTCGTAGGTTTCCGCAACCAGTATTCAGTTAATTCTTGGCTGTCCCAATGACGCCGCGTCATGTATCGTGTAACCGATGTTTCTACCATCTTCTGTGGTCTTCTTCCAGGGCAGAACTGAGTCTTCAATGATATATATGTTTATTATCGTTTCATTCCTTCCCCTGGTGGGAGGAAGTCGGGGTAGCAGCACACAAATTGTTCTCTTCTGCCTAAAGATACATATTTTACAATTGATGAAAACATAAATGTAATGTTTATAATGTCATATAACAATAGATTTTTTCAGTTTTTTACATTATCAGAATGCTGTTATTTTTAGTTTTTTTTTTTTTTTTTTTTTTTTTACTACATTTCAAGCAGGTTCACAGAAGATGGTTTTCAGATAATCGGTTAAAGGGTAGGGTATAAACTTGGATTGCTTCTCTTGGTCGGGTATTGGTGGTGGTCGGTCTATGTGTTGGTTTAGGATAAGGATGTTAAGGGGTGGAATGTGGGTGGTACTTGTTTGTAGAAACTGGGGAGGTGATGCAGTTCGGTGATTAGGTTTAGAGTTATAGGATTGTTGTTATGGAGACTATTTATTGCATATTTTATGCGGAGGGTTTCTAAATGCACAGGGTGTGGGGAAATTTTATTTAGGGGTAAAATAGGTGGGCGGGTGATAGCAGTCGGATACGGTAGGTGATTCGGAGTTCGTGTCGTACTATAATTTAAGGTCTATTATAGATGCGGTCGGGAGCGGATAACCAAGAGAGGTGACCATACATGAGGATGGGGCGGAGGTGTTGATGATAACGTTGCTGTCCCCAGGAGTAGTTTAAAAAGTTTGAGTCTGATATTTGCTTTGAAGGTGATCGTTTTAAGGTGGGTTTCTAGGTTAAATGTTGTTCGAGGGTGATGCCTAGGTATTGTAGATAGTAATTTTGAAGTCGGCGAGGCGGTATCTTCTGCTTGTCTTTCCAAAAATGATGGCTTGGATTTTGTTAGGATTTATGATTTACCTCCAGAGGTTGCACCATTGTACAAATTTGTCCAGTTCTGTCTATATGGATTTTTGTGATTGTTGTAGAGATTTATACATGGCTAGGTAGGCGGTGTCATTGGCGTATTTGATGATTTATGTAGGTAGTGTGGGTATAGGTATGTCAGAAATGTATAAGATGTATAAGAGTGGCGAGAGTACAAATCCCTGGGGGGACACCTGCGATAGGGGAGAAGATGCAGGAGAAGAAGTTATCTATGGCTACAAATGAGGTACGGTGTGTGAGGAAGGAGGCTATTTTACGAATGTAGGTGATGAGTTAGGCGAAGTTTTGCAGTTTAAAAATGAATCAGATGTGCCATACTCGGTCGAAAGCTTTTTCTATGTCTCACAGGGAGAGAACTGCGGATCGGTGGATGTTGATGTGGGTGGTCAGGAGGTATACTAGTTTGAGGAGTTGATCTTGGGTGGATAGTTTTGGGCGGAAGCCTCACTGGCCTGCGGATAGGAGTGAGTGTTAAGATATGTGTTGGTGGATTCTTTTTGATAGTATGGTTTCAAATAGTTTGCTAAGGACGGAGGTGAGGCTGATGGGCTGGTATGAGTTCGGATCTGATTATGGCTTATTTGGTTTGGGAAACATGAGGATTTTTTATGATTTCCTTTTAGGAGGGTAGATGTCGAAGTATAGGGTATTTGTATACAGGTGGGCTAGGAGTTGATGGAAGGAGCTGGGTGCTTCTTTGATGTGTCTGTATGCGATGGAGTCAGGGACAGGAGCTGTATTTTCTTAGTGTGAAGGACAGATAGGATATCGTTAGCAGTGATGGGGATGTTAAGCCCAGTGCGGCTAACGATTTGTGTGTAGTTGAAATCGGGTTTGAGCGGTAGTAATGAGGGGTCGGCACGATTTTCGATTATGGCAGAGTCAACGTAGTCAAATCGGGGGTCATTTGGTGTGGTATGGATGGTTTGGAGTTAGTCTGCGAAGAGATTTGGTTTTTGGGTGTTATCGGGTACAGGAAGTTTATTGTGGAGTAGAGGGTAGGTGGTGGCGTGTTTTTGACCAGTTATGCGTCGTTAGGTGGACCAGTATTGTGAGGAGTTCTACATATACTTTTTATTTAGCTGGTTGATGGTGTCGCTGCAAAGTGCGTCGTTTGTGGGCGGTTATATAGTTACGGACTGTTCGTTGGAGCTGACGGTGGAGGATGGATCGTGGGTGCGTTGATAAGTGCGTAAGAGGTGACGTGAGAGATGAAGTAGTTGGAGTGCTCGTCTTGGTAGTGATGGTTTGTGAGGGTCGATAGGAGTCAGGGGGATGTGAGCGTCAGTAGCGTCTATGATGGTGCATTGAAAGTATTTGGTGGCTTTAAGTAGGCTGTCAGCGTCATTGTTATTTGGTTTGTCTGCATCTATTTGGTCATCGATGAATTTTCTGTAATTATTCGAGTTGGTATTGCGGTAGTTCTGAATGTTTCGGGGGGGGGGGGGTAGGATTGGGTGGGCATCGGGTCTTAGGGGCACTGTATTGGATGGAGAGCATGATCGGGAGGTGGTCGCTGCCAATGGGATCGAGAACATGATTGGTGGTGTGGGTTAGGATATGAACGTGGGAGTTTTATTCTATAACTTCCCAGGCATCTGACCATCCCACAACCAATCAGCAGAGTGTTCCCACCTGTCTATGCTCAGTGACTGTGATGATGTCGATGGCAGTGGCTCCTCCGCTACTGGCCGGCTACACCGAGGCTGTCCCTTCGACACCTCTCGCGCCGGCAGATGCTGCAGACGGCGGCGGCGGCGGAAGACCCCAAATTCAACCTCGGTTTTTACCCCAACCCGCACCCTCTCGATTAATGCGATTAATGTGGAGGGGAATCTGTGGGCCCATCAAATCTACATCTACATATATACTCTACAATTCACAAAATTGTGGGTTGCAGAGGGCGCTCAGCACCAAAGCTAATCTCTTTGTTGTGCATTCCAATCCCTAATGTAACAGAGCGAAAAAAGAATTCATATAAGAATCATTGCGGCACCTTATTTCTCTAATCTTATCTTTCCTGTCATTCCGGCTCAAATAGGTTGGTGGACGAAGTATTTCACTACACTCGTGAGTGAAAGTGGGAGTACGCATGTTTACCAATAAGTTTAAACGAAACGTGCGTCGTCTATCTACCAGTGACTCCCAGCCTAGTCTACTAATCAGTTCTGTGACCTTTCATAAGGACTGTAGCAAGTGGTCACGAATCGAGCGGCTCTTCTCTATACTTTCGATCAACCCCTTACGAAACGGATCCCAAATGGCACAACAATAGTCCAAATGTGGACGCACAAGAGATTTGTACGCTATCTCCTTTGTTTGTTCATTACAATTTTTCAATTTTCGACCTATGAATCGCAGCCTAGAATTAGCTCTACCTACCAACGAATTAATGTGTAAGTCCCATTTCATGTTCCTTTGTACTACCAAATATTTCATAGAATCGACCATATCAATAACTGTATCGTTTAACTCGTATTTCTGAACAATTGGATTCTTTTTGTTAGTTATGCACATTGTCTTGCACTTTTTACAATTTAGCGTAAGTTGCCACTCAGTGCACCATGCCAAAATAATATCCAGATCACGCTGAATTTCTAAGCAATCGGCCAAATTCCTTACTTCTCTGTAAATAACCGCATCATCAGCAAACAATCTAAAAGGTTTTTCACTTTGTCTCCGAGATCGTTTATAAAAATTAAGAAAAGAAGTGGTCCTATTACACTTCCTTGAGGTGCCCCCGATGTAACATCTAGACTAGAAGAACTTTCTCCTTCAACGACGACATACTGCGACCGACCAGTTAGAAAATCCTTTATCCATTCACAAAGCTGATCCGATATACCGTACGCTCGTAGCTTCGCTAAAAGGCGGTTGTGTGGCACAGAGTCAAAGGCTTTCTGAAAATCTAAAAAAAATGGCATCTACTTCTGAACCTGCATCAATAACTTTCATTACGTCGTTTGTAAATAGGGCCAGCTGTGTTTCACATGATCTTTTCTTCCGAAATCCGTGTTGATTTTTTGTAAACAAATTATTATCGTCTAGAAATTTCATAATGTTCGAGCATATAATATGCTCCATAACTCTACTACAAACAGATGTTATAGATATTGGACGATAGTTTCCAGGATCACTTTGATCACCTTTCTTGAAAATCGGAGTTACTTGCGCGATTTTCCAGTCTGAAGGTACTTTTCGCTCTTCTAATGATTTACTGAATATGTCAGACAGAAATGGCCCGAATTCCACCGCATATTCTGAAAATATTCTTACTGGAATTCCATCTGGGCCCGGTGCTTTCCCCCACTTCAGGAGCTCTAATTGCTTTATGATACCTGCAGTATCTATCCGTAATGATTCCATCACCGACTCGACACGGCGTGGGAAAACGGGAACACTATCCTTATTTTCATCAGTAAATGAATTTTTGAATACAGTATTTAGTACGTTAGCTTTATCGCGGCTTTCATTAACCTCTGAACTTTCACGAATTAGTGCTGGAATATTGCAATTGGTACAATTGACTTTTCGTACATACGACCAGAATTTCTTTGGATTTTCTGTGAGACTCTTAGAGAGTTGGAATGAAAATCGTTGAAGGCCTTACGCATTACATTCTTAATACGTCCTCTTAACTCAGCTAAGGTTTCTAAATCGCTGCGACATCCCTTCCTTCTTGAGCGTGCGTGTATCCTCCTTTGTTTTTTGAGTAATCTTTTGACTTCGCATGTGTACCACGGTGGATCATCCTCCCCATTTATTATCCGCTTCGGTATATGTATATCCATACCTTCCCTGACTATTTGTATAAATCGATGCCACATCTCTTCAACGGTGTCATTTTTTGACTTGAAGTTATGGTAATTATTCCTCAGGTAGGTTCTGAAACACTCCTTAGAGGCCTTACTGAATTTGTATACAATCCGCCGTTTTCTCCTTTTTCGCTTGGTCATTAGTCTGATAGTTGCAATTACCGCTTTGTGATCGCTTATACCTGTGGTCGTTGAAATTTCGGTGAATAATTCTGGCCTGTTGGTAACCAGCAGATCTAAAATATTTTCGCTACCGTTATGACACCGCGTAGGTTCATTAACTAGCTGCTCGAGATGATTATTTGAGAACAATTCCAGAGTTACTTCAGAAGCTGCCTTATCCCTGCTACCTGTAATGTGAACGTAATTACGCCAGTCAATATAAGGCAGATTGAAGTCCTATAATCATAGCATGATCCTGAAAACGACTAGCTATACTGTTTACATTATTTCTTAACTCCTCGGCGATAGCTATGTCGGAATCGGGTGGACGGTAGAAGGCGCCTATGATGAGTTTTGACCCAGCAACTTTGAGTTTAATCCATATGATTTCACAGATCGTATCGACTTCTATTTCACTAAATGGGAGAGATTTACTCACAGCTATAAATACCCCACCTCCATGAGAATGTAATCTGTCTTTACGAAAAACATTCATGCTATCTTTAAAAATTTCGGCGGAACTTATTTCTGGTTTTAGCCAACTTTCTGTACCGATAACGATTTCCGCTTCTGTGCTACAAATAATGCTATCAAGTTCCGGTTGTTTGTTACAAACGCTTCTACAATTAATTACGAGAACTTTAAACTGTCGTGATTATTTTACGCTCCTCACACATTCCGGTGTAACATCTGATTGGGTTGCCCGTAACTGTATTTCGTGTTTCGGGTCTTCCTCCTTCAGCCTAAAAAACCACCCAGTGCATTCCACATGGCCCCTGCCACCCGTGTAGCCGATTCACGTGTGTAGTACACACCTGACCTATTATGGGGAACCCTACATGACTCGACCCTATGGCGAAGATCGAGGAATGCCGTCATCTTCCTTGGATGCGTTCATGCTAGTGGGGTGATTCTGCTGTCTCAGCGTTCTACTTAGAGTCCGATGTCTGGCAACTAGGCGGTTTCGTATGCCCGCTGCTCCGCAATCAGCCGTTGGGTAATTGTTATTAAAACTGTTACAGTGGCCTGTGGCCACTACACAATTTTGGATATCGATTTCTGCTATGATGATATATGAGATGTAGTGATTATCTAAGTAGGATATGAAATTGATTTGGAGTGGAACGTGGGGTCGGATGTATATGGTGAGGAGGGTGACGGTGAGGGATTTTAGGAATGCTGTGACGATGGATGATTGAGGGGTGCGTGTATTTGGGTGGGGATATGATTTTTATATCCAATGACCACACCTCCGCGCGCTACTTGTGAAGGGTTGTCGGATATGGTGAGTTGATAAGGGGACATACGAATTTGATGATGTGGCTGGAGGAAGATTTCGTTTAACTTGAGGCATTGGGTATCATGTATGGTGAGAGTATGTAGGAGTAGGTTTTTGTTGGTAGAAGTGAACGGATGTTGTTAAATAAAATGTAATGAAAAAGAGGCATATTTGGGTTTTCGGTGTGGGGTTGTGGGGCTTATATGTGGGTTTCTAGCGTGAGGAATTGGAAGTGGGCGTTGTTTTGGGAATAGGTGGCATTTTTGTGATTTCCAAAAACTGCTCGTGCTGCAATAGATATTTGTGCGAGTGTGTGATCCCGCGAGAAGAGGTTTAGATATTTCAAAGTAATGATAATGAATCGTAGGATATCTTCTATGGTTTATGGGCGGCGTATGGAGTTGGTGGGTGGTATGGGAGGGTCAGTGGGTCGGAGGGATACAGTGAGTTCCGGTTTGATGGGGGCTGGTTTGAATTTGGTGGAGTAGGTAGGGTGGTGTTCACTGCATGTGTTGCAGGTTGGTGTTTTCTGCAGGTAGGGCAGGTTTTTAGGAAGTAATTCACTTTGTAGTGGGGACAAATAGAAGGGTTTTTACAGTTCTGCGTGAGGTGGTCGTTGTATTGTAAGCAGTGGCCACATCTAGTAGGTTGGGCAGAGGGAGTTTTTGAACGTTCCACTCTGTGTTTTTGGTGGAGGATCACGGCCCCATTGCGTGGTCTATTGTTGATGGACTCTGATCATGTAAGTGGGTCCAAAGTCATTTCTGATTATTCAGGGGTACATGTAGGTCTTCGTTTGAGTTTAGCTCTCTGACTACTTCTTCTTCGATGATAGATAGATCTACCGCGCGGATGACGGTTGTGAGTGTTGGGAGTCTCTTAGGTGGGGTTGGTTGTTTAGGGGGGTGGGTTAAGGTAGCATTGTCGCCAAAGGAAGTTAGGCCAATTTTGTTTTTAATTAGCTTAAAGAGGTCTGTATTGTTGCTTTTGATAATGATTCCGTTTTTTGTGGGAATGAGTTGTTGGATTGATATGTTTGGTATGTGGTGCTTTATGAATTTGGTTAAGGTTTTACTATTGGTATATTCAGGGAACACTCCTTCCAGTATGTATACGGTACGTGAATTGTCTGAGAAGTAGTAGGAGGTGATGGTGTGGTTTCTAGGACTCACATGTGGTAAATGTAGTTTTTGTTGAGGAGGTTTGTGCAGATGGCGAGGTGCCGCATTTTGACTGATCATAAGGTTTGGCATTGTTCCTGTCTGTTTGTAGATAGCTAGTACCCCGTGAGGGTTTTTACACTATCTGTGGAATATGAGGGTGTATGCCTTCAGATGTCGTGGGGCTGATGATTGTTGACGTGGTAGGAGCCATGGTGGTTGCAATTGTAGTTGAAGCTGTGTCTATGGTGGAAAGGTGGCTGGTGGTAGTGACAGTGGGTGGAAGGATGGTAGGGTTTGTAGTGGAAATGTTTATGGCGTTACCATTACTGTTTTGTTGCTGAATGTAACCCACTAGGCAGGCAGATCGATGGAAGTCCATTTGTGAGCAGCGGCCAGAGCAGGCGTTGTTAGTGAGTAAGCAGGTGTAGACGGGTGGCAGGTAGGGCAGGCGCAGTCGGATGGCCGGCGTAGTCCGAAGCAGTCAGGGGAAAGCAGGCAGGCAGGCAGGCAGGCATAGTACGATGGCAGGCAGATAGGCGTTGTCCGATGGCAAGCGTAGTCCGAAAGTAGGTAGGCAGGCGTAATCCGAAAGCAGGCAGGCAGGCGTAATACGAAAGCAGGCAAGCAAGCAGGCAGACATAGTCCGAAGGCGGGTAGGTGAGTTCCAGAAGCTGATAGTCGAAGTCCAGGGGCAATCAGGTGATATCCAAAAATTAGCATACGAAGTACCAAAGAGATAAACCAAGAAGCGAAGTCCAGTAGTAAGCGTAATCCGGTAGGCGGCGACAACTTGAAGATAGCGAAGGAACCCAGGTTGAGCTGCTGCGCGTTCCTCCTCTTCAGTCAGTGTGTAGTGTTGTTATATAGTCGAGGCCTATGATCCATCTAGAGCGTTCAGGCTACCCCGCCAATCAGAATATGCGAACAGTCATGTGTTTCGTTGACCTGGTGGGGCGCGACGCGGTCTGGTTGGAGGTGACACATGACCTGCTATGTCCGCACTAACGAGAGACAGGCGTCAGGAAATTTAAGCCTGTTATCTTCGTTTATGTTTTTTGGGCGTTTGGCAATTTCCAACGCCTCCCTGACACACCTTGGCCACAATTTATATTCGCGCAATATAAGGATGGTGTTTTCGAAGTTTATGGCATGATTAGTTTTGGCTGCATGCTGTGCAACAGCGGATTTATCAATGTTGTTGGATCTATAATTGCAGATGTGCTCATGCACCATGTCCCTTTCTTTGTAACTCAGTAATTAGTATGTCCAACGTTTCAAAATAATCAAAGTTAAATAGCTGAGCATCCTGGTCTTATATATTTTATCGGAAGAGCCATCATCAAGTAATGATCCATCCGATTTGAGTTTCCTCTCGAGCCACTTCTGGATCTGGGTTCTATGTTCAGAATTTCAACTTGTCATAGAATTAGCTTCTTCCAAAATATGATATATTTCATCTGATCTTAGTCAGTTTTTTTCATTCTGGACACACTTTACGATTGTTATGGCGTCTTTCAATTCTGCGCTTTGGGCTCGTCTGCAGGCTGAATCATGAATAAAATATTTTTGCCCAGAACCATGGCCATTCGGAATTCCAAGTTGAGTATGACTTTTAATGCCAACACTCTTAGCGATATCATCACCATTAAATCTGTCTTTTTTAATTTCATCTTATGTCATCAAAATTGATGAATAATTATTGTTTACAACTTTTGTAATTGCCAAGTGTCTTGACCAATGCTGCTCGAGGAGCCAGCAAATCCTTTTTCCACCATATGAGGCAGCTGTTTTGCCATGGTTTAAAAATTCATGTTACATGATGCATTGATAAAAAAAAAAATAACAAATGAAAATCGTCTCCGAGATTGTCCTGAGATGGTTTTAGCAGTGGATGTGAGGAATTTTTTGGCCAAATTTATTTTCTGTTCTGCTTACAGCTCCTGAAACTTTCCCAAACATTACACTTGCGCCATCATGTCATACCAGAGAGGTCAAAGTTATCTTCCGTAATCGCATTTAACGTTAATTCGGTGAAAGTGGCTGCATCAAGGTTTTCAATAGTTGTAACTGCCAGCAACTAGTCTATCCATAATGTACCTTATTGCTTTTGCAATATATTCTCGGTTATTTTTATCTCTCGTCCCATCTTCCATTAGAGTAAACCAGTTCACATCAGATTCCTCAATATCTTTAACAATGAAATTTCGTGGTGCTTGAACCATTGCTTGAATTATTTGATTTTGAATTTCGGATGAACGATATATTGCAGTTTGTTTTATATGACTGATAGCCTCCTTAAAATTCGAATGTTTCATGGATGTGTATTAAACAAATTATGAAATAATACTTGTTCTTTTCTTTCTCCAAAATATAATTCCACGCAAAGCCAATTCATTAACAAGTAGAAATTCTATTATTTAAATAATAGACTTCATATAAGACCTATTTTTTTTTAATGCGTTT
Organism: Vandiemenella viatica; assembly: GCA_031002005.1. Taxonomy (NCBI): domain Eukaryota; kingdom Metazoa; phylum Arthropoda; class Insecta; order Orthoptera; family Morabidae; genus Vandiemenella; species Vandiemenella viatica. The sequence continues at coordinate 8,629,541 of CM061919.1, read as the reverse complement.
CGACGTATTAACGTTTCATCACTGCTAGTTGTAGATATTATATGAATTTGTCCTGCCAGATCGCCATGGCTTGTGTATGAGATATGGATTTTTAATCAGTGACATTTTTCCAGTTTCTGAATCCTGCGGAAGTGTATAAAGTCTGTTTGCTTCCATGAGATAATAATTGCTGCAAGAGTAGCAAAAAGCAGCATCTTTCTCGATTGAATCCTCCAACCATTTATATCGCTTGAACCAGACCACTACCAAGAAAGATCCCGTTATTTTCTTTTAGATGTACATCTAATTTAACTTGCTTTATCGGCTCTCAGATTTGTCCAATATCAGAAGGAATACTACATCTAATGTTACCAACATGTATCACCAAAACTGTTTCCATTGGGCTAGGAGTGGTAATTGTATTTTGTGCTTCCAACTGTTTTGAGGAATGAGGTCCTTCTTGGTCAATTTCCTCTTCAACTCTTCGTTTTTTGATACAGAAAGCTCGTATACCCATCGCAAAATCAATTGGTCTTCAGTTCACAGCAATAAATAAAAAATTGTCACTAATTGCCTGAAATATTGTACCTACAGTACACTAACGAACATCATAGACAATACATACTTCAAATGGAATCTGTGAGCAGAATAAAGAATTGGTATATATGATAGAGAGTAACTGTTGTTAATTCGGAATTGTTTACATGTCACTATGTTAGTAGAAAAAAAAATTTCCCATCATTTCATACTATGAACAAACATTTTAGGCAAATAGCGTATTAGCTTAATTGATGGTATCTTTTAAGGTAGGGCATTGGAATTTTAAGGTAGGGCATTGCCCCACAATGCCCCCCCTTAGCTACGGCCCTGACTACCACTGTCACACAAGTGGTATAGAAATTTATATTCTCTAACTAATTCAATTAATTTTTCGCTGTTCATCTTTTTTTAAATTATATCACGTAGTACGCTGTCTGTGCTGTTAAGTTGTCGTGTTCATTCTAACCGCACAGATTCCCTCAGACATGCTCAGTCTCGTGCCGGCACAGACTAAACATTCTTTCCGACAGTACTGGTTGGTGCCGGCACATGTCTGCACGGACACCCTCCGTTAAAGCGCGGTAGATGTGATTACGCCTATGTATAATGTATGTAATCATGGTTTTTTTTCTTTGCCGCTACGTGTCTGACGCGTAAGATGTCTGTAGATGTGACGAGAAGCGTCAATTTTGTTTCTATTTACAGATTTACAGTTCAGGACACTTATGCACGTTTTATTCGGAAATTCCACCAACAAAGAACAAGGTACAATGAGTTTTACACCTTGCGTTTGTTGTTGTATCATCGCCGCAATATCGCTTCGTGACCATTCAGACACTGGCTTTGATGCTGAATATATTGTAACCGCCACACGGCAACAATTGTTTCAATGTGCCGGTAAAGTACTTTTGAGTTTATTTTAGAAACCTGAAACCCACCCCTTCGTCTTGAGCCTTTGTTATTGATTTGCTGTGTTGGTGGTTGTGTTTACTTTAGTATCAAGTAACAACATTATAAGGCTGTAATAGCATCATGTTCATCTTCTAAAATGAAGCTTAAGTGTCTCCACAATGAAGCAGACTTCTTTTGCTTGGGATATGTAAAATTGTAATGTACCTAATGTAATTTAAAGGCAAAATAAAAACTATACAAATCGATAATCCGAACCACCCTCGGTCCCAATTAGTTCGGATTATCGACGCTCTACTGTATTATCTATAGATACGATAAAATAATTTGTATTTGTTACGTAAAATGTTATTTTGCTGATGACTCTTGAATCATATTGACTGAATTTTTAATTGCGATGGAGCTAACACTCCGGTGACAATTCCCCCAATCATCCATTTACCCCTTTTTATATACTCTTACATATTATTAAAAAAATATAATTGGAATGTTAAATTCCTCCCCCATTTACTATTTTGATTTACAAATAATAATTCTAAATTCCTTAAGCGTTTTTGGAAAATTATTCATCACTACACTTGGTAATTTGTTCCAATCCCTGACACCCTTACCAACAAAAGAAAATTTTCTGACTCCCTTATGCATGAAATTGAGCGCAAGCTTGTGGTGTTGGTCTCCTTTCCCCTTCCATGCACTATTCCTAATTCTTTGACCAATATCCCTCCAAGCTTTATTACCCACAAATGCCCTGTACATTCCCAGCACTCTCGTCACCCTCCTCCTTTCGTCCAATGAGTCCCAACCCAACTCACTTATATCAGTTACTGATAGGGTTCTGTGATAATTTCCACAAACAAATCTAGCTGCTCTTCTTTGCACACCTTACAACTCCTGTATTTGATAACCAAAATGTGGGTCCCAAACTACACCACCATATTCAACCAATGGTCTGACTAAACTTTTGCAACCCAATTCCCTAACTTGTCGGGTACATCCTCTCATCACACTCTATAGTAAATGAAGAATTTGGTAACGTTTTCCTACCACAATTGCGCAATTGAGCTTGTTATCAAACGTTATGCCAAGATATTTACACTTAAAGCTTTCTCAAGCAATTCTGACCGCACCCTATAATCGTGATTAACTTTTAATTTTTTTTTATCTGTGTATCTAATAAGCTTGACTTTTCGTGGCATTTAACTTCATTCCATGCCGACCAACCCATTTAGATGTTCTATGCAGGTCACCCTGCAGCTGTTCAGTCTTCACCTGTTTTGATCCTATTGTATACCATTATATCATCTGTAAAATACCTAGACTCTGAGTGTAATCCATCAACACAGTCATTCATTAGAATTATGAAGAGCAATGGTCCTAGTACACTACCGTGTGGCACTCCCATGTTTACTTCCACCTCTTTTGATAATGTATTTCCTACTCTAACAGTTTGCTTTCTGGATTTTAAGAATTCATCTACCCAACAAATAACTTTTTCATCCAATGGAATAGATTTCAGTTTATTTAAAACCATTTTATGGTTCCCTCTGTCAAACGCCTTAGAAAGATCTAGTGCCACACTATCAACTTGGCCTCCCTTGTCCAATTCACCTGAAATATCTTGCATATAGCCCACCATCTGAGATTCACATGAATATCCTTGCCTAAAGCCATGTTGTCGATCTGAATGGCAGTTTCATTCCCGAGACATTTCTGATATAGTTGCAAATCAATCTCACCACTATTTTGCCCATCACTGATGTCAAATTAATTGGCCTGTAATTTTCAACCCAGTTTGTAACCCCTCCTTTATGAAACTATGCTACTATCGCTCTTTTCCTATCCTCTGGTAAGCAGCTAGACTCCAAACTCATTTTAAATAAAATTTCAAGGTAAGGTACAATATCGTATCCCACAGTCTTTAATCAATCTACAGTAATATTATCTACATCAGCCCCTTCAGTTTTTTTGAGCTTTTTGAGTTCATTAATAATTTCCTGATAATTGATTTCAAATTTTGTGGTTTTCCTCATTTATACTTTTAGGGAGACTCTCCTCTGATTCATTTCCTCCCATCACAGGATGATTTTCCCTAGTTGTATCACTAAATCAGTCACTCAGTATCTCTGTATTTTAAAATCCTCAGTGACTTCAACTCTATTCTTATGTACAATATGTTTCCTTCCCCTCAGTTTTCTAATATAGCCATAGAAGTTTCTAGATGCATTGTTCATTCGTCCTCCTGTACCAAAAATATTCTTCATAAACCAATCCGTTGCTCTCTTTGCTTTTATTAATTGCTTGTTTAGTTGTTTTAAGTATTCCCTACTGCAATTCTGTCTCCTAATTCCCCATCTCACTATCTCACTAGCCTCTTTAACTTCTCACTTCCCTATTGTGGTATGTAGGTTCTGTACTTCTCTTTATTTTCTGCTTTGGAACAAACATTTCCTCGCGCTTTCTTATTATGTCCTTAAACTCTTCCCATTTCACCTCCACTGTACTTGTGCTGTCCTTCCATTTGCTGAATCTTTCTCTGAAATATCTTTTCAATTCTAAAGTCTGTGCCTTTTTGTAATTATACCTTTTTCTCCCTTCTATTTTGGCCACTGGTTTACTGAATCCCCTAATATCCATCAGTACCGCACAGTGATCAATTATTCCTTCAGTTACTTGACCCCCTACAAGATTTCATCAGGTTTTATTAGTAAAATATCCAACATATTTGGTCTCCTCGTAATTTGCTCTACCACTTACATAAAACCTCCTTCCCTTATTAAGTCCAAGTTGTTCTCCAATATAAAAGCTGAACACAAATTTCAAAATAATGCTCGATGTAGTACTCTATAATTTGCATTCTAGCGTCGCTGATAATCTAGAGAAATGTGCCTTAATTTTTTAAAATTTTCTTTGATTTATAAGAATAACTTGGGATGAGAGATTTGCAGTGTGGAAATTGGAATTGGACAACAATAATTGTTGTTTAATACGATAACACTCCTGGCATCTCACTCTAATACCATTCGCCCTGATTGGCCTTTGCTCATGAGAAATTGAGTTAAAAACATTGACATTTTAAATTGTGTATACTGGTATGTAGCTTACCTATAGAAAAACCGTATTTGCTAATCCAGCTGAATAGTTGTGTGGTTTGATGAATATGTTAGTATACAAAAGATTTTGATTTTGATCCCCACTTGTGGAAAATATGTGTATTTCCTGTGTGCATTTCTTTTTGCTCTTATTTGTTGTTAATTGGATTAAAGATTAATTTTTAATAAAATGCGCTGAAATAATAGTTTGTTTTTCTTAGAAGTATTAACAAAAAGAAAACAATTGAAGAATCATGTATGACCCATAGAATTTCACTTCTTTTACATGTATGCACTGATAACGCATCAGTTTTTGTTTGTCAGTATGCCTCATCACACTTTTTTAAAGCATACTTTGTTTCAATTTTAAACTTTTCCTGAGGTAAAGGAATTATTTGATTGAGGCAGAAACAAACCAATATGAGAAAATTTCCTTTGGCTACCTTTCCTCAAATTTGGTTTGCTATTTGTAAATGTTACCATTGGTTCTTTATTTGTTTTTAAATCTGCTCCTAGTGTAGTTGTCTATATGAAAAGATTTTTGTTTTATAGTGATTTTGGTCATTTAATTTGAGGGAAAAAAATAAGTACAGCAAATGAAAATAATCACTTTATTTCTTACATTACAGGTTCCTGAAGTGGAATGAACACCACTTGTAAGAGAGCTTGCTGTATTACTTGTAAGGTAAATCAATCTTTTATTTTAATTGATAGAAATAAGCAAAGATATGGAAAATAAACTTGTTAGCTCTTTATAGAAATCTGATGTATTGTGTACTTACCACTACAATCAGGAAATTTAAAGGATTATGGAACATTCGGCATGATGATAATGCTGTCAGTTTGATTGTGCTTCAGTTATTGCTGTTAACTTGAAAGATTTTTTTTTACCAGTTGTCATAAATGCAATGATGGAATGGTTAGTGTCTGATTATTTTAATACAGCACGAAGTTTGTGTTTCAATTTCAGCTGGTTAATTAGTGTTTAAACATAACCAGCCTAGTTTACACATTACAAATAAGAAAGATTTTTAAGAAAGAACATTTCAGTAAACTTTGCACTTTAAAATATGCTTTTTTATCTTAATTATGTGTACATTATTTTATAAAAAATTTAGAACATTTTAGAATGTTTGGTAATTAGTTGTTACTTTAACAACAAACTACAATGGGGTTCATAGTTTTAGATAACATAGTATTAAAAAAAAAATCATCTTACCTAAAATTTTGATTCCTTGAGGACTTTTAATTTCATTTTATAGATGTGTCAATTAAACTTTTTTTTTGTGATTTCCTTTTTTTGAAGTAATCACATTGGAAGAAGCTTGTGTTCATTCTTGTAAATAAGGAAGGGAAGGAAGAGGTAATCCATCATTTACCACAGGTAAAAGCAGGAGGGTCTTTTCCTGTATCCTTCATTATTTTCAGTTCCTAACGTCAGTTTCATTACCAGTATTGTCAAATATCATAATTGTAGCTATACATCTTTATTATGTGATGTGGGATTTCGAAATCAAATCAACTTGCAGGTTATGCATCAGTTACACTGCTGTCACCGGTTTGCTAAATAAAACAGTTTTTTTTGGTCTAGACAGAGAGTCTAAGTTATTACATATTTCTTACACATACACGTTCCTTTTTTGGCTTGTATCATTTTGTAGTAGTATCCCAATCTCTCCCATGTCATCATACCCAGCCCAGATTTCATTGGAAGGAAGATAATGAAAATGATTATCACATTTGTTAGTCTGATTACTACCTTTATGGTTTTATGAATGGATTAAATTTTAATATTAATAGGTTTCCTTCAGAACCTTTCATTTGACTACAGTTCATCACATCATAATATATATTACAAATTCTGTTGACTAAACACAAGAAATTGGTTTTAAAGTGGTAGTTTGTAACGCTTATGATTATCTCATCGTCATACTGATGGGTTGATTATAATTATAAATAACTCAATTATTTAGATCCAAAATATATCGTTTATTATATATTATTTGGATCTACTAGGAATTACAATGAAATTGGTTATTCTCAGAAGATGCTGGTTCGTTTTTTGGCAATGATTATCTTGAGCATTCAGTCTACTCATCTACTCTGATAACTAACATCTCACGAGTCCTAATCTCCATAGCAACTTATATCTTATTGCTTTTCTCTCTAAGAGTATATGTATTATTAATTTATATCTACTCTCAGAAATCAAAAATATAATTTTCCTATGAAAATATTTCTGTTCTGCCACAAGTTCAAATTTAATTTTTACACTCCTGCTATTGAATTTGTGTTAATCTATCAAACATTAAATAATTTTATCATAATAATAATTTTCCAGATATCAAATCACTTGATATATATTTTATTTTGTAGTTATCCAAAATGCTTGTTTTCAGTTTGTTTCTCATTGATTGCGTTGCATAGTCTGCATTGCTGTGCACCATATGTCATGTAAACAAGTGACAAAAATTGGGATTTTAGTATGGAAATACAAAGGAACCATTGATGATAGTAGACTGATACAAAAAAAGAGAAGTTTTTGTGATCAAACCTTTTTCAGCAAAGACACATAATATGTGATTGGTGGAGGAGGAAAATGATGAGGTGTGTTTCTTGTTTTTGTGATAACAGAGGGCCATCTGTTTCCCCCTTTGTTCCTATGTCAGCCTTAAATGATCTGAGATGATCCATTTCTCTTTCATTATTTATTTTTGTTAACCAACATTTGTTTTATATAAACACAGAAATGAAGAATTAACAAAACAGGTTTACTATATTTTCATTGTTATGTCATATGGCATAATTTTTTGGGAAAACTCTTCACAAAGTAAAAAGTTTTCATAGCACAGAATAGAGCTATTAGGTTGCTGTGTAGGATAAAACCATTAACTTCTTGCAACAACTCTTCAAAAACTCAATATTCTTACAGTGACTTATCAGTATATATATTCTATCATGTGCTTCGTCACATAACATTTTAACCTAATTAGATCTAATTCACAGGTACACAGTTTCAATACAAGAAACAGAAATAACTTGCACAAAACACAAACATCTCTGTCATTAGTACAAAGAAGAGTTAATTGTTCTGGGACACATCTGTTTAATAACTTCCCAAGAGTACAAAACAATTTACAGATAATAAAGATATATTTAAAGAAAACCAGAGAGATTATCATATTGACAACTCCTTCCACTCCATTCAAGAATTTTAACAAAATAATTAATTGTATTCAATATGATTTGCCAAAACTCAGTTGTAAATAAATATTTATATTTTACTTTATAATTTTGTCTTTGTAACATATAATTTTTTTCACTATGATTATTACTCATATTGTATGTAAGTGTATTAACCGTGACATGTTTCACATCCAAGAGGTCCTTCATCGGCAGGAAAGCATGGAACAAGATTGAAAAATAAATATAATATGCAGCCAAAATATTCTATATTTCTGTAAATTCCAAAAGCAGTCATGATGTTAAACCGAATTAGAACTCGGAATCAAATTCAGCATATGGAAAATATGCATGTTTGGATTTATTTTTAAATAAGTTTCACAAACTTATTATTGGATCACTTGTTGCACACCTATAATAATCTTTAATATCAATGATAAATGTAATAAACTGGATTATTTTATAATTTGTGTGGAATTTATAAAATTGTTAGCTTGGTTTTAATTTGAACTAATGCTTGAAGATTTTATGCAATTCACAATGTAATTAAATTTAGAGGCTGTAATTTATGTAACATATCATAGTAGTTGTTGTTGAACTGCTATCAATAAAATAAAATGAGAAGTAAAAGAAACATGAATTGCATTTCTTCCTTTATGCCAAATTTTTATTAAAATAGGAATCTTTGTTTCTCTTAGTCAGCACTTTTTTGTTTGAAAATTAGTGTAATTTACATTTTTTTCATGGTATGTTTTTTAATACTACTTTTATTAATAGATAAATAGTTTTGAATTTTATTCACTTTTATCGAACAAATTTCATCAGTTTATCCTTGTTTGCATGATGTAGAGTTATTGCTATAAAGCCATAGGTCCTGAATTTTTTATGTGTACAGTTAAGTCAGCAGAGTAATTGCCACCTCAGTTAAAAATTTATGATGCTGTTCATCAGTTTCTTTTTCTGTTTATGATTGACAAATTTGTTATTGAGTCCAAGAGTTTCCTAAATTATCATACATAAAACACAGAAAATACAATATGTGAGCCAAATATAATTACTAATTTTATCCATACTATGTAAATAGTAATGTTCATTCTATACTTTTCACTACTTTATATTTTAAAGAAATTGTACATCTTTGGTTATCTTTGTTTCTCAGTTATATGAAGAATGTTTGAGATGTTTTCTTCATTACTATTTTTCACATTACAGAGAGGCTACGCAATTTCTTCTGCCAAAATTGTAACAAATCATATGCAGCAAGAAAAAGTCTGATACGGCACATTACTTACGAATGTGGGAAGGAACCTGTTTTTCAGTGTCCATACTGTCCTTTAACATCCAAGAAGTTCAAGCATAAACATCACTTAAAGAACCATGTTATCTTATATCACACTAGATTATAATGCAGCAAAATATTGAATGTATAAATAAATGTTTTCCAGTTAACATAATTCCAAGTTATTGATTGTTCAAAACCTTTGTATTCTGTGTGAAATATTGTACTTTATCTGATGGACACAACAATTTAGATTGTTTTACAATAAAAATTACCCATTTTATCTAATCCAAAGAGTAGATTATTATTTTTATTATTTGATATAAATTATGTTTCTTAGCTCCCATATGAAGTAATACTTTGTCTTCATTGACCTCTTCAAATGATGTCTTAAGTTTTGTTCTTTTGTAGCTGTCATATTCATATTAATTGAAAGTATTTTGTGGGTTATTCTGCTGTGCGAATCCTTGTATACTCAGCAGGAGATTAATTCCATGATGATCCCAGGTGGGGACAAAAAAGTCGGAGAGAGAAAAAAATTGACGTAGCAGAACAACTGACAAAGTACTTTATTTAATGTCGCTATTTCTTCTGTACTACATTTTAACAACTATTTGTGGCATTTATATTTTGAATTAATTGTTACAAACTTAGGTAGTTGGTTATTTTCTTTATGAATTTTATTAATGTTAAGAAGCCTCTTTTCATTTTTTTAAAAAAAGTTTGTTTGCTGAAATAGTTAATCACTAATTTTCACGATTCTTCTAAAAGACTAATATAGAATGAAGTTTTGATGAGATAGGTGTTACTGTCCCTGGTGGGACAGCATGATATTTAGTTTTTCATTTGTGTTACTGGAGTATAGCCAATTGATGAAATATTTTCACTTCCCTTGAGTCTCTGATTTTTACTTAAAGAACTGTATAGTGTATGTAGATTGTTACCAGTATTTTGTTGTTATTAGGTCAGTTCAGCAGTGGCCTGTGGGGGCGGCAGTTTACTTGTTCATTTTGTGGACGTGACTATCCACATAAGAAATCATTGCTGAAACATGTTCGTTATATATGTGGAAAAAGTCTCCAGTTCCAGTGTCCACATTGTCCGAAGAAATGTAAACTGAAGTGGAATCTCACTAAACACATAAAATTAGTGCATTCAAAGGAACAAATTTAATGGTAGACTAATTGCATTGTGTTACCGGACAAATGCAGGTGCTGTTTCCTCAAGAAATGTGTTTATGAGTTAGTGTTAAACAGTGATTGTACATAACAGGAATTAAACATATACTTTTTTGACTACAGTTTTAAAGATTAAAGAATATTTTTCCCAATATATATTTCAATTTAATGAAAAAAACTTTTATTTTGTGCTCAAAATTTAGACATTTATCCCCCATTGGTTTCGCTGATTTCTGCAACTATTCAGACGCCAGTTAAATTACATGTTTTATCCTGTTTAGTTTGCAGATAAAGTTAATGACTTTTTGTGTGGTGGTTAAATTAATTGTTTAACTGAAAGTAAAATTATAATTAACATATATATTGTTACATTAGAATTTGGTTTTTATGTGATATATAGAGGAGAAGCAGTGTTAGGGAAGTTACTGATTGGGATGTAAACTCTTCAACACTTCCCAGAAATTCCCCAGTTTCAACAACTGATGTTGTTTTAAAAGGTGTTATTAATATTTGCTCTTATGGTTTTCATCTAAACATAGGAATTGTTTATTGATTAAAATCCATCTTTTAGGAGTTTTTTTTTTTTTTCAAGTTTTATTTTTT